>JAMXBD010000539.1:0-600000 GCA_024138025.1 Combretum micranthum | reverse complement strand
TTTGTTTGGAAAATTTATTAGTAAGTATTTCCTTCTTTTAACTCCATTTCTTAACTTTGAGAATAATTACATTTTCAAAAAGAAATTTTAATTTTTAAGATTCCCATAAATTTATTTCTAGTAGTTTAGAAAACATAGCTTTTCTAAATATTTCATGTTTATAGGTTCTAAAGTTTTTCTAAAGTTAGACCCACTTTAAAAGAATAATATCAATAATTTTATAAGTTATTTAATTATTTTTATTTCCTAAGTAAAGCTTATCATTAGAAAGGTTATTCTTTAATAATCTTGTAAAACTTATCTAAACCTTAATATGTTGATGAAAACTTTACATATGAGTTTAAGAAAACCTTTGTTTAAACAAATAATTAAGTTTAAAGAATTTTTTTTTTTTTATTTCATTGGTTTAAAAGAGAGTTTGATAACTTTATTTTCATTGATAAAATACCATATAGTATTATTACTAAAACTTGAACTTAAACTTATCAAATTTTAGAAAGTATTTATTAAGACAAAACTTTAAGTCTTTATGGAAAAATAATGTCTTATGTGACAAAAACTATTTTTAAAGAGAGTTCTTATTTTTATTTACTTAAGAAAACTCATTTTCATTATGGTTGAAACATGAACAACATGTTCATCCATGAATGAGAATATAATAAAAACAACATAATAAAATTATATAAAAGCATAAAAGTAAAGTCAAGTATTGGGAACCTTAGCTTCATCAAGGTATCTCGGGACTAAGAATAGACTAGTCCTTAAAAGAAAAGAAAAGCAAAGAAAGAAAATTGTTTTGACTTGATATGGACAAGTTAAGACTAGTCTTAATAATTGCATAAAACAAGTAAATAAATAAATTGCAATATTAAAAATAAATAAATAACAAATGAGCTTATATGCTCTAAATAAATAAATATATATACATAATATACATAATACTTATATATGTTAGACTAGAAACAAATAATAACAATAACAACATAAAGAAAATAAGAACATGAACAAAAACAAAACATGAATAAATTGTTGCTTCTTTAACTCTCATGAGTCTAAGAAACATACGCTAAACTCATGTTAAGTTGTATGAATATGGGGAGTATATGAAAGAAACTTTTACCTGAGGTTATGTGTTTGTTGAAGAAGGAAGGAATGGATTGTAGTATTATGTGAGACTTGGTTTTCTAAAGAAAAGAGAAAACTTGAGAGAGATTTTGAGAGAGTGATTTTATGGAGTGATTTTGGAAGAGTTTTAGTAGGAAATGAGTTGTATGAAAGAATGAAAGAGGAATGGGGTATTTATAGATTTTTGAAGTAGAAATTAGATGTAATTAAATAAATTGGAAAAAAATAAAATTGGATGAATGGGAGGGGATAGGCGCCGGTTTTGTATGTAAGAGAGGGGGAAATTAATTTATTTTGTTTGTTTTGTAATAAAAGAAGTAATGTGTAAAGTGTGATGTGATTAAAGTTGTATGGAGAAGGTAAATTGTAAGATATAGGTATGGTAGAGTATAAGAATAAGTAGAGATAGATGAATAGTAATGAATAGTAGAAAAGTGCTATGAATAGTAGACTAGATAATTAAAATACCGGTAGTAACGAAAATACGTGTAAACTGCCTATATCTAATATTTTTAGTTACCGAAAAATTCTAAAACTGATATTTTTGAAAACCTTATATTTTTAAGAATCTATCGGTGTTGTCGAAATATTTTCACTATCTGATGCTTCGGGGCACGGTTTTCGAAAACTGATCCCGTTCGGATCCGAAGGACACTAGAAAATTACGAATCTGATATTTTTAAGCTTTTCTATATTATTACGAACCATATCCCACAATTATATCAATTTTGTTTTCTAGGGTTTAAGAACACGGGATTGCCAGATCTAGATTCACTAGACTAAACGTAGAACTAAGTTAGCTTTAGAGTTTCGTTTTGACTTCCGACTCTCAGGGTTTGCTTATATTATCGAAAAATCTAGGGGCTTACAGCATTAGCTGCCTGATTCTCACTTCCAGCCTTAGTTTGACTAAATATTTCTATTGTTCGGGTGTCTAGATCACCCGTGATAATATCTCCTTTAAGCTTCTATGGTTTGTTTGAATAGTAAATTGACTCCCCAACAAATATTATCACCACTTCTTAACTGCTTCTATTAAAGCAAACAATTTACGTACCTAAGCTGAAGCTTTTTGCAAATGTCTGGGAAGCTTTTTACTAAATAGGCAATCGGATGATTTGCTTATAAAAGTATTGCTCCTACTCCGTAGTCCAATGCATCTGTCTCTATGATAAAAGGTTTTGAAAAATCTGGTAATACCAAAATTGGAGCCTGAATCAAACCCATCTCAAGCTGATCAAAAGCAGCTAAAGCCTCATCACTCCATTTAAAATAATCTGTCTTCAACATATCCATTAATGGATGAGCTACAGATGCATAGCTTTTGACAAATACGCTATTGTACCCAGTGAGTCTCAAAAGAGCTCTTAATTGCTTCAAAGTTTTTGGCAATGGCTAATGTTTCACTGAATCAATCTTAGTTGGATCAAGTGCTATACCTCCATTTGAAACTATGTGTCCTAAATACTCAATAGTGGTTTAAGCAAAAGCACATTTGCTTTTCTTCACATAAAATTCTATATTAACTAGAGCTTGTAAAACAATGGTTAAATGCTGTAAATGCTCCTCCAAACTTGAACTATACAACAAAATGTTATAAAAAAAAATATGATAAAAAACTTCCTTATATGTGGTTGAAACAACCTATTCATAATACTTTGAAAGGTGCTAGAGCATTACATAACCCAAAAGGCATGATAAGGAATTTATAGTGCCCTTGATGAGTTATCAAAGTTGTCTTGTGAATATCCTTAGGATACATATGAATTTGATGGTATCCTGCTCTCTTGTGAATATCCTTAGGATACATATGAATTTGATGGTATCTTGCTCTCAAATCCAATCTAGAAAATACCCCAGCATGTTTTAGCTCATCTAACAGCTCATCTATTGTAGGAATGGCAAACTCATCCTTCATTGTCACCTGATTTAAAGTGCAGTAATCAATACAAAACCACCATGTTCTATCTTTTTCTTAACCAGCAACACCAGAGAAGAAAATGGCCTAGAACTATGTTGAATCAGCCCTTGCTGTAACATATCATCCACCTATTTCTCAATTTCACTTTTCTGAAAATGAGGATACCTAAAGGGTCTGACATCAACGGGTTTAGTTTGCTTCAAGTGAATACGATGTTGCATTAGTCTTAATGGTGGCAATGATGATGGAGCCTGAAAATTTTTCTCAAATTTGCCCAAGAGGTCATCTATTTGGTTAATGTTGGTGAATTCATGAGAGTCAATTATTGTTACTGTTTGAGCCATCAAATCAAAACAAGATGCAATGCCATCTGTTTCCCAAAGATGTCTAGACTGATTATGCGTAATCAAGGCTCCATTATTCAAGTCTAAACCTAGTAATTCAACCTGTTGTCCTCCTTTCTGAAAAGCCATAGATAATCTCATGTAATCAATAGTTATAGGGCCTAAACCCTATAACCATTGAACCTCCAATACCATCTCTACATCTTGAATCGGAAGAACATAAAATGTTTCTCGGAATTCATTATTCGGAATTTGCAGTGGAATATCAACACATTGGCCTTCACAATTTAGCCTATCTCAATTTCCAATCATCACATTAAATCGAGGAGTTGGAAAAATAGTAAGATTCAACGGTTAACGTTTCTTTTTTGGATACAATTGTGGGTACTACCACTATCAATTAACACATAAACATTTTTCCCATTAACATACCCTTGAAAATGTAATGTCTTAGGGTAAATGCCCCAGCCAATGCATGACAACTAATATACGGGGTGTCTCACTAGCAGTAGCATCCTTTGCATATTTTCATGCTCATCTAACTCAGTCTCATCACATAGCAAAATTTTGGGTATGTATTTGTGATTTCTTGAAAACTTTTTGTCACAATTAAAACACAATCATTGTTCTCTGATAAGTCGTATTGACTCTATCATTTTCATGGGACTTTGGATTCATTTTAATCTAATTTTAAGCAAATTCCCATAAAACTTGTGCTTTAAATGAAAATTGTTATTTTGTAGCTCTTTGAATCCAAAGAAATAGAATTATGTGATTAGATTAGATTTGGAGCAGAAACAACAAACAAAGTCAAAGAAGAACAAAATCGAGGCCTACAACAATCACTATCAAGGCCAAACAAAGGAAGAAAAACAAGGAAAAATGGTTTATCGCGCCTCAACGTCAAGCCCTTGACATGACCCTCGACTTTTGTTTAAGGAGATCTAACATTATTGTGCAAAAAAAGCTTATGTCGAGCCCCAGAGTCAAGCATCGTATTCCACCCATAACAGTTGCCCTTTTAAGATCATTTTCTGTCCATTTTTACCTCGAGCCTTAGCCATACGAGCTTTGACTACCTCAATTTCACCTTCAATAGAGCAATGGACAAAAATGCAAGTGCTCTTAAGTGTTTTAAGTGTCGAGCCTAATTTCTTCTTTCTACGAGCACTTGACCACAACTCCCATATGACCCATGACAATTGAGTATACAATTTAGACGTATGCATGAACAAAGAATTTGCTTTCCGTTATAAAGATCTGCCACAGCAGCAATAAAATCTTTATGATTTTCATGCCCTGAGCCTATAAATATGCAAAGGCACATGGTAGAATATACATTGTCTATAGATAAAATAGTACTAATGTAGTGTAAAGAGATTATTTCCAGAGCGAAAGAATTTTATTTCCTCTTGCTTTGGAAGATCTCATAGTTTTTTGGGTAAAAGTCATTTTAACCCATTGTTTGTAATTTCTTCAAGACTCTGTCTCGAATTGTAATATCCTTTGATTAATATCATTTTAGTTTTTAAAATCATGTTCTTAATCTTTAGATCTATGGATAAATAATCTCCTACAGCTTAGGGTTTGCAATTCCAAATCCCGATTCATGTGAAATCAAATGCGTTTTCAAGTCAATTGACCGAGTATCTGTGATTAATAGCTTGAATCTGTTTATATGGGTCTGATTGGTGGTGCACCTGTTAAACCCATATTTGATTTCAATTGAATAGGTTGAGAGGTCATTCTTTTGGATATATCTTCGGTTGCTAGTGGAGTTATTCATAATCACCTTGAGAGAGGGGTTTGTGAGGCTTTATATCTCTCGTTTTTAAAATGCACTAAGTTGATTTCTTAAACCAAAGGATTCTTAAGCTTTATACGTGTAAACCCCTGAAATTTTCATAATTCTTAGAAAATAATCTAAGAAGTCTAACACCAAAATTTAAACCCCAAAAATCGACCCAAGTTAAAACCAAATTCTAAATAAGGTCAAACACGAGAATTCTTAATCTTGAGAAAAAGAGAACCCTCAAAACGAAATAGAAAATTCAACTATCGGTTAATTTGACATCCGTACACCAATCAAATCATCTATCCGATTCCTAATATGCAAATCAAGATGATATATCCAAATAACGCTCAACAACGAAATACTAAGGTCTTAAATCCTTTGATGAATTTTAGAATAAAAAGATTTCAATTTTCATCAAAAGCCAAACTGAGCCAACCCATAACCCTAGACTCGGTTAAACGATCCCAAGAACTTATTACTAAACTATCTATTCTTACACATACATATCTGTTTCCTACAATTTTTTTTTTATAAAAATTCTACACCACATATTACTAAACTTCTCTTATACTTTTCTTCCAAAATTAATTTTTAATCAATCCTCTCTCTCTCCTCCCATGCTTGTCGTCCATCCCCCCCTCTCTGTCTTCACTCTCAATTATTTTCTTTTTCAATTTATTTTATTACGTCTAATTTTCACTAAAAAATTCTATAAATACCCCCTTCCTCCTTCATTCTTTCACACAACTCATTCTACTACCAAAACTCTCTCAAATTCTCTACACAAACACTCTCCACAATATTTTTCTCCACCAAAACTCTCTTTCACCAAATACTCACAAAATTTCTCTCTATACACAATCCAATTACCGTTTCTCAATAACCGCATAATCATACATTCACTACCATCTTCATACCACATAAACACTTTAGGTAAAATTTCTTCCAACCATTTAGTTTATCCATGTCATGTAACTTAGCATGACTATGGTGTTGTTTTGAAATTCACATGAGTAGTAAAAACAACAACATGTTCATGTTTTGTTCTTGCACATGAAAATCCTATTTTATTATCTTGATATTATATATGTTGTATTATTCATTATTATCATTGTTATTATTATGCTAACTTTTATTCATATCTAACTAAATATATTTATGTATTTATATATAATCTTTATAGCATATAAGCTCACTTGTTATTTTATTTAATTTCATGCCTTGTAATTTATTTATTTCATGTTATTTTTAAGACTAGTCTTTCTAGTCTTAGACTTGTCCATATTAAGTCAAAACAATATTTTCTTTATTTTCTTTATTCTTTTTGGGACTAGTCTATTCTTAGTCACGGGATGCCTTGATGAAGCTAAAGCTCCTAATACTTGATCGGGATACCTTGATGAAGTTAAGATTCTCAATACTTGAAGCTAAGATTCTCAATACTTGATATTTTTATTATCTTACTTATTATTATTTGTTTCTAGTATTTTTCTCATATTCTTATTATTTTACATGCTCATGTACATGCATAACCATAATGATATTGTCTCAACTAAATTTAAAAGTAGAATTTTACTTTACTAAAGGAACTCAAAATTAAATTTTCTATTTTGTGACTTGTTATTAAATAATGGAGTTGGTATCAACAATATAGAAATAGAGTAATACAAGTTCTCTTAAAGTTTTCTCAAATAACAAAGATAGCTTTACCAAGGAAACATAAGAAGTAAATACTTTCTTTTTATAATATGGTAACCTAAGTTTTAGTAAAATAATTTGTTAGTTTTCATAGTTTTCACAAAAAGCTTAAGATTAAACTCTTTTCAAGTCCATAACAAAACCAAGAAACAAACTAATTTTCAAAGTTAAGATAAAATCAACTCATAAAGTTATAAACCCACTTAGAAAAATAACGATTTTCAAGTTTCTAACAAAGGAACTTATTTTCAAATATTACAAATATAATTAGATGAAAAACAAAGGATTTTATCAATAAAGAGGATTCTTTTTAAATAAAATATGTAGAGGGAATAAAAGACCAAGTTTAGAAAAATAAATGCGAATTTATAAATAGGTTATTAACAACTTAATACGCTTTTGATAACTTTGATTTTTTACCACTAGAAGTAGAAATTATAAAAGACCAAAGTTAAAGGAAAAATTTACTTGTTTTGGAAAACGGAATGAGGAAAATAAAATAATATACTCATTTATAATAACCTAAGAAAATATAAAGTTTCTTCAAAATACTTGAAAAGGAAAATTGTCGTGTTAAGTTTTAACACTTCAAAATGAATAATTTTATGAAATAAATTGTTGAGACACTACCATTAGAATATTTGCATATAAAGTGAGCTTATCTATATACAAAAGGGATTTATCAATCATATTATATATATATATATATTTTTATCAAAGGATTTTTGAACGAAGTTGAGTTGGAAAATTGTTCCCTAAATCTAGAAATATTCGTTTTATAATCTGTACCCTACGGTTTTGGAACCTAAATGACCTTATATGGCAAAGATAAGCTTAGAAATGGATAGATCTTTTCGAATAGGTAGAAAACAGTATATTATATACGAAATTTCGAGTTAAAATGAGTAAGTTATGGTCATTTTAAATTAGAATTTCATTCTATGCAATTTTGACGAACATAGTGAAATAGAATTAGAAATTTTAAGTAGAATTTCTATGAAATACTCATCTTGGGTATTTCTTTTATTTAGGTGATGAAGGATACGAGGTTACCCTTCCTGAGAATTTTTACTACTAAGAAGATTGCGAAATGGACGAGTGAGTTATTCCTCTTAATTTCGTTACCTTGCTTGTGCTTGTAAAATAGTGACATTAGTATACTAAGAAAAGGTAAAAATGGATATGTATGGGGAATTTAGGATATGTATATATGTGATTCTATGCTTATGTGTGAAATGAGAATTAAGAATATCGCAACTTCAAATTGCCTATTCAAGTGTTTTGTTCACTTACTTATATGATTGCTTATTGCTTGCCAAATTGATTGATCGCCTCCTAATAAACCTTAACAAGGTTTGGCTTAAAAAAATAAAACATTCACGAGCCATGTTCCCTCCTAAAAAATCCAAATTGCCTGGGAAATGCGGCTTACGTTCGGAGCCAAGCCAACCGAACGCTTTGAGTGGGGACTTGGGGACTTAGGGACTAGCAGTAGAAGGTCGCAGATCTTCAACACCAATTCCCTAACCTTCGATACGGGGGGGGTAAATTCGTTCTATATATGATTTCCGGATAACTATATATATTTGTGTAATCATATGATTGTTGCATTATATGCATAGCATATGTGTGAAAATTTAAATGAACTTGTTTGAAACCATGGTGCGAATGAAAAGGAATACATCACTAAGCTAGTTGTAAGCTTATACCCCTATAGATTTTGTTGAAACAGGTTGTAATATACAAGTAAATATTACATAAAGAAAGATAAAAGTGTCCATTGATATAAATTATAAGGTTAAATTTGTCAACAAAAATCTAATTTTAATACAATTTTGGTCACATGTGTAAGCCCTAGATTTTTTTCGATAATATTAGCAAACCCTAAGAACCGGAAGTTGAAACGAAACCCTAAAATTAACCTAGTTCTATGATTAGTCTAGTGAATCTAGATCCGGCAATCCCGTGTTCTTAAACCCTAGAAAACGAAATTGAAATAATTGTGGAAAACGGTTCGTAATAACATAGGGAAGCCTAAAAATATCAGATTCGAATTTTTCTAGTGTCTTTCGGATCCAATCGGGATCAGTTTTCGAAAACCGTGCCCCGGAGCACCGGATAGCAAAAATATTCCGACAACCAATAGATTCGTAAAAATATAAGGTTTTCAAAAATATCAGTTTTAGAATTTTTCGGTATCTAAAAATAACAGATATAGGCCTTTTACGCGTATTTTCTTTACTACCGGTATTTTAATTGTCTAGTCTACTATTCATAGTACTTTTCTACTATTCATTACTATTCACCTATCTCTACTTTTTCTTACACTCTATTCTTACACTCTACCATACCTATACCTTACAATTTACCTTCCCCATACAACTTTAATCACATCACACTTTACACATTACTTCTTTTATTACAAAACAAACAAAAATAATTATTTTCCCCCCTATAATGCTCAAAACCGGCGCCCCCCATGTCCTCTATCCCCATTTTTGTTTCAATTCCAATTAATTTTAATCACACAAATTTCCACTCCAAAAATCTATAAATACCCCTTCCTCTTCCATTCTTTCACACAACAAAAATTCATACTAAAACTTCCCAAAATCACTCCACAAAATTCCTCTCCCAACATCTCTCTCAAGTTCTCTCTTTTCTTAGAAAATCCATTCCCACATAATACTACAACCCATTCTTTTCTTCTTCAACCAACACATAAACTTTAGGTAAAATTCTCTATTCTCTCATCATGTTCATATAACTTAACATGAGTTTAGTGTATGTTTCTTAGACTCATTGAGTTAAAGAAGCAACAATTTATTCATGTTTTGTTTTTGTTCATGTTCTTATTTTCTTTATGTTACTATTATGTTATATTGTTATTTTTGTATTACCTATATATATATATATATATATATGTTTATTTAGAGCATATAAGCTCACTTGTTATTTATTTATTTTCAAGTCTTGCAATTTATTTATTTCAATGTTATTAAGACTAGTCTTTCTAGTCTTAGACTTGTCCATATCAAGTCAAAACAATTTTATTTCTTGCTTTTCTTTTCTTTTGAGGACTAGTCCATTCTTAGTCCCGGGATACCTTGATGAAGCTAAGGTTCCCAATACTTGACTTTACTTTTATGCTCTTATTTATTTATTATGTTGTTTTTATATTTTTCATGGTTACATATTCTCATTCAGCATGAATATGTTGTTATTGTCTCAATCATAATAGAAATGAGTTTTCTTAAAGTAAGAATAAGAACTCTTTTTAAATATAAACTTTGTCACATAAGAAGTTATTTTCCTTAAAGGTTTGAAATTTATCTTAAACAAATATTCTTCTAAAGATAGATAAGCTAGCTCAAGTTTTAGTAATATGTGTGGTTTCGTAAAGTAAAGTTATTATAAATTCTCTTTTCAAATAAATAAGAAAGTTTCTTTAGACTTAAACAAAGGATTTCTTAGATTCAATTGTCAAAGTTTTACACCAACACTAAAGTCTAAGATAAGTTTTTCAAAAATACTTATAAGATGATTTCTTTTAAAAGTGGAACTAACCATAAAATATTTAAAAGACTTTGTTTTCCAAAACACTAGAAATAGATTTATGGAAAGATTAAAATAACTTTTGAAGGAATGGAGTTAAAAGGAGGAAATACTCATTTATGATAACTTAGGAAATTTTTCAAAAATAAAATTCTTTTCAAGCCTTAAGCTTATCTCACTTTCAAGACATTTGTTTTACAAAACCATTGTTGAGACAACACCAAATTCATGCATATAGTATGAGTTTATACATATATATACATATTCAAGGGATTTTTCAACCATACAATATATCTATATTTTTGTACAAAAGCCCTTGAGTGAAGTAAAGTTTGAAAACTCTAGTTTTGAAGTTTGAAAATTCGTATCAAATCTGTACGCTACTATTCCGAGACCCAAATAACTTCTTTTGATGAAAATAACCTTAGAAATAGATAGATCTTTTCGAGTAGGTAGAAATCGGTATATAATATGCGGAATTCCGAGTTAAAATGAGCAAGTTATGGCCATTTTAATTGGAATTTCCATTCCATACGATTTTTACGAATTCTTTAAGATAGAAGTATAGAACTTGAATAGATCTTGGATGAAATACTCATGTTGGGTATTTCTTTTGTTTAGGTGTCGAGGATCACGATCTTGTCTTCCCCGAGGATTACTTCGACTCCTAGAGCGCTATGGACGAGTGAGTTTCCTTTACGCTTATGTATTCGCGCATGTGCTTGTAGAATAGAGCACTAGTTAGGAAAAGATAAAATTGATATGCATGTGGGATATTATGGGAATTATGTATGTGATTCATTGTGTGCGATCAATGAACGATAAGTATATCGGAACCCGATTTGTGATTGATATAAATGTTTCCATGTATGTATTGTTATGTGTGCAAATATTGTTTGATCGCTTTAAATGATTTAATGCCATATTGAAATCCCATATAATAAATTGCTCATGCATATCACTTAGAATATCATTTCGAAGTTTTGCTACTACTCCTCAGCGTGGGACCGGAAAGGTAAGCTGCCTAGCTACATCTTGAGGGTTAGGACGTACGGGGAATACGGCCTCAAGGTGTAGCCGAGCCGGATCGATCGCTTTGGGCATGGAAGGCCCGGGGACTAGTAGTACGGTTCGTTGGAACCCCAAGACGCGCGCAAACTTGAGGAGGTTGTTCGGGACCCAGTTCAAAGCATTCCCTAACCACCGATGGAGGGGTAAATCCATCAAACATACGAAACCGGATAGTCGTATGTAATGTTTGATCATATGGTTGTTGCATTCATATGCTTGATTAATAAACTTGTTTGATTGTTGTTATGAGTACTATTGCGTAAGGAATATCTCACTAAGCTAGTCATGCTTATACTCCTATAGACTTTTGATATTGCAGGATTATCTTTTGCACCCGAGACCACCTTGATTTCCCGGGTAGAATCCTTATTTTGAGAAGCTTTTGGAGGCAATCTATTTTGAAGTTATAGAGTAGATTTCTTCTAAAATCTTCTAGCTTTAGTTATGTTATATTTAGAACCATGTTATTATGAATTATCGGGGGAATGCCCCTTAGAAGCTGTAAGACTTTTATTTCAATGAATATATATTAAGTGTTATTTTGCATGTTCCGCTGCCAATGTCTTAAAATGCATTACTCCACCGGTCTCCCTTTGTTGTGAATGTACGCCTTGTACCGATATGGAAGCTTTCGAGTGACTGAGGTAGTCATTCTTAAGTTTTAATATTGCGTACGGCGGGCTGTCACGTTTAGGGTACCCGCTGGGGCGTGACAACATGACAGACACATGATGGAAGATGAAAAGTCACAAATCCCTATATATTCTTTCTTTGTCTTTTCTCCAACAAAACCCTAAACCTAGATTCTTATCCTTTGAGAGTTTATAGCCGCCAAAGGATTCAGAAGTCCAGATCAGGTAACTGAATCACTATTTTTGTTTTAAGATCTTATGGATTATTAGATTTCTTAGGGTTTGATTATTGAATTTATGATAGAATTGGCAAACATACATATAGGGTTTGGAGATTTGATTCTATTGGTCAAAGGAGATCTTGGAAGATCGGATTCAGGTAATCAAAATCATATCTTTCCTTTAAATTCTTTCAATCTATGAATTACCTTAGGATTTTCTTTTGTTTTGAAGAAGAATTGGAGAAACGGTTCTAATTTTCTTAGAGATCTGAAGAGTGGTTGTTTAAGGAAGAAAGATCAGATCTGAAACTTGAGGAGAATTAGGAATTTGAGATCCATTCAAGGTAATTAAATCCCTTAATTACATATGTAGATTTCATCGAAATGATTTCTGATTTAGGGTTTTGTTCGTTCATGATTGGTGATGTTCTAGAGTTATGGTTTCTTTGCAATCTTTGGCGATTTTCCAGATTTAGAGTCAAATCAAAGAAGTTTTCATCCTCTAAATCATAGATTCATTAAAAGATCGAATTAGAATGGATTTGTTTGTACTTATTGATTTATGCAATTAGGGTTTTGTGGAGATTTAGGTTTTCTAGGGAATTGATCGAAGAGATTCTGCAGTTGTGATTCTTGAGAGGTTAGCGTTTTGGATGATTTTGGAGAATTAGATAATTAAGGTTTTAATGTGATGATTTATATATTGTTCTTGTTATATATTATATTCAGGAGATTAGGAGATTTATTGTTGTTTTTAAGAATTTGTGGATTTTGAGAGATTGTTCCTGGAATTGGAAAAGGTACAACCTTTCCTTGTTTGTTGAATTTGCTTGCAGGTTTAGTTTTATGATTGTTGCCTGTAGGAACAGGTATATAAATGAACTTAATTCTATTTGGCTTAATTTTTTTTTTTTTTTCTGGATGTCATTGGCTTTGACCAGTAAAGACTTGGCAGACAGTGATATTGGTGAGGCACCCTTATGATCCTTGTGTGTCGTTGTCCCTAATGGAGTTGCACTTGGAGATAATTCCGGTAGATATAGGTTTATTGGCAGCTTGGCCACAGGTGTTTGGGGAGTACCTATTCACCAATATATGTATACAATTATTTATTTTTATATCTGGTTGTTTTTCAGGAGTTGAGTAACTCCAGGTTTGGAATCAGAGATCTATGATTCTGAATTGTGTTGTTTTGCAGGCTAAATGAAGATAATAATCCTGTTGTTTGCATTTAGTTAGTTGCACCTATATATACATGTTGTTTGTTTATTTGCATTTTGTTTGTGGACTGGCGTACTAGGCATTTTTGCTCATTCCTTTTTTTTTTAGATACAGGTGATGGAGATATTATTTATGACTTGTCTGGTTATGACTTGTATTTTGATCATAGGGATGGCGATAGTGGACCTGATAACCTTGCAGATGAATAGGATGTTATACAGGACATATGAAAAAGGATTTCTTGAGTTTTTGAAGATTTAAAAAAAAATTTGATTATTTATCTTTTTGAGGATTTGAAGTATTGGTTTTTATGTAATAGTTTATTAAACAGGATTATATGATTTTAAGTTAGAAGTTACATCTTTTCTGGATTATTGTTGGCTTTGGTTTTGCCAACTCGAATTTAGTTTATATTACAGGAGATATTTGAAAGTTATAAATTACAGTTTCACAGGTTTTGTTCCTTCTGGAGTACCCTTAAATGTGGTTCATTGAGATTTCTATTTGTTTGTATTTTGTGGTATTGAGATTTAGAGCCTTTGCGTGTTTCTTTTAAGAGAGGGACACATGGGTTGTAATGCCTTAGTTTAGGGTGTTACACATGTATATCTATGGCTTAAATCGAAGATCATGACATTAAGGAAGTCATGGAAGGTTGTTAAACTTTTATAAAGGCAATGGGAACATAAATGAAGTTACTTTGTAAGGTTCCTTATATGTAATGTATGTGTTAGTGTTTTGGAAATTCTAAGAAGTGTATTTATTTTGATTTGAAGACAATAAAGAGATATACCCCCAAGAATTGTAATTTACCATGTTTTTGCTTTATGATAATTATTCTCTTTGCCTTGTTACTTAATTATTATCAATGTAAATTATGCTACTCCGATGCTTTACATTGGTTGTGATGTACGCCTTGTACATGATATGGAAGCCTTCGCGTGACTGAGGTAGTCATTCCTAGGCTTTAGTATTGTGTACGTGAACTGCCACATTTATGATATCTCTCGGGGCGTGACAGTTTAAGTTGGTCTAGACCGTTGATAGCCTATCCAAAGATTTTGGTGGTCTGGTTTAGATCTAGAACTATTGACTTCAAGAGAAGCTTTAGTTTAACTCAGGGAATCCGACAGTACAAATACATCAACAACAACTCTCTCAAAGTTTATTTGGATTCATATGATAAGGAATTGGTGAAGCAAAACCTAAGCTATCGTCTTGCACTTTTACAAACCTATCATAAGTTTTTACCCCCAAAGCTTTGTGAATATCTTTAGCCTAATATAGTTTTTTTTTCTTTTGTTATGTCTTGCTGATCTCTTTTCTTGGCTAGATAATAAGTGGAATGTGAGTATAATAGTTGCCACCATTTCCTTGGGATCCGACCTAATTCTTTCTATACTACTTCGGGAGGTGCGCTTGCCATGAATGTTGGAAGTTACCAAACTGAAGTTGAAAAGAATCAATTAGTTTTATAAATTTTGAAAACTTCAACCAACCCCAATAATACAACCAAACCAACCATTCTCTCCTAGTTTGTATTTCTTGTGGTTTAAGATGTTTTATAGGTAAATTGGTTTTATCATGTGAGTGTATAGTGGAAGAAGTGTTTATGTTTGAAATATTAGGTTTTGAAAATTGTAGGGTAGGTCTGGAATTTGAAGAAAAAGGTTTAAAGGAATATGTTTGGTTTCAAAAAGTTTTGTAATGGAAATAGCTTGAACAAGTGTTTAAGGTTTATGTAATTGAATATCTTGCTTCAAAAATGGCTTAAGGCCAGAAATGAAGCAACTAATAAGAAAACTTTCACTCAAACCTACTACTTTATTAGAAAGTGATTCAAAAGAACTTTTGATATTCTGCTACCGAATGAGTTTGAGTGAGTTAGCCAGTTTACCTTGAGGGTCTTCAAATTCTGATGGCCCAAAACGTACTTTCAAATCCTCTAAAAATCTTTACCATGTAGTGACTAAATTGTTCAATTCCACCCATTGCATTCACTCCAACCTCATCCTCCATTGCAAAATAAGCAATCACCAATCTTTGCTCTATAAGAATATCATGAAAGTTAAAGAATATTTCTATTTTATAGATCCATTGAATTGCATCTTTACCTTGAAACTTCGAAACCTCTAATTTGATATTCTTCAACAAAGAATCTAATAAACCAAAATATGATGAACTTGCATATGAGTTATTGATATTCCCAATATTATGATGATCAACATTCAAGTTCTAATTCTGAATCTTAAGTAAACTATCAATCTTTCCATTTAATGCTTTAATTGAATCTTGCAAAGAATTGCCTAAAGTTTGCATAGAAGCATTCATCTATATTTGCATTATCCGCTTAGTATTGGCTAGTGAAGCCACCACAGATTGCAATTTGTCCATGTTTAACTGTTGCATTATTGATCTTCTAGTTCTTGGCATGATTCGATGAGAGCACCAGTTATTATCAATTTACTAATATATGGCCCAAGCCCACTATATTCTCCATATTGAAGAATAAGTCCACCTTAGTTCTTATCACCTCCTCACTTTCCTCTCTATAAGTTTTCTCTTCTAAGTTTTCTTCCCAACACTACTAGAGTACTCTATTTAGAAACTGACTTCACCTTTTGATCATTAGGCTTCTCATGACTAGACTCATGCTTTTCATCATCCTTATGACTATTAATATTCTCCTTTCCATCATCAGAACAAAAAAAATTCTTACTACTTTCATATTTAAAAGAGTTACCTAAGATTTATGAGACTTGCTTTACCTTTTAGCCCTTTTTTTTTCTCCATCAACACGGCTTCCTCCAAGGTATCAATTTTTTGAAGCTCAACAATATCAGAAAATTCTAATTTCAACTTGATGCCATGCCATAAAACCAACGATACGGTATATATTTCTAGTTTGTTTTTATAGGAGATGGTTAAACTCCATGGCATTCCACAATCCATTATTTCCAATAGAGATGTGAAGTTTTTGAGCTACTTTTAGAAGTCCATGTGGAGAAGGTTAGGTATGAAGTTGTTGTTTAGTACTAGATGCTATCCATAAATTGATGGGCAAATGGAAGTTGTGAATAGAACTTTGGTTCCTTATTACGAGCTATTATTAGAAAGAATTTGAAGGATTGAGATTCATGTTTGCAGATTGTGGAGTTTGCATATAATCGCTCAATCCATGATATGACGGGCAAGTCACTTTTGAAGTAGTTTATGGGTTTAATCTTAATTCTTCATTAGACTAGCTTCCTAAAGCTCCGGCTAAAGATAGTCAAAGTAGATTGGAATGTGCTCTCTAAATTTAGCAACTACATTAAAGGGTATATGATTGCTTGCAAAAGCAAAATGACAAGGTGAAAGATATGAGAGATAAGTTGAGATGAATGGTTGAATTTGCACTTGGTGATTTAGTATGGGTTTACCTTGGAAAAGATCAATTTTCGGTAGAGAGGTCAAAATAGGCACCTCAAGCTAATGGACCATTCAAGATTGTTGAATAAGTAAATGATAATGCTTATAAAGTTGAATTACCAGATACTTTGGAGGGACTTTAGCTACATTTAATGTGGTTGCCTTATTATCATATGTTCCGAATGAGTTTGATCAAGACTGAGTTAGAGGTTTGTAATCCTCTTAATTTAAATAACCTGATTATGATAAATATTATAAATAAAATATAGAACCATAAAAGAAATATAATAAAATTATCAGAAATCACTCCAAATTTTTCGCGATTTAAAGTTTTAAGTATAAACAAATTGGAATAAAGAATCTTTATCACTAAGACTTTACAAATTCATAATGTTTGAAATAAAGAATAAAGAAAAACTGTTTAATATTTAAGAACCTAAGTTTTAATATTTGAAACATATCAATACCTTTAAGTTAAATAGTTTTGAGCCTATAGAAACTAAAATTCGATCTAATCCAGTAACTTATAATTAGTAAAAAGGAACCAAGTAACAAATATAAAATAGATATTAAATCTTTAATCTAATAAAAACTCTAGAATAAATCTATAAATAGTAATGAATACATATGTGATTTCAAACCTTATAAATTTATAATAAAGTTGAATTAAGGGTAATCTAATTATTAATTTATCAAAATATCACCTAACAAAACTTTTCAACAGATAAAATATAATTTACGATAGCTAGTATAAAAGCTGAAAAGTAAAAGCCTTAAACTAAAGATTCTATGTATATTACAGCATTCAGAATATTTAACATCGTTAATATGTAAATTTTCATCTAAAAATATTATCGAATAAGTATTTATTGTAGTACCATTTAGACCCGCAAAATTAACTTTTTGTACTAGT
This sequence comes from Combretum micranthum, assembly GCA_024138025.1. Taxonomy (NCBI): domain Eukaryota; kingdom Viridiplantae; phylum Streptophyta; class Magnoliopsida; order Myrtales; family Combretaceae; genus Combretum; species Combretum micranthum. The sequence goes on along the minus strand of JAMXBD010000539.1, from coordinate 582,093 downwards.
TCATATTTTTTCTCACTCCTTACATAGTTATTGGTTATAAGTTTATCATCTTCTTTTTGTTTTTGTATTTCCATTCATCCGATCTTCCTTACATTTTTTTATTTTCTTTCCCATTTTCACTTTTCCTCTTTTAGAAACTCATCTATGTATATAAAAGGTCCAACAAAAGTGCAAAAATTAACATGCATACACATATCTTTGATAGAAATTCTATGTATATTATAGTGTTCAGAATATTTAATAACGATAATATGAAAATTTTCATCTAAAAATATTACCGAATCAACATTTATCATACATATCACTTGGACGCAAATTTGATTTTTTTTCACAAGTTCATATTTTTCCCCACTCCTTACACAGTTTGTTATAAATTCATCATCTTCTCTTTATTTTTGTATTTCTATATACCCTATGTCCTTACTTTTTTTTAAATGACAATTTTGTATGTATACGGTGCAAATTGCACCAAGAATTGGTGGGAATTCTCTTGAAATCGACACAGCAAATTCCTTAAATTACTTGCCCAAATTGCACTAAATAATTCAAGATTGACCAATTAAAAATGTCCAACTAAGCACCACAATTAATGCCTTTAAAATCATGCAAAACAATTGCAAATTCGGAGGAGCAAATTCACTCCTCTTGGCCGAAAGTTTTTCATGAAAGCGGTAGCCATTTTCTTATATATATATATATATGCATTCCATTCTTGACTACAAAACAAGGCATCAAAACAACACAAAAACAACCCATAATAGCAGCTCAAAATAATAGCAACAACACATACAAAACACACTCCAACACACCATTAATAAGCCTCAACAAGGATCACTAACACAAGCTTAAGGAAACAAGGAAAAGGTAAGTTAAAACTCGTTTTTAGTTAATAATCACACAAAATGTTGGTCTAATTAATGTTATACTAATCATAGGATGGGTCAAACCAAGGGAAGAAGTATAGCATCATCCCATCAGCCCAAACAAGGTAAATTCACTTCAAACCATAACTATGTTTATTACATATATAGAAGCAATGAAGAATTATGTGTAGAATGATTCTTAGATGATATGGATAGAGATATATCATGTTTAATGCTTATGGAGCATGTAAAAACACTTGGAAGTAATTTTAACACAAGTATAATATATAATATAAGAAAATTGAAATTCGAAATAGAAAAAATTAGAGAAGACGATGAACAATAGCAACACCTTCTCTGCGCATCGGCAGCTTATACCCCAATGCGGTGGCGTATAGAGATAGGCTGGTGGGTAGAAGCGGCATAGTCTGGAACAAGGCTACGTAAATTTTGAAATCACGTAAATTCTGTAAACCCCCAAAGTTTTGTGATCAATTAAGCTTAAACCCTAATTAGAAAGTCAACCGGAAATCCTAAAGTCAACAAAAACCTAGTTAGACGTAACTGTTCAAGTCCGGCATTCCCGTTTAAGCAACCCTAAGAAAGTAAGTAAAAGATTAGTATGTAGAATAGTTCATAATTACATGAGAAGGCTTAAAAATATCATATTAGTTAAACCGCAATTCGTTTTAAGAACGTTCGGACACAGTTTTCGAAAAGCGTGTCTTAGGGCTAAGAATAGTAAAAATATTTCGGATATACCGTTAGACTCGTAAAAATATAAGGTTTTCAAAAATATCAGTTTCATAATTTTTCGATAACTAAAAATACCAGATATCGCAATTATACGCATATTTTCTTACTACCGGTACTTAAATTGTCATGTCTACTTTACATTACACTATTTATTACTATTCTACACTATTTATCTATCTCTACTTTTTCTTACAACCATATCTCTATTTCTTACAAATTTTCATTTCCAATATGACTTCATATCTTTCATATCTTCCTTTTCATTAACAAAAATACAAAAAAATAAATTTCTCTCTCTCTTTCCTTCATGATTTGCGCCAGCCCACCCTCTACAACACCCCATTTGTTTTATTTTTCATTTATTTAATTAACAACAAATTTCCTCCCACATTTTCCTATAAATATCCCATCTTCCTTCCACTTCCTTCACACCTTCCATATACTAAAATTACTCTCCCAAAATTTCTACAAGAGTTCTCTCAAAGTTCTTTCAAGTTTAGTCTTCATAGGTAATATTTCTTTAAAGTTTTCTTTATGTTCATCTACTTAGTATGAGCTTAGTGTGTGTTTTCTAAACCATGAAGGTTAAGAAAGCAACAATATGTTCATACTTTGTTTTTGTTCATGAATCTATTTTCCTTTATATTGCTTTTATATATGTATTTAACTAAATATATCTATGTAGCTATATATATTGTTTAGAGTATATAAGCTCCTTGTTATTGCAATTTATTTACTTTCAAGTTGTTCTAAGACTAGTCTTTCTAGTCTTAGACTTGTCATCATCAAGTCAAAACAATTTTCTTTTTCTTTTGGGACTAGTCTATTCCTAGTCCCGAGATACCTTGATGAAGCCAAGGTTCCAATACTTGACATATTTCTTTACTAGCTTATTTCTTTAATTATTATGTCTTTCTTATGTTTTCATAATTTTATGTTTCATAATCATGATCACGCATGAACATATTGACTTTGTCTCAACAAGATAAAGGAGGAAAAGTTTCCTTAAAAATAGAAGTCCTTCTCTAAAAATAAGAGTTGTTATGAAGGAAGTAATTTTTCATAAAAATTTAGGAATTTATCTTAACAAACTTTTTCTAGAAATTTAGAGGAGTTTATTATAAATTTTAAGAACATAGGAATTTTTAAACAAAACATACATACACTTTACAAGTCATGAAATGGAAGGAAATTCTTGATAGAACAAAAGATTTACTAAATTCCACTTTTCATCAATACTAGTTTAACAAACACCAAGGAATTTTCTTTCATAAAAGCATAATGATCTTAAGAAATAAGAAAGTTATTTCTATAAAATATAGAATTATTACTTTCAAAAAGTATTAGAAACTAAGCTTAGAAAATGAAAATCATTCTTTAGAAATCTAAAAAGACTAAGAAAATGAAATTAAGGAAAAGAAAATACTCATTTAAAATGACTTGAGATATTTTCTAGCAAGATAAAAGGAAATTTTCAAAGTATCACTTTTCCAAAATCCTTAGAAAACTTTACTTTTAGTTCATGGTTGAGACAACTTGATAAATTTCATGCATTTGATATGAGTCAATGGATACATATATACATTTCAAAGGTTTTACAAACTATTATAATATTTATCTCTTTGATATGAACTTTTGTAAAAAGAAGGAATACAAGTTTTGTGAAAATTCGTGGTGAATCTGATCATCACTATTTCGGAGCTCAAAGGACTTAGTTTGATGAAAATAGTTTTAGAAATAGATAGATCTTTTCAAGTAAGTAGAAAACGGTATATAATATGCGAAATTCCGAGTTAAAATAAGCAAGTTATGGCCATTTTAAGTTGAAAATTCCTTCAAATCGATTTTACTGCGAATTCAAGATAGATTTAGAATCTTCAAAAATAAAAATTCTATGAAAGACTCATTTTAGATATTTCATTTTGTTTAGGTGAGAAAGGAACTGAAATCGTATTCTCGGAAGATTACTTTGACTAGGAGCGATCGTCATGGAGTGAGTTAATCCCTTACTAGTTACATTTCCTTGTTTGTGCTTGTAAGTAGAAGCACTATAAGATAAGGAAAAAGATAAGTGAACCAATGTTGTGAATTCATGATTGATTGAATAAAAGTTAAGAATATCGAAAGAGGAATTGATGAATAATTTATGTTTCTTTGCAATGATATGATGAATATTGTTTTGATCACTTTTAACTTGAACTTAACATTAATTGAATAAACCTATATTGAAAATAATTCATGCATATCGTATTTGTGAGTCACATTTATGTCCACTACTATTCTTCGTGTGGAGAAACGAGGAGTTGTAGTGGTGGCTAGTAGGAGCCAGAAAGTCTATATGGGCAAGTAGGAGCCGGAAAGTCTACAGGACAAGTAGGAGCCGGTAAGTCTGCAAATATTGATGATTGTATGAGCCTATAACCACCTAACCCTCGACATGGAGGGCGTAAAATCCATGCTACACATGGTTTCCAGTTAATCGTGTGTATTTTGTTGCTCATGTGATTGATGCATTTTCATATGATTGTCTAAATATTTGTGTATTTTATGAAAATGCTATATAGATGGGAGTTATCTCACTAAGCTAGTTTTGATTATACCCTATAGCTTTTTGTTACAGTATGATTACTTGTGGTTGGCACCAAGGAGCCCCGTTTGTCAGGTATGAACCAAAGCTACTAGGAGTTTTTGGAAGAAGTTTATATGTAATTATTTTTGAATGTAGACTTCTAAGAAAAATTATGTAGTAGACTTATGTTATATCTATGTTTTGATGATGGCTTAGTTAAACAAGAATATTAGAACGGGGGAATTCCCTTAAGAAGTCGTATGAGACTTTATTCCAATGAATTCATGTTTATTATCATAAGTTCTTGCATGCTTATTATTACTCTTAAACATAATACCAGTGAGTCTCCTACTATCTTGGAAGCATGCCTTGCATTATGCTATCGAAGCTCCTGCGTGACTAAGGTTGTCATTCATTAGCTTTAATATTATGTGCGGTGGATTGCCACGTTTAGAGTATCCTTGGAGCATGACAAATTCCGTTCAACACCGGCCTCTAGAATTCAAAGTCGACGGCGTATGCCACAACCAGTGGTGTTTGTTAAACACTAGCGCCTTTGAGCCAGCATACGCGAACGTTTAATCATGTAAAAATTTACACGAATGCCGGCATATGGGAATTAATGCCGGCGGCATTTGTTGCCGGCGTATATACAAATTTTCCCTGATCAAGCTTGTTCATCCGAATCAGTATATGCTTATTATATTATATTATATATTTCAATATACATATATGTATATATATATATGCAATGAAGAAGAATAATATATAAATAATAAATAAATACAATACAAAAAAAGGGAATGATAATATGTAATAAATGTAATTTAGCAAATCCTAAAATTATTGAAAAATATCACTTACATTATTATTGTTGATATTAATATTTGTACAAATAAAAATGAATTATAAATATTCTAAACAATTATTTAGGATAGATATATAAGAATGGAAAATTTAATAAGTTAAAATTATGAACAATGTGATTTCCAAAAATAACAAGATGATTACATAAAGTAGAATGAGAGGAACACGATAGGATTAAATGATAAAATAAATATTAGATACAACACATTAAAGAACAGTCTAAAAGTGATAATAACAGCAATAATGGAATATCTGTTTATTGAGAATGAATTCTATGACTACTCAATAAAAATATTTAGTATCCAATAAGATCAAGAGAAACAAGATAAAAATAAATAATTAGAAATAGATATTTGTTGCTATAATCGTCAAGATAAAGATCAATATAAAAATAATAATAATAAATCGTAATAAATTTACTAAATACGAACCCTGTAATTATTTGATAAAAATAAGATATAAAATATTTTAAGATCAACAAGCAAAATAAAAGTAAATAATAAGTCGTAAATAGTTGTTACCATAAAAACATAAAAAAAAGACCAATACAGGTAATAGAAATAAAATTAATATCAAGATAGAACACTTAGACGATCATAGAAGTTTAATTGTGTTATTTACATTAGGTTAATAAGTATTTTGTCTAAGTGTTTTGTCTTAATAAGTGACAATGAAGTATAAATAAAACTAATATATCTCAAATGAACTATTTTACTAAGTAAAATCATGTTAGCATGATTAAGCTAATTAAAGTGGATTTAGTAATTGAATTAGGTGATTAGTTCCAATCAATTTGGCTTATATTAATATACTAGGTAAAACCATAAAAAGAAAAGGGTACGTAATTTCTAAACTACGTCTAAATTAGAATTAATGTAAATTATAGTATAAGTTATACCATAATTAATATGGTGAATATGTTGTTTCAGATATCTTATTTTCAGAACCAATAAAGAATAGATTAATTAAATAATATATGTTATTTCATTTTCATTGGAAAAATAGATCAATTCTCGAATTTCCAATAGCATATTCCGATAGTTTAATGAGGACCACAGTTGAGTAACTTTGACTTTATCACATTGTTTATACTTATAGTATAGCTACATCTGAATAAAAATATTCAACTAATATGCATGCGGGATTGGGTATAATGCATGATGATTGGTGTATGATTGAATGCAAAATTATCATAATATAAGTGATAATTCCATTGTATAATAATTACTGTATGAAGTATGTTGATATTGTCTGTGAATTGGATGATCACTTTAAACTTGACTAAAAATTACTGGTATCATAAATGAAAGTGGACATGCATTGCATTATATACACATATGGCATTTTAAAAATGAGGATGACCCCGCTTGTGTTAGCATTTCGGCTCTCTGGTGACGCACTTGGTTTTTCTAGATGACATTTCTAATTCTTCCAGGAGCACCTTTGTTCTGTTATGTTCCAAGAGAACTAAGTGGTATCGAAGGAACACCGCTCGTGGTATCGACATGAAATGGCTAATATTTAATGGTGTTTCTTTGTTCCAAGGATAAGATTGAAATATTTTAAAATAATTTATGAGAGTTTATGGTACCCATTCTTCCTTAGTTCTCTATTCTCTTGGGCACGGTACATCGCTCGTAATGGCTCCTTCTAACCCCGATGGGAGGGCATAAATCTACATCTTATTGGATTCCGGTTATTCAACTTGTATTGCACATATGATTGATTGTTGTAGGTTGATAATTAAACTTGTTTGTTATTGTTTGATGTGTGGTCTGGTCAGGTTATCTCACTAAGCATGTGGTTCTGCTCATTCCCCAACAATTTTCGTGCAGGATTATTACTAGTTGGGATTGGGATAGGAATGTGTGAAGAAGCTTCTCAACAAAAAACTCTATTGATAGAAATATAGGATATGGTAAACTTAGAATGTAAATTAGATAATTTTTATAATAATTAGAAATTTATAAGTCATAAGTTTGAAACGCATTTCACTATTTGATAGGGGATACCGATTCTCTGCGATCTTGGTAGAAAGTAGACAATCGGATTCCATAGTTGATATCCAGTAATAATATATCACTTATATGAAAGATATTGATAAATAAATAGAGTCTTGTATACTCTAACTTACAAGATGGCTCTCATATTATGGGTGCACACGTGGTATGATAGCTTTAGATTAATCCTACTAGACCCTCTTTTAGGGCGTGACTGGTTTGTTTAACTTAGCTCATTGGATCTTAATAGATGAACCAAATGATGATGAGTTGAGGTATTTTAGTAGATATTTCGTACACTTTGGTCATGGGCATGATATGTGTGTAAACCCCCAAAGTTTTGGAATCGGTTTAGCTTAAACCCTAATCTAGAAGTCAACCAGAAACTCTAAAATCAACAAAACTAGTTAGACGTAATAGCTTAAGTCCGACAATCCCAAATAAGCAACCCTGAGAAAGTAAGTTAGAGTTTAGTATGTAGAATGGTTCGTAATTACCTAAGGAAGCTTCAAAAGATCAGTTTGGTAAAACCGCGAATCGTTTTGAACGGAACGGATACGTTCTTGGAAAATGTGTCCAGGGGCTCAGAATGGTAAAAATATTCCAAATATATCGTTAGACTCATAAAAATATAAGGTTTTCAAAAATATCAGTTTTATAATTTTTTGGTAAGTAACAATAACAGATATCACAATTATACGCGTATTTTCTTACTACCGGTACTTTATTAGTCATATCTATTTACTTTTACACTATTTATTACTATTCTACACTATTTTTTTATCTCTACTTTTTCTAACACCTATTCTTACAACAACATAACCTAAACTTTTAATTTTTATCTTTCCATAATTTATTTCACATCTACCTTACTTATTAGTTCATTAATTAACAAAAATACAAAAAAATAAAACTCTCTCCTCTCATACTCCCATGGTCGGTGCCTTTTATCTCCCTCTCTCCCTCATTTTATTTCAATTTTTTTTATTTAAATCACAAAAATTCACTCCTCATTTCCTATAAATATCCCCCTTCTTTTCATTTCTTTCACGCAATTACTACTCCCAAATTTCTATACCAAACCTCTCTCAAAACTCTCTCCAAATAATCTTAAACCACTTTCTACCTACACAAAACCCATAACCACATACACTTCAAAAACCTTTTTTAGGTAAACTTTTCTTTATATTTTCTTCTTCTCATGTCATGTAACTTTACATGACCATGGTGTGAATTTTCAAAAACTAAAGTTATGAAAGCTACACTATGTTCATGTATTGTTCTTGTTCATGAAAATCCATTTATATTTATATTATTTTACTTTGTTCATATTAATGTTATTATATCTAAGTATTATTATGTATTTATGTATATATATATATATATATATATTCTTTAGAGCATATAAGCTCACTTGCAATTTATTTATTTTCATGCAAAGTAATTTATTTATTTCTTCCATTGCAATTTATTTATTCTTGTTGTTTTAAGACTAGTCTCTAGTCTTAGACTTGTCCCCATTAAGTCAAAACAAATTTTCCCTTCTTTCATTTTATTTTTCTTTTGGGACTAGTCTACTTCTTAGTCCCGGAGCCTTGAAGAAGCTAAGACTACTAATACTTGACTTTATTTATTATTTATGTTATTTTTGCTTGTTATTATTTCTCATAAATCATGCCCATTAAGATTGTTGTCCAAATTTTCCAAGCTCTAAAAATATTTGATAAAAAGGAGATTTTATTTCTTAGGAATAAGTTTCTATGAAATATAAAATCTATGGTTTAACAAAAGTAAAGTTGTTCCTTTCCAAGTTTAAGAAGAACTCACCACAATTTTAGAAGGTACTTTTGTTTTGAAAAGCTTTTTAAATAATTTCTATATTACTTCGTTTTTCAAAAAAGAAAAAGATTTTTTATAACAAAATGATTTCTATGAAAACATAATATAAAGGAAACCTTATGAAAAAGGTATGAGAATTTTCAAATTAAGATCTTTTCAAATAAATAGTCAAAGACAAATTGTATAGAAAACGAATAGGAAAAGTAGCACTAATGTGGAGAATTTAGAAATGAGGAAAATTACTTTTGGAAAAAGTTCATCTAGGAAAAATAATAAGTCAAACATAAAGTAATTTTTTGAAAACAAAAAGGAATCAAAATCATTTTAAAAGATTTACAAAATGGATTTCCTGTAAACTACAGTTTTCTAAACTCTTAATTGACATTGTTTTACTCAAGAAACATGATTAGACAACAAACACTTGAGCGTGAATAAAATATGAGCTAAGTAGCTCTAAAAAGAGAATTTTTCAACTATATAGATAACTAAGTATTTATCAAACGAATTTTGAATAATTGAAACAAATTGTTTTTGGGTAAGAAAAATTCATGGTGAATTTGATCACCATTGTTTCAGAGCCTATATGATCTAGTTTGATAAAAATAGTTTTAGAAATGGGTAGATCTTTTTGAGTAGGTAGAAATCGATGTATTATATGCGTGATTCCGAGTTAAAATGACTTAAGTTATGATCATTTTAACTTGGAATTCTCTTTGATACGAACTTTGACGTTTTCATGACATTGTTTTGTCAAAATTCAAGAAAGTCGTCACAAAATACTCATTTTGGGTATTTTCCTTGACTAGGTGATCCTAAGGAAGGATACCCATACCCTAATGACTATTTCGACTAAGTGGATTATATGAGCGACTCATCCGTTTAGAGGAATTGTCAACATGGCATCGTGAGTTTATTTCCTTAAAATGCTTTACTTGATTGTGCTTGTAATCTAGTCACATTAGAATTAGGAAAAGACAAATGGATATGTATGTAATATAATTTGTTGAAAGGATCCTAAGAATATCGAGGCTGGAATTGATTTAATGTTTGTTTTAATATAACACTTGATTTGTATGAGATTCTATGATTACCTTCAATTTGATAATAATGATGCTATGATATCATAAATAAATTGATTCATGTATACCATGAAGTGAGTCATATTGCATTGGGTTATTATCCTTGGGTGAGAAGGATTGTAGCTCAGGTCGAAAGCAACACTTGACAAAGTGACCAAAAGCGATTGCTTGGCGACATAAAGGAAATGCTTGGCAGAAAGTCCGAAAGCAAGGCTCAATTCAAGTAGACTTAATATTCTTTGCGATATTAATCAAAAGCATAAATCTTTTTAACGAAAACTACTTGTTTTGAGGTTACGTATCACCAAACCCCAAATGGAGGGCTAAATCCATTCAACATATAGTTCCTGGAAAACTATATGCCTTGTTTGCCCACGTGTATGTTGCATTTCATTTGCCTGCTTAAATAACTTGTTTGAATTCCATTACACAAGAAGTTATTTATGGAAACAGTGCTCACTAAGCCTATTAGCTTATACCCCTATAGATATCTTTTGCAGTTTACCTATTTGTGGTTGAGGCCACGTGGACCCTGCAGCCAGGTATTTTCCTTTTGGCTAAGGAATCTCTAGATGTAGCTTAGTGATGGATAAGATGAAGAAGTATTCTTGTAATAGATTTGTGACTGGGGAATGCCCCTAAGTTTTGTAAGATTATTGATATGAACAAATGAATATTATGAATCCTCTTTTCTTAATTTGTTATTATATCTTCTTAAGCTTTATAATTCCATGTATGGTCCTCTAAATTTGCGAGAGCACGCCTTTACACTTAATGTCAAAGCTTCTAGATGACGATAAGGGTGTCATACTTAAGCTTTAATATTGAGTATGGCAGACTGTTACGTTTAGGGTATCCCTTGGGGCGTGACAATATGACATGCTCAAGCGTAAGAGATTCACTTAATTTTGAAAAGAAGAGATTACCCTTGTGATCAAGCTTGTGATAAAGGCCATGATAGGGATGAGTCCTGAAGAACAAGCTCTAGAATAGATCACCCCTGTTATAATGATCATGATTCAGGCCATGAGAACATCATCATCGAAGAATTTTGATCATAGTGAAGATCATGAGCCCTATCACACCTCTAATGCTAGTTGTAACATATCCAACCACAATCTACTTAAAGGAAAGAGAGAAAGTTGAAGTTGAGCAGATCATGGCCATAACACGGCCCGTATCCCATCCCTATTTTGCTAATTTAAATTGTTTTGTTTCTTTTTTTATTTGTTCAACTTGTATCTTTTTATATTTGCTCTTGCTTGAATAGTGGGAGTATATAAGGGTTATTAGGGTTATGTTTAGAGAGTTTTTGCCCTCTCTAACATTGTGTTGTCCTTTGTAACCAATTGCTTCTTGAATAAGATTGACTTTTCTTTTCAAGATTGTTCCTTGTTGTGCATAATATCGATTGAATGGAACAACTAAGTTGATTCTATCTTTAGTGTGTCATATCTAAGAATTGATCATTCATATCTTATTAAATTTTAGTTTTCCATAAATCATTCCCAAAAACATATTATAAACGCTAAATTGCAATATAACACTAGATCCGTTAATTACTCAGATTGCCCAATTCATAATACCTAGATTAACCTCCAACTCACTAACTTAACTCGTCATTTTTAATCTACTACCGTCAAGTTGTCCACTATGGCACAAACACTCACTCAGGATTATTGGTTTACTTTGTGACTAGGTCTAAAAGGACACACCTGAAGGTTAAAGTAGCAACACAGTCCATGTTACAATTACACAATGGAATTAACAAGATTCAATTTATGTTTTTAAGATTTCGGTTTATATAAAATAAGAAAGTAAAAGATAGGAATGACTTATCCTTTGATATAATGCACCAACAAAAGAATTGAACTAGTTGTTTCACTCAACCGATATGATGCACGATAAAAACAAAAGAATAATCTTAAGGAAAAACTCAATATTACTCAAAAGGTTTTGGAAACAATTCCAAGAAAGAAATAAGCCAATTGATCTTGATCAATGAAAAAAGAAAGGTTCAAAACTTCTAGTAACATGACCATAATGACCCTTATATACTCCCACAAGTCAGGTGGGTAAATAAGGAAAAATAAAAGAAAAATAAATAAAATGGGAAACTAGCATTCTAAAAATACATAAAATAGGACAGGTGATCCCCTTACAGATCACGACCATGACATGGGTCGTGATCCTCTCAGATCAAAATTCTTCTCTAAGCTTCAAATGATCACGAACATGATAAGGGTTATCACAGATGATGTAACAGGCATAACGAGGCTCATGATCTTCACCATGCTCACAAATCTCCAATAATGACATCTAAACGGTCTTGATTAAAGGCGGCATGGGGGGCATGATGATGATCACGAGCGAGATTAAGGCCGTGGTCTCCTCTGGAACTATATTCCTATCATTTCCTTAGCCTCTTAAAGATTTATCCTTAAATCCCGATCAATCTTACCTTGATCCCTGTCAAAGCAGGTCATTGTTACCCATTTAGTATAAGCTAAGTTTGTTGTATGAAACTTTAATTGATCCCTCATCTAAAGCTGATTAGGAACCGATATAGGAAGTCTATCCATAAACTTACTCTCATTGTTGACTTTTCACTAAAGAGAGTGGAGGAAAATTGGGAAGTGCTGATAGGTTATTCTCGACATGGGCTCCTTAGGCCTAATCCAACTTTATTAGACCTTAATCGACCTACCCAGGCTATAAGTTAGCTTCTCTTCACTTATGTTCTAGTTATGAGTCTATAAGAGAAGACTCTAGGAGGCAAGATAAGCTGCTTAACCTTTATGGCATCTTGGATTATCCCTTGTTGAACCTTCCCTAACATTGTAGTTAACCACCCCACCAATTTTACCAACTTGCTTCAAGAAAATTCGAAATGTGTCTTAGAGGACACATGTATGCTCCTACAATCTCAGGCACATACACTTGCTATGGAGTTCCACTTACCTCAACCATCTTAGATTCTTCCAGTATAAATACCCTCCAAGAACCTTCGAGAAATGCATTTGGTAACATCTAAATATACAATATTTTATGTTCATAATTTAGCCTGCAGTCCTTTCTTCTCTTCCTTAATCAGCTCATTAACTTATCTATTGGAGTGATCATATTGGATAAACTTTTGATACCCATTCTCTTTTTATTGCTTTGTGGGCTTACGCTTGTATGCAAGGCCCTTCTCTATCGAAAATTGTGCTAGCAAAAAGTGATAAAAATAAGGATAATACTTGTCATGTTAGTTTAGGTAATGACTCACTATGATGTTTTATCTCTTTGACATTGTGCTTCTTAATGGTCAATTGAACAAAATTTTACGCATTATCAACTGCTAAAGACAACTGCGAAACAAATGTCTTAGCTCCATATCCCAGAATATGAAATATAAAATTGTATAATTTCATAGTTTATTTAAATTTCAAATAAAAGCAGTTGCATGTCATGAAGCCAACTTTGTTTAATGTGTGGAAAAAGAAAACTACAATTTTCTAAGAGCAATTGTGAAACAATCGGCCCTGCCCACTCTACGTACTAAGTATAAAAGGTAACCGTTAGAAAACCTAATCCCTTTTCTGCCTCCTACATGTTCTTCACAAAACAGATTAGAAACCTTAGCTCTATTTCAAATTCTCTGTACTATCTTCTTCCCTACTTAGATGTATAATCAGTGTTAGTTTGTTGATGCATGTAAGAATGAAAACAAGACACTAATGTGGCTATTCGAGAAGCCACAAACTCCAAATGATCAGTATTCTTTAATTAAGATGGGTCGTAATTGTATTCCATTCATCTTATTTCCTTTTATACATATACAAAATGCAAGTAGTTAAAACTACTTTTTGTTATTTTGTTTGTAATACAATTATCAAAAGCTAGTTTTGTAAAGTGTACATGTATGTATAAGTTGTAAATTCACTAAGCCATCTTGGTTTATTTCTACATCCCCTTGTGTCAGATGTAACTATTGTCACATTTAGTATATACTATACCTATTTTTTTCAATTATCTACTTACATTTGGAGGTAGTAATTTGATTTTTTTATAAAGTATCAATTTGATATCCCAATATTATCTACTTTATTTTAGCAATTTAAACTCTATCAGATTTTACAATTAATTACCTAAATTTTATCTAATTTTATAATTAACTACCTTATTATTTGAAATTATGAATAATTTAAAAAATTTCATAGGTAGTAAATTGATATTTTTTACATTACTAATTGAAAAAACAAGTATAATTTACCACATGTGACATTTACTTCTTTTTTTTTTTTTTTAAATTACAATCCCATGTTGGAGAAAAAGAAAAACACCTATATTCTATGAAAATAAGAGATATCATTTTAATGGGATTTATTATTCTAAAAGCTATATTTAGTGGATAACATATCCACATAATGAATGCCTATAGATGGTTTAAGTAAGTATATTAATGAGGAGTTGTTCAAAAAATTCCCTTTCTCTTTTTATGTGGTAGTTTTAATTCAGGCAAGAAAGAACGCATTTATGACTTATAAAAATAATAATAATAATCTATTATTAAGCCAATGTGGTTCATTTGTATCGAAAAATAGAAATCAGATTATAGGTAGTTACTTTTTGTATAGCTCACCGTCTCTCTCTCACATCCTGGAACAAGGTATGGTTAATTTTTTATATACTCTAGTCCCTTTCCGTAGTAGTAGTGGTAGTAATAATAATATTGCAAGGATGCATTATGATAATACCTACGATTTTATTTTGTCTTGATAATACAAATTTCTACCTAAGCTTCGTCAGTAAAATAGTTAAAAATATATTTATGTATATTTATTAATCAACAAAAAGAGTTAAAAGAAAAGAACACATCCGAATTAGATTTGGACTAGGAAAGTTTTTTAGGGGTGTAGTCTGTCACCAAATCACTGGCAAAGGACCAAGTCTCCTTGCTTTTTCCTAATTTTTTTCTGCTTCATTTTTTTCTAATTTTGTTTCTTGCTGTCCTTCCACATTGTTCATTTATTCATTTGGGTAGTTATGGATATACATATATATATGGATGCATATTAACTTACAAACAACCCATCTCTTTTCTGGGTATTATTTGTGTGTTTTATCTTATCTTTATTTCCAAATATATATTCATATAATTAAACGAAAATGGAGAATTTGATAACGTTGATTAACAAGTTGCAAAGAGCATGCACTGCTCTCGGTGATCATGGCGATGAGAGCGCTTTGCCCACTCTTTGGGACTCCTTACCTTCCATTGCCGTCGTCGGTGGCCAGGTCTGTCCTTCCTTTTACATCCATGCAAAGCCATGCAACTTTCTTCATAGGCTCGTAAATCTGTCCATATATATACATATATATGTTGGTATGTACGTGTGTACGTGTGTGTGTGTGTGTTCTTATTTTCCAGGAGTTCATTAATTAGTAATCTAGATCCTGTCCGATTCTAGCCGGAAAACCAGCTACCTCCATGTTGTTTCTGTTATGCTAAATGGCTTTTTATTCTTGAATCCTGCAAATATTTGACTCGTTGATCACTGTACATAGGCTCGGATCCCATAATTGTAAATTTGTCGTGAATGAGCTTTAGGACGTGAATAGGTTTCGATCAATTGGATACAGGCATCGTTTTGATTAAGTTTAGAATTACAGTCGATTGATCTAAACGTCCAATCTTGTTAGATTTGATATGTCTAATCTCTCTATGTCTTTATATTTAATAGATAACAGTCTTTCATTTATTGGCTGGGACTTTGATTGAAGAGGTCAAATATACTAGGTAATTAATATAGTAAGATGAATAGGCATCGCAGGGGTTTGAACTCTGAAACTCTTGTTTAGATACCAATTCAGAGTCTACAACCAATTGATTTTGTCCAACACATCTGGTCCAAGAGCTACCTGAACCTTTTGTACTTACTATTCCGATACCAGGATACGCATTTGGGTTTTGTCATGAAAGAATTGGGAAGAACCCTTTGATCTTGTCCACCTAGAGATCTTTACTCTTGATTCATCTCAAGAACCTGCTCATTACTCCTGTGTGATGTCAACTCGTTCGACAGATTCCAGTCGATTTTCCATGTCATACGTTACAAAGGTTGACACTATACCAATTCTGCATAGCATGTGAATGCTTTGTTATGTGCAGATATCTCTGAATCGCGACCAGAAAGTAAAACCGATAATGAAAAATTTTGGAATAATGTGCTGTGCTGAGAATTTCAAACATGATGTTTTTCTACACTACATAGTGTAGTTTGAACCTCCACTGCATATGAGCCAAGGATATCATTCATTTCCTTCACATTAAATCAACCCTTCTGATATGCTTACTTTCAATAAGCTTGTTGAAGCAGAAGCACTCTGGTGCAATAGGAAATATCTGTGTAAATTTTTCCTTTTCCATATGAAGGAAGCCTCTTTATGTAATTTTCACTTTTACATGTGTTTCTTTGTAGGCAATAATACGCATCTACTTAATTCTCACACCTTCTGGTTTTATTTTTCTTTCGTTGGTATAATGCAATGCTAGAATGTGATAAGTGGCTTGCTGAATGAATAATTGTGATTTCTGTTCAAGTTGTCAGAACTCCTCAGCTCTAATTGTATTGCAGAGTTCAGGGAAGTCATCCGTACTGGAGAGTGTTGTTGGAAAGGACTTTTTACCTCGTGGATCAGGTATTCATCTTGTTACATTAGCTCTTGCCTGTAGACGAACCTAGCCTGTTGATGACATGGATTGCATTTTCAAGGATGAGTATGGTACTGTATTAAATTGATTTTTTGCAGGAATCGTCACTCGGCGTCCTCTTGTCCTGCAGCTTCATAGGATTGACGATGGAAAAGAATATGCTGAATTCATGCACCTTCCTAGGAAGAGATTTACTGATTTTGGTAAAATTGCTGCTTAACAGTTTCACTCCAATTTATTTCATTTGTTATTAGTTTTACAAAATAGAAGAACTTCACTTATTCAACCAAATGTCTCTCCAATTCATCAAATCATCTTCTCGTGTTGGTGATAATGGATTCTAATTAAATTATTTATTGTGTTTTAGTTCCATCATTCTCCATCTTGGTGCTTACCAGTTTTGTATGTTGCCAGCTGCTGTCAGACAAGAGATCTCTGATGAGACAGATCGAGAGACTGGCCGCACCAAACACATTTCTACAGTTCCAATTCATCTGAGCATTTTTTCCCCTAATGGTGAGATACAAAATACTGCATCTTGCAACATAGATCCTTGCCCTGATTGCTAGAAGTGACTTCTATTACATGGAATGAACAAAGTGCCTCCAAATAAGTGTTTGCATATGGTTGATCATGATATTCGAGCCTCATTCACTTCAGCTGACTTACCTTTTCAACTAAATGGAAATCAAAATTTGAAGACCCTCAGATTTTATTTACTAGAACTTTATCAATAGATTTCAGAATCTTATGGCAATGATTTTGTTATCCACCTTTAGATATTGTTATGTGTAAATAGATGATTTTCTTCTTTTCCCGTGCTTTAAAGAGTGCTATTTCTATTTATTAATCTGTGCCATTCTTCAATTGGATATATGTAGTTGTGAACTTGACTCTGATTGATCTTCCTGGACTTACAAAAGTAGCAGTTGGTGAGTTATCTTCTCAAATTTATTATGTTGGTGAGCTCGTGCTTTATTGCCTTCAATTTTGAAAAGACTGACCAATTAATGTCCCTTGTCTTGAAGATGGTCAACCTGAGAGCATAGTGCATGATATCGAGAATATGGTCCGGTCCTACATTGAGAAGGTAAATCCTGCTATTTTACAAAGTTACTCTTCTGGTTGAAGTTCTAATTGGAGGAGGATATGATATGATTCCTCCTTCTACTTTACGTCCTGACAGATTGTTCAGAGTTCATGAATACCAATTCTCAATGATCTCATTAAGATCCTTTCTTGATTACACTTTTCAGCCTAATTGTATCATTTTGGCAATATCTCCTGCTAATCAAGATCTAGCTACATCAGATGCAATCAAAATCTCCCGTGAAGTAGATCCTAAAGGTAAAATTTTCAGTACTTTATGAATGAGTTGTTCATTTTAGATAGTTACTTTTTTGCCTTTTGTGCGGAGATAGATTGTAAACATGACTCACACTATCTGATAAACAAATACAGCAAAGATAACTTCAAGACATGATGTTACACTTGGAGAAACATATAAGTTGTTCTTAGAGGTGGAATAAGTAAATGCAGAACACTGTAACTTACGTATCCATGACATGTTTTGCTATTGAATTGAGCTCACAAATGGATTTTATAAAGAGCAAGAGGTTACTTTTTTCATGGAAAGGCAAATTCCAATATGTTGTGATAATGCAATAGTTATACTCACAGCATCATGTAAGTTGATGAGGAGAAGCTATATGAAGCGATGTATCTTCGTGTGTGATTATAAGCCATATTGTGGATCACAAAACTTCAAGGCATAATTAAGGAGATATTCAAAGCAAGAGCATAGTCATCCTCTTGCATTACGGTCAACTATGCGAAGAACTGCTGCTTCTATTGAAAGGCATTCTTTAATCTTTTTTATGTTTGAAGATTTATGGGAGTGTTTCCTTTTCCACCTAGTTTTAAACTTAGATGCGAACAAGTGCATTCAGGTTGTTGAGTAATAATATGAAGCTCTTTCTTGACATAGACTAGATAGTTATGTTGCAAGAAATGGAACTTCACAAAAGGATTAAGTATGGAGACTTCTTTTTAGAAGTGATCTAATTTATGTAACATTCCAAGGGCAAGGTTTTCAGAATAGTTATATGATAGTCAGAACTATGCAGCTGAACTTGCTTATTCAGGAACATTGTTATTTGAACATTATCTAACCGCACATTTCCTGCCTTTTCATTTCACCGTGGAGCCAAGTCTTTCATCTGAAATAATTACCTTTATTATCTACATTTCTATTCTAAAAGTAATTTACCTTGTATTTTCTCCCCTTTATACTTGTCTTTATCCTTTCTTCCCTGAACTTTAGGTGAAAGAACATTTGGAGTATTAACCAAGATTGACCTGATGGACAAGGGCACTGATGCAGTAGATGTAAGTTGACTTGTTACTTCTTTTTAGACTTATTGAGTGAAGACTAATGATTTCGTTCTTAATTATTCTACTTGTCATATGCTGGCTGTAAGCTTCTTGATCTTGCGGTGGATTCATATAATTTACCCTTTTTTTTTCCCTGCTTTATTTTACTGTTTTTACTCTCTCATCGCTTTGATACTTCCATCATACTTATCATTTCATATCTTGGCCAATTGATATCTAGTAATGTCACTCTGTACGGCTTCCTTTATTCTGTATTAGAGAGCAATTTTCATTAAATTTAGGTGCTTGCATAACAAGTTGAGAAGAGTTGGTCACTTCAGACAAGTTTGTTATGTTTTGAGATGCTTTTCCTTGTTTCCCCTTCCTAGATTACAATTGATGGTTACTCCTCTTGTAAAGGAATTTGTAAAATTGGAACGTAAAACCGAAACATAAAAATATAAGTTTTTACAGCCTATATAAAACAACTTTGAAAAGTCATAATTATACTTACAATTGTTGTGAAAAGCTTGAGATACATAATGGAATTGAAAAAGAAATTAATGAATTAAGTTCTTTTTCATAAATAATCGTCTATAACATAACAAGCATAGAAGAAGGGTTAATTGAGTTGAAACTAAATTCTTTTTTGTTATTTTATTTGAATTGAGTTATAACTTAAAGGAAATTAAACTGTTCAACTTATCTTGAAGTTTTAATTGTATATATGAAGTAAATAAGTTTCTTTGTAAATTTTGCAACGAGAAATCGAAGTTGAATAAAAGTTATAAACATCAAATAGGAGAGAGAGAGAGAGAGAGAGAGAGGAAACAAAATTGGAACACAATAAGAAAAATACAGCATAGGGATAATTTAGTCTTGAAGAGAAGTAATGTAGAAAATATTTCTTTTAGTATGATTTGAAAAAGTACATTACATGATCTATTTATACACATTACTAGCGAAGTAGGTAGTAACAACTTTAATACAACAACCCTACTTACCACCAACTCTACCAACCTAATAAATATTAAAAATAATTTACAGCTTACATAAATTCTAGAATATTCCTACACTCCCCCTCAAGCTGGGGAGTGGATGTTTTCCATTCCCAGCTTGCTGATTAACTCATGATATCTTGTAGGTGATAATCCTTTAGTAAAAGCATCTGCTAGTTGATTATTAGAAGATACATATGTTGTAGTTATTATTTTACTGTCAAGTTTCTCCTTCATAAAATGTCTATCCAACTCTATATGTTTAGTTTGCTCATGTTGGATTGAATTATGAGCAATACTAATTGTTGACTTGTTATCACAGTATAGCTGCATTGTTTCTTCTCTTTTTATTCCAAGATCGTTTAGCACTGTTCTCAACCACAACAGTTCACAAATGCCATAAGCCATTGCTCTAAATTCAGCCTCTGCACTAAATCTTGCTACAACTGCTTGCTTGTTACTTCTCCAAGCGATTAAATTTCCTCTAAAAAATACACAATAACCTATAGTAGATCTTCTAATCACTAAAGATCCTGCGTAATCAACATCAGTATATACTTCTAATGTAACTTGATTCTTCTTTTTGAAGAGAATTCCCTGACTTGGAGTAGCTTTCAAGTAAATTAGAATTCTTTCAACTGCTTTCATATGTAGAGTGGAGCAGTTCTTTGAATATCAAGGCACACTAGAAAAGCAAAAGGTTTCACTAGCTTCCTTTCACCTTGAAGGTGAGGCGAATCAATGGTAGTAGTGGCTGCGTCGTGCTTACAAGGAGGAAAGTAAGGAGGTTACATGGGAATTGTCTGTGGAGGAACTATGGGCTCGATTTGGTCCTACCAATTGTGAAGACTCTAATGAAGCTCTATCAAAAATCGAACAAGTTGGTTCCTTAAGGGACTACCAAAAGGAGTTTGAAAGGTTAGGCAATTGGGTGCATGGATGGTCACAAAAGGCTTTAGTTGGGACGTTCCTGGGAGGACTAAAGGCAGAAATAGCTAATGAAATCCGTATGTTCAAGCCCAAATCATTAAAAGAAGCTATTAACTTAGCTCAAACGCGAGATGATAAGCTAAATCGACAACAAAAAATAATCAAACCACATGTCCGAGCTTCAACTGAACCAGTTTTCATAAAAACCTTTGAACCATCAACACCGATGAAGCGGCTAACATGGGATGAAATGCAAAAAAAGAGGGCTCAAGAGCTTTGCTTCAACTGTGACAAAAAACTTACATCGGATCATAGATGTTGAGGCCCTCAACTTCCAATGTTAGAAGGGAATAGTGATGGTTCAGACAGTGGTAAACCTTGAGGACAAGGTCCATTCAAAAGGAGAGGGTAGTGTTATGTCAAGACTGGACATCAAGACTATCCAGAAAGAATCTTTATGTTACATAAAACTATTAAGCATGTGTTATGCTATGCCTCTGCTGCACCAAGCCAAGTGTCAATCCATATGCCAAGTGTCATGTGCATTAATCCATGTGTCTTGCTTCTTTGACTTAGTCATTAGTTGTTTGTCATGTCTACATAGGAATAAGCCAATAGATATATTTGGTTTCAATAATAGTTGCAATTTAAGTGCAACTAGAGTCCTCACTTTTAGTAGAAGTTGTTAACGTCTTTTTCTATTTAAAATTTATGTGGATGAAGAAAAAGCAGAGAATTATCAACTCAAAACAAACACTGTGGTTGTTCTCACCTGAAGTAGAATTTTATCTTACTGTCATTCTTTTTCTGGTTTTTATTAGGACCTATTAGAGACCAACGATGCTCCCTAGTGCACCAATGCGCTGATACCATGTAAGTAAATAAATGTGAAGGTAGTAAATTTCCTGATATTTTCATTGATATGAGGGTAGAATATATATACAAAACTATTGAGCTATTCTAGGAAACAAGACCTTCTAATAAAGGATAATAGCTATTGTACATAAATAGGAAATATTTATACTAATTTACATATGATGACAGGATAAGGACAGTGGGCTCGGTAAGATCCATGGTGACGTAGATCAGAGAAGGGGCAAAAAATGTTTGATGTTGCTATTGGAGTGCAATTGACAACAAAGATTTCTTGAAATTTGAGGATTTGCTATTGATTAGAGAAAAGGGATTATGGATAAGTGGGTATGTAGACGATTTAATTATCAAGAGAATGAGGTCGAATGAGATGAGTTTGCTATGAAAGGTAAGTGACAATTCTCTCCTCTTTTTCTTTTTTTCCTTGAAAACAAACTTGGTAACTAAGGCATCCAAATCTCAAGGCCTCAGAATGTATGGATGATGATATCCATCGAGTGGCTTGTTGATCAATGTGAGCTGATCAATAATAAATTTGAGCTTGTGGAAATAGTTAGATATGGAAAGGTAGTGCAATCGGAGTGACAGTAGGCATTATATCAATTCCATTGCCAAGAAAATGTTGTTTTAGTGATTTCTAGTTATCATACGTAGCCAAGAGGTTGTTGATTTCAGTGTGAATGTTGGTAGAGATTGTAGCAAGATATGGATCTCGAATCTTGTAATTGATTCAAAGCCAATAGGTGATTTTAGATTTAGAACTGGGAGAGCACAGGTGAGGTAAACAGTTCATGAGCTGGTGCAGTGATTGTGCCATCAACATATTTATATAAAGCCATGCAAATGAAAAAAGAAGTTATTAATGTCTAAAGTAGATAATTGACATTGTTTGATTTGATAGTAACGACATTGGAGATGTTGTTTGGTGTAAGAGCAGGTGAAGGGTTGAAGAGAGTAGAGTGGATATATATAAGTGGAAGGGTTGATAGAGAGGGTCTTAGAGGGCAAAGCATCAGGAGGATAGAGGGGATGTGCTTGTGTGACAATAGTGTGCGAAGACAATTGTGGGTTAGAGATTGAAGGTAAGGCAGACGAGTGTAAGTGATGTGAATCAAATAGCATCAAATTCAGAGCGGATCAAGTTCAAGTTGAAACAATACTTTCCAAGGAATTGGGGGGCCTGTTGATTGGAGTTCTAATGATTAAAATATAAGTCAAGCGAATAAAGCGAGCCTATAAAATAGTTTGGGACACGAGAGATTGAAGAATTTCAAGTTTTGGAGCTGTTGAAACTATACACTACCGGCCTAAATTAGATCACCGCTGGCCTTGAAGAATTTGTTGTGTGCCGGCCTTCATACTTATGTCACCGGCATAAAGGCCTAAGCCGTTAGCCTCCTTATCTCAGAAATAATTTTCAGTTTCTCATTTTATTTGTAGGCCACCTAATTTGTTATATATCTTTGGATGACAGCTTTGTTTTGTTTTGTGTCTTTTAGTTTTCCTTTGTGTTATTATATAAGTCTTTTGCTTTGTAATTGAACAATCAGTTTATCTTTCATAACGAAATTGAGAGAGTATTCTCTTAGAATTTAAGATCGAATTCGTTTGAATTTATCGGGAATTTTCTGTGGCATTCATCCTCTTGACTTATCAATCTAATTGTCATCACCAGTTGTGGCGTCTTCACTATATCAAGGTTCTTGCTTCTCTATAAGCAACGGGTTACAATTTCCATCAGGTTTCTTAGACGATCTAGGGATTTTGTTTCCAGATTTCGATAATCGGGTCTTGTCACAGGTTAGCGTGGTTCGGTTCTTATCAGTAAGGGAAAAGATGATATTGAGTAGGTCGGCATAAGGAGAGGGTTGTGATGGGGACTTGACTTGAATGGCCTGATGCTGAACCAGCTTATCGAGGACTTCAGTATGAGGATGACATAGATGAGAATGTCATATCTCTTTAGGGACAGTTGACACAAGAAGAGACTAAGGAGATTGAACGGGATGCAATATGATAGGATAAAAAGGACGCTTAGTTGGATGTTGGAAGAGGACCTTACCTGATTGAGAGTCCTTAATACAGAAAAATGAATTATTAAAACTAACAATGCAGTTATTATCTTCACGCAACTTAATGACTTTGTGTGTGGTTGTGGGGAGATGCAAGACATTCTTCAGATGGAGATTGTGACCGTGGGTGCGAATAGCGAGACCACCTGTATGAGATATAGGTAGTGGTGCACTACTACCTACATAAACCTTATTAGACCAACGTAAGTTTTCAAGTCAGGGGGTATACCTGCATCCCGAGTCATATGGTGTGTGGCACTAGAGTTAAGATACCGGATAGTATCATGAGACTCACCAAAATACAAGGCTGCAAAAGACCGGGGGCACATCTGTGTATGACTCATAAAACCTGTGGTAACATTAGAGGAAAAATGTCCAAACTTGTCACATCTATGACATGTGATTTGAGAAGTAGAGGTGGAGTGATAGATTGAGACTGATGAAGAAAATCATTGTAGAGCGGAGGGGCCTTAACTGGAGGGACGTGTGCGATGTGGTAGATGTGGAGAGGAAGTCTAAGTGGCTAATGGAGAATGATCTTGCCCTCCCGGGTCTAGAGCAACCATGACTACAGCCATGACCCCAAGAGTAAGAAGAGGATGTCTGAGTGTTGAGGGTAATGGAGTAGAGATTTGTGTGTCATCAATCTCATTATATTTAAGCCATTATTCTTGGCTGTGCAATTTTGCCAAAGTAAAGCCGATTCCTCCATGTTTTTTTTTTTTTTTTCCTTCTTACTAAAGGGTTTGATATATCGATTCTTCTTCTCTATGTAGACTGCATTGTTTTCACCAATAGCAACTCCTTACTTCTCAATCGCTACATATCCATTCTTTCCTACTAATTTGACATGAAAGACCTTGGGCCCCCATGCTCATTTCTTGGTATTTGTGTCAATCGTACATTTGTGTCAATCTCAATTTATCTTTGATCTTCTTTGATGCCATCACATGTACCTATCTAAATTTGTCAAAACCCCTCTATTCCCTAGGACTTTCAATGCCTATGATTCTCCCCCTCTCTCAAACCCTACTACCTATCATGAGATTGTTGGTACACTATGATACTGTACAATTATCCTTTTGGATATCAAATTTACGATTAATTAGTTGAGACAATACATGCGTGATTCTACTATGGATCATGTAGGCAGCAGAATGTGTTCTTTGCTATCTTCGGGTACTGCAACACTGGGTCTTTTAATCAATCGCACATCCCTACTACTCTTACTACCTTTGTTTACACTGACTAGGCTAGATGTCTTGACACTAGTTGTTCAACCACAAGTTATGCTATCTATCTTAGCCGCAACCTTATCTCATGGTAATCTAAGAAGCAGTCGGTTGTATCTTGCAGCTCTACACTTCCAATGAGGCTGAATATCAAGCTATTACCTACGCAGTTGCAGAGTCCACTTGGATCTACCACCATGCTTGTGAAATCAGCTTTTTGGCTTAACATCCTATCCTTATCTATTCTAATGACCTTAGAGCTATCCATCTCTCAGCCAATCCTATTCAACATGATCAAGCTAAGTATGTAGATATCGACTATCACTTTCTTGTAAAATGGTCTCTTTTGGTCAGATTCAAATCCATTATATTCCTACACGGTTTCAAAGAGCTAACATCCTCACCAAAAATCTCTTCACACCATCATTTCTTGATCATTGCTCTAATTTCACACTGACTTGTGCATGAGACTGAGAGGGCATATTATTGTATAGTCTACTCGTATGGGGATAATCTAGTCTTTCTATATTATAGATCAATAGGATTGCAATATTGTATGTATATATGTGTGTTTTTGTTTTCTGTACATATTGTTACCAAGTCAATAATACAAATTATACTTTGGAACTGTATAAACACTATTGTATTCTTATATATTAGCTCATTTGACTCAAATATGTAGAATCGGTAAATTTAGTTAAAAACAACAAATTCTACCGATTTTACTTATAGAATTAGTTATTAACGTAATATGCTATAAAAATGAACAAGTTGACTCAAAAGAGCTAATAAAATTATAAATCATAGAATCGTATAAGTATAATTGCAATTTTGTCTTCTTTGCTAACATAGATCCTCCCATTAAGGAGGCAGCACTTGATACCCTCGGCTTTCAATAGGGTCAAATTCTTATCTGACACCTTGGTGTGTCTCTAGTGTCGTCCAAACCTAGGAGGAAAGATTCCGATCTACTGATTATCAAGATTATCTCATGCCTACAAACTTTGGACATCCAAATTCCTATCTTATGTGGTAGACTGCAGCTCTAAAATCTATGATTTTTTCTATCTAGTGTATTATGCTTCTATTTTCATCCTTCCGAAGAAAAGTTATTTTGGAAATTGAAAAAAGCTTATGAGAATTTCCTATGGAGTGGAAGGTCAAATATTGCTACTAAAACTAAAGTTAGGTGGGTGGTAGCATGCTCTCCTCATGTGGAAGGAGGACCTAAGATTCCTAAGTTGGAAGTTTGGATCAAGGCTGCCTAAGTAAGCATATATGGCACATTTGTAGTGGAGGATTTAGAGGCATCTAGGTAGATTGGCTTCACACAGTTCTTTTCAAAGGAAGAAACTTTTAGGAAATTAAGATCCCTCCTATGTGCCAATGGTCTTGGCAGAAACTCTTGAAGCTTCGTGGCTTAGTACGGCAATTCTTTTCTTGGTCGGTTAGGAATGAGGTATCTATCCCCTTTTGGGTTGACTATTGGCTTCCTCAAGGACTACTCCTTAACAGTTTTAATGCAAGGGAAATAGCTTCCTCAGGCTTGCCATTAAATGCAAGAGTTTGCTCTTTGATTGACAATGGTTCTTGGTGTTTACCTTCGTCTCCTTTTTGGGAAAACTTCTACATCCCTCCAACTATTGTTCCAAATTGCTCTTCTGAAGATAGATGATATGAAGGCCATCAAATACGGTATTTTCTCCATAAAAAGTGCATACAAAGTGTTCATATGAGAGAGCTCCAAAATTTGTTGGTCTATTTTAATTTAGAACAAATGTCATTCTTACGCATGGTTTTATTATGTAGCTTGCTATTAACAGGAAGCTACACCTCTTGACAAATTGTACCAATAGAGTGTGACCTCAACTACTTCATGCTACTTTTGTTCCATTGGGATTGAAACCCATGAGCATCTTTTTTTCTCATGCCCTTTCTCATGTTTGGTTTGGATGGAAGTGGCCTCCTTCCTTGATTGTCCTGCATCTTACTTATTGTTGCAAGATGCTTTGGATGGTCTGATGATTGCGCCTAAAAATCATATTACTATTACAAGATGTGCTGCACTATGCACTGCCGCCTATTGCATTTGGCGTGCTCTCAATTTTGCCAAACTTTGGCAAAATTTCCCCAACTCTCATGTTTTAGTAAGACAAACCTTAAATTATGTTTTTGTCATAAATAGCTCCTAGTTTTTTGTTTGCTTGATTGTAATTAGCTTAATGCTTTTTATAGTTTTGAGGCTTATAAATTTTGGCTCTGCCTTATTCCGCATATTGCGATTATAATCCTTCATTTAGTTATATGAAATTTTTTGAATTAACGAAAAAAAAATTGCAATTTTGACAAATATGGTCACAAGTGCTATTATGTTTTATAAATGACTTGGGAAGATGTCAAAAGTTGTGTTGTGTCTTCGTTAATGTTTTTCAGGTTAATTTTAAGGCATTTTATTTTATACGATTGGAAGACATTCTAATACTACTTTCTGCTTTCAGATCCTTGAAGGAAGATCTTACCGTCTTCAATATCCTTGGATTGGTGTTGTCAATCGCTCCCAGGCTGATATTAATAAAAGTGTGGATATGATAGCTGCGCGACGTAGAGAGAGGGAATACTTTTCTAGCTCTCCAGAGTACAGGCATCTTGCAGACAGGATGGGATCTGAGTATTTAGGAAAAGTTCTTTCTAAGGTGTGTCATACAAATATATTTTTTGGTGCCTGGCTGCATAGAGTTGGAATTGACTTTCAAGCCCACTGAATGTATATTTGCTGCCAGTTGCTGGCGTGCCTGCAAATAAAGTTACAAATGCAAAATTCCTTTCAATAGATTCTAACTGATGGATTTGTTTCTGTTTTTCGACTTCAACTTGACACTCATATTCACAATGACCACATAAAATTTAAGTAGAAGTTTGGGTGCTTTATCAAATACCATGCATGCTAGATACCAACAGTCATTCATCTTCATGTTCTTTCCCTTCCATCTTGTGGCAATATAGCCTTTATCTAAATATGTATTCGTTTTGCTAAATCTTGGTATTTGCAGCATTTGAAATTGTCATCAAATCTAGAAATTCCAAGTCTTCAGTCTCTTATTAACAAGACTATCATTGAATTAGAGTCAGAACTAAATCGGCTTGGAAAACCTGTAGCCAGATGCTGGAGTAAGTTCTCTGCAGTTATTATTTTTCGTTTCTATCAAATTTTGTCTTTCATTTGTTTTTAGAAACTTAGATTTTTTAATCCTTTCCTAGTAGTATATTGATCTAAGAAAAGCTTTTTTGTATGGTCACTGCTTGTAGTGAGATTATATTAATATTTACCTTTTATTCTGATTTAGGGAAAGCTGTACATGATCATGGAAATCTGCCGGAGTTTTGATCAAAATTTTAAGGAACATCTTGATGGAACGTATGTGCTTGGTACAATCAATTCATTGGATAATTTATTGAAAGGTTTTGGCTTCTTGATATAAACTTAAAAAAATTTTGATTTTTTCGCTGCTGACTACTGCAGTCGCCCTGGTGGTGACAAAATTTACCATGTGTTCGACAACCAGCTTCCTGCTGCTTTAAAGAGGCTGCATTTTGACAAGAATCTTTCAATGGACAATGTGAGGAAGCTTATCACAGAAGCCGATGGTTATCAACCCCATTGATAGCTCCAGAGCAAGGATATCGACGCTCATCGAATCCACCCTAGTCACCATAAAAGGTCCAGCTGATTCTGCTGTTGATGCGGTATATACACTCACTTGTTCTGCCATTCTACAGTAGTGTCTATTAGAAATAGAAGTAGTTAAAAACTCTGGCTGTAGAAAAACTTGTGTTTTCCACTATCTGGGCTTTTACCATAAATTGGATTTTTAGTGAAGAAAGCTGGGTCTAATGGTTCAAAATAATATTCACATTTGTACTTCTATATTTCATTGGTATGAGGCACGGACGTAGTCACCAAAAAAATCATCCCTATTAACCCATTTGCCTTAGGTAGTGTTCTGCTCTTCTCACTGAAACCAGTGATTGTGGGGTTTGAGGGACTGCCAAGAGAGAACCCTCCAATCTCCTAAAATATTGTTATTCCTTACAATTCTTTAGATTGGTTTATGAATAACTCTTCTTGCCTGTATATCCATGTCATAGACCACTCATTGATACGAACTTCTCAATTCTCATGTTCTCTAAATGAAATATATATTTAAATCTAATGGCATCTCCTAAATGCATATATGCATACATATATATATATAAAGAGAACAAAGATAAAACTTATTTGGGCAAATTTCAAATGATCCCAAACCATTGGTCGAATGGGGATAGACTCTAAACTCCCAAAATAGGCCTTTACCTCCCAAAAATTTTTTACGAGTGTATATCTTAGCTAATTCCCTAAAATCATGCATTGTAGAGGTCCTCAGTGACAGTTTTAAAAGCTTTAGAGACGTTAGGGAAGTGCATAATTTCCAAAGTTATGGGGAGGAAAAGACACTTATTGGGAGTTTTGGGTTATTAATGTAATTATCCGTATTTATTTTCCTATACTAGCAAGAATATGTAGATAGTGAACTAGCTATTTTACTCTTGCTTACATGCTTAAATGCCTTCTTTATCAATTTTAGCAAATGATGTTTTTGAAGACCTTTTATGTGGCCCTTTATTTCTAGAGCTCCATACAATTTCCTCTGAGCTGAAGCATCATGTTATGTGGTGATCTTTATCATGTTGTAATGATGATTCAGTAGTTGCTGCTTCATTTTTCATCTGTGGAAAACTAATGGCTATATAAATTATGGAACTTTCTTAGTTTCTCTTGCAATGTGATTTTTCGCATATTTCTTGCAGCAGTTGAGATAAATATATGCATCTCTAGAAAATTGTAAATTTTTTGTTGGATTCATATCGACAGGTTCACACTATATTGAAGGAGCTGGTTCAGAAGGCTATTAGCGAGACAGCAGTAAGTAGACTGCATGAAATATATATTCTTCACCTAAAGTTCTAGAGCATTTTGCCACTAAAATACAACAAGCTATCATTCTTTAGATAATATGCCCTTCTCCACTTTCTATTTGTCATGTTGCAAGGACAAGTTTGTGAGATTCTTCTTTCCTTCTTCTCTTGTAGGAGCTGAAACAATATCCTACCTTAAGGGTGGAAGTGGCAAATGCAGCTTGTGAATCATTGGAGCGGATGAAAGAAGAAAGTAGGAGAGCAACCCTACAGCTAGTTGATATGGAATGTAGTTACCTGACGGTTGAATTTTTCCGGAAACTTCCTCAAGATGTTGAGAAGGGTGGTAACCCCACACATTCAATTTTTGAGCGTTACAATGATTCTTATCTACGGCGTATTGGTAAGTGATTCCTTTCTATAACGGGTATTGATTAAATTTCAAGGTCTTTCATTTAATTGCCCAACAGACAAGGTTAAGTGGAATTGACAGGCAAAGGAAATTAGACATCAGTCTTTGTTTTTTAACCTTGTTTCTTAAAATCTCTGGTTTTATTTGGGGAAAACAAGCTAGTTCTCTTTTAGTTTCTTCCCACAAGAACTTTTGACTCAACAGGATCAACTGTCCTCTCATATGCAACATGGTTTGTGCATCTCTGAGGAACTCCATTCCAAAATCCATTGTCTATTGTCAAGTCCGTGAGGCTAAACGCAGCTTACTAGACCATTTCTTCACGGAGTTGGGAAGAAAGGAGGTGAGTATTTAAATTTTTAGGTCCCCGATCCCTATCCCTCTTGGACTATGGCAAATTGTAAAATAAAAAACTAATAGCCTGATGCAAATAAACTCGCTAACTTCCCAAAACGTGCATTTATAAAGCCAACTTTTGAATATGTTCACTTACCTCCAACATTTCAAACACTCAAAAACTATTGGCATTTATGAATAATTAGTCGATGAAGATAAGCTGTAGCGAGGGTTGGAGAGGTGATTGCATATTTCTTATGGTTATAGGAGGTGAATGGTTTTGGGTGTTTATAAGTCCATCTGTACTTGATCCATAATTATCTGAAAAAGAAAGAAGGGAAGAGTTACCATGCAGAGTTACCAGTTGCAGTAGTTATGTCTTGGTTAGTCATCAGTTCTAATGCCGTTGACTTTTGTTGTACAGACAAAACAGTTGTCTTCACTGCTTGATGAAGATCCAGCAGTAATGCAGCGCCGAACGTTACTGGCTAAGAGGCTAGAACTGTACAGAAGTGCACAAGTAGAGATTGATGCAGTTGCGTGGTCAAAGTAGAGAAATATGCAGATTAGGAGTTGGACTCTAGCAGTAGTTTCTTCATAATTCCTTCATTCTTTCACCATAATTCTTAGTGTTTGATCCAATTGTATGTACTGGACAAGAGTACAGGTTTTTCGGTCAGATTGCTGGTTCCACTCTGTTTTTTATACAGTAGAGTTGATGTTAAAGTTCACAGATTCTACATAAATTTCTTATCTTCAATAATTATTTTTTCAATAGTTATCAGCTTTTATATAGAAAGCTCCTTATAAACAATTGCGATTATACAATTCCTCAAAATCTTGATCATTTGCATAAATTATATTTGTTTGTGCCACGGTATGCATGATTCTTCCAGATATACACATTTTCTAAAGGAATTGATTTTGGATTGATCTAGTAAGAAACCTGCTATTTAACGATTGCGCTTATTTTTCTCTTGCTCTGAACATGAAATAGTAGGGTTCTCAAATAGTTCTCCCCTTCCGTGTGTCGTCCAATTATATGTTATTATTATATAAAATATCTTTAAGATATATATACATATATATATATGTTTTTTTTTTCATAAACATATATAACCATAAACATTTTACTAGAAACGCATGGGAAAAGGAAAAAAAATATTAATTTTTTTTAAAAATTACGAAAATGCCACTGGGAAGAAAATATTCTCAGTTTTAGGCAATTTAACCTCGTTTCTTCAAGAGACGAGAAAGAAACGAGATCAATATTTCGTATTTGATCTCGTCTCATTGAGAGACAAGGTCCTCTACTTAAGACCTCGTCTGTGAAGAGACGATGTCTTTAGTACACAATCGGACCTCATCTCTTCAATAGACGAGGTTGGCAAGATCTAAATTCATGACAGCACTTCATGTTCCTCATTTAGCGCACGGAAAACACTCCCAAATCCCCAATTCCCAAACTGAAACCCTAGCCCCTAATTTCCCAATTGTAATTGATGCAAAATCGGGGCATCCGTTGGAGTTGGATCGATTATTAAGTGTTGAGGAAGTGATAAGATCGTGTGAAAGTAAAGAATTTTGTGCAGAAAATCCTGAAATCGTGCCGAAATCGATAGGTAATTTGACTTAAAATTTTCGCGTGAATTTTCGCTATTTGTGATGTTGCATTGGATGTTGGGATCCCACATTTACTTTTAGTATTGCTGCATTATGGTATGGGTTTGGGAAACTTTTTTTTTTTTTTTGTTCGTATCGTGTTCTTCCTTTGTTTCAGATCGAAAGATCAATTTTTTTTAATATTTTTTCGTTTTTTTCGCTATTTCTTTTTTGATGTTGTAGTTTTCTCCATATAATTGATGAAATTATGATGTAATTGTGATTATAGTATTTAGTTTTTGAAATTAGGAACAAAATCATGACAAAATCATGTATTATATACATCATACACATTGATAATATACTATCAGAAGATTGGGGTGAATATAGTAGCATTAGTGAATATGCTTAAATATTATAAGAGCGTGATAGATAAGTGGTGGTGCAAATTTTATGTATTCACCTTATGTTTTATCAGATAACAAGGTAGATGAGGAGAGGAAATGGATAAGGTAAAGTTTTTTACTGTACGTTCATGGCAACATTGTGGAGGGGAATGATGGTTTTTTTAGTTATGATAAGCAGCCAGTTGCAGTAGTCAGTGTTAGTAGAAATTCAACATATGAGGAAATAGTTGGTATAATTTGTAAAGATTTAAGATAAATAGGTCTACACATCGAGTTGAGTTGTATCATAGGGTAGTTATTGGAGATAGGCCACTACGCTATGATGTTATTCCAGTGATTAATGATGAGGCTGCATATGAGATGTTGGTGTACACTCAGGGGTCAGTGCCTATGTATGTGCAGATATTTGAAAACGATCTGCCTCAGGCACCTGCAGGGGAACTAGGTATTGATGGAAATGTTAGCAGCCAAGGTTTGGTAGACTTAAACTCAACTCCAATCCAGATAATAGGTAGCGCACAGGTGCAAATAGGTAACTTTGGAAATACTACAACGGATTAGGCATGTGATCAGGATACTGATGTAATGCAAGACTCATCGATAAGTGAATCTAGTGATGACTATGACGATGATGGAAATGATAATTGGGTTTTCCCCAAGCAGATGATTTAACCGGCGTACGACGTAATAAAAATGACTAGCACCATATTTATGGCTCCCACAAATGTTGATGCAATTAGGAGCTTAGTGCTAGTACCTTTTTTTCACTGCTAATGTTGGTGGTGGTTATGTTGTGTTTGATGCTAAGCAAGAAATGAGTGCTAACAATTGGAGTTTCAACATGAATTTAAGGTTGAGATACAATTAAAACTAAAGATCATCTCATATAGGTAGTTAAATGTGGTATATATCGAATCATTATAACTTCAAAGTGGTGGACTCAGACTCGAGGTCATGGGTAGTTAAATGCACTGATGTTTATAATAGGGAGTTGCAAGTGGAGACTCAGAGGCAGTTACAAGAAGCATGGTGGGTAGTTTTACCTCACCAAATTTGAAGGACCACACCTGCTTGGATGAAATCACTGGACAGGACCACTCTCAGTTAGATTCAACTAGCATTTCTAAGTGCATCATATTGGAGATTCATAATTCTCCAAATGTGAGGGCGAAGGACCTACAATTGACCATCTTGAAAGAGTTTAGATACAATGTTCATATGAAGAAGATTCATGAGGCGAAGCAAAAAACTATTGAACAGGTTTATGGAAGTTGGGAACAATCATATGTTGGGCTCCCACATATACATAATGTGATAACTGAAGCAAATCTAGGAACAAAGGTTGAGTGGAGAACTATAGATTTTGACACAACAGGACACGTATTCCTCGACAAACTCTTCTGGGCATTTGCCCCTTGCATTTAAGTGTTCCAATACTACAGGTATGTTTTGGATATATGCTTATATTTATTTACAAATGATTGATATTGATGAAATGAGTTGTATCTGTTAATTATTTGTAGACCTGTAGTGACAATTGATGGGGCCTTTTTGTATGGCAAGTACAAGCACAAGCACAAACTGTTCATCGCAGTAGCAGTAAATGGACCATAAACGTATTGTCTTGTCGATGAGGAGAAAGAGGACTCATGGAGTTGGTTCCTCACAAAATTACGGGAACACGTTATCATGGACCGTTCAAACATCTGCTTAATATTTGGTCGGCATGCTAGCATTAAGAGTACAGTTGAAGGTGAGCATGCTGTGTGGCCTACAGGGTGGCCATGGCGATGTTGTATCAGGCATGTTGCTAGCAATTTCAACTCGAAGGACAAAAGCAAGGAATGTAAGGAATTAGTTAAGAGAGCAGCATACCAAACGTAGATAAGAAAGTTTCATAGTTACTTCAATGCAACAAAACAAAATAGTCTATGAACGTCGAGATATTTTGGTGAGTTGCATCCATGTAGGTGGACTTAATCTTATGATGAAGGTATAAGATTCAAAATCGGTACGATAAACATGGTTAAAATTTACAATTCTATTTTAAAAGATGTTCGGTACTTACTTGTGGCAGTATTAGTAAAGAAAACATTCTACAATTGCAACTCCATATTCAACAGGCAAAGACGGGAGGTTAGTAATACAATAAGTTCAGGCATGTTGCTTATACCATATGCTGCAACGAAGTGTGAAAGGTGGAACAATGTTGCAAGTGCCCATTAGGTAACGTGTTTCAACTACCACGAACGAGTATTTGAGGTTGTAACCACTCTACGCCCTACAATGTATGGCTAAAAGGGAGATCTCATTCACAAAGTGGAGTTGCGAGCATGTAGATGCACATGCAATAAGTGGCAGACGTATAGAATCCTATGCTCTCATGCAATGGCAGTAATGGGAACTCTGCACATGAATTGTATTAGCCAAGTAGGGCAATGGTACAGATGGGAGAATCAACTGTAGGTGTATAGGTGATCCTTCATACCTATAGTAGATAAGGCTAATTGGACTCCTCTTGACATTCTAAAGTGGCACCCCATCCCAGGACTTATTAGGAAAAGGGTAGGCCTAGAGAAAAACGTTCCAAAATGAATGGATATTCTAGATGGCCCACGGGGTTATTCATGCGATTCGTGTGAGCAGACAGGCCACAACATCATAAGTTGTCCTAGTGGGCAAGTGGCTAGTAGGACCCTTACAGGGCAGGCGAGTCGTAGTGGTATTTGTTTAGGTCATGCCGTTTCTTTTGCTACATTTACATCCCATGCTTCATCTATTCTTGCTTCTTTTTTTACATATGCTTCTACTAACACTATTCCCTACTTTCTTCATTGCAAATGGATCCGGGACCGCTCGATGATTCCATACTTACAAGGCAGGCTGTTCACAGATCGAGGCCGGCATGGGAGGGACAAGTAAGATTATTTCTTCATCTAATTACTTATATCATCCACACACAGATCGAGTCATGGATTGTTCTCAAATGCAGGAGCATGTGGTGTTACATTGTCACCATAGAGAGGTGAAGCTCATACGGCAGGACGACATGCCTATAGACCTAAATGAGAGACTTGTTCCACTTCTATCACATGCCGGTTTCATAGGTGCTACTCAAATACCGTTTGTGCAGTTAGATTGGCACCTTATTACAACTCTAGTGGAGAGATGGCATCCAGAGACACACACGTTTCACATGTTGATGAGAGAGTGGACTATGATGCTACAGGACGTTGCACTCACCGACTTGCGCATCAATGGCTATGTAGTTACTAGCGCATCCCGGATTGATCGGTCGGAGTTATGCCACCAATTACTAGGAGTTAGACCACAAGCCAGTGTGCACATGGATGGTAGCCAGCTGAAGATGTCATGGTTAGATACGCACTTTAGAGAGCTACCAGATCATGCAGATGACATCACTCTCTGGCGATATGCTAGAGCAGATATTCTACTACTACTAGGGGGGCTTCATTGTTGCAGACAAATCATCAAATATAGTTCACGTTATTTACCTCCAGCTGCTCGATGACTTAGAGAGAGAAGGGCAGTTCGCATGGGGAGCAACTTGCTTGGCATGGCTATACAGACAACTATGCATGGCTTCTCACGTAAAGACGGGTGACATTTCAGGACCCCTAGTAATCCTCCAGATCTGGGCATGGGTGCACTACCACACATCACTCCGCTGCGATGACATATCATATCAGTTACCGCAGATCACCCATTGATCAGTTATTGGGGTACTACTTTTGATGTCACTCGCTTCCCCACAAATTTGATATTCGAGTATAGGGGGTGTTTCGATAGACAGCTTCCCAGCCAGGTATCAGTTTGTATATTTAATGTGTTCACATGCATATAGTTATGTTGTATTTACTTACTTATGTATACTATACTTTTCTTTGGGTCCCTTATGTCGTTATTATGGATTTCCTTCCTGTTTACTACCCAGATAGGGTGCTTAGTTAGTTTGGTGGTTTCCAGGGGATTCCCAACCATCAAGTTAATATGAGAGCCCTACATGAGATAGACTTACAAAGACATTCCGAGTGGAACTGGGCATCGGAGCACGCCAGGTGGATAGCTAAGTGGGATGGCAGGCGAGATCGCATTATCAAGGTACTAGATATTCCTACTGGTACATCTGTAGATTATTTTGACTGGTACTATGCGATCACTAGGCGTTGGACCAGTCGTACAAGGGCCATTATTCGATATATGGTAAGTTCACTGACTACATAAACTATATATGGATTTGAACTGTGTTTGTTATTAACTGATCTACTTGTTTCCCATCGCTTGCAAGCAGATTTCATTTATACAGTCTCAGACAAGCCACTAGAGGATACTCCATTCACTGCACGAGATGTCATTCATATAGTGGATGAGTTCATGAAACTTGATTTGAATGATCCAGCACCAGCGCCAACACTAGTACCAATACCTGAAGACCCACAACCTCAATCTGTACAGAGACAACGGCCAGCTAGAGAGAGGCATGGGTGGCAACAGGGTCAGGGTCAGGAGCAAGGGTAAGCTCAAGGTATACATATCAGAGACGAGCCTTCGCCCTCGCATGAGCACGTATCTGATGAGCCAGGCCTTCCATATTTTCTTCATTCCGAGCATGGTCCATCATTGTCATCA
Source organism: Combretum micranthum (assembly GCA_024138025.1). Classification (NCBI taxonomy): domain Eukaryota; kingdom Viridiplantae; phylum Streptophyta; class Magnoliopsida; order Myrtales; family Combretaceae; genus Combretum; species Combretum micranthum. The sequence continues at coordinate 544,582 of JAMXBD010000539.1, read as the reverse complement.
TATGCTCATCTACATGAGACCCCTATAGCAGACATAACATACACCGGGTTCCACAGCCCCCAGGCGACTGTCACCATCACATGATATGAGAGAGGGACTCACCCAGGTCGAGTCAAACCTAGTCCCATTTCATTCTTATGGTGCTAGTGGTGGAGATGAGGATGCCACACTCACTCGGGTAGATTCGACCATGGGGCTTCCTCATCAGGATGTCCACCAATGTACACCATTTCCCTGGATTTTGTCAGGCAAGGACGAGGGAGGTGGGACATCCAGCAGTAGCTGTTGTATATATTTTTATCTTCTATGATTCTTCTATGATTCTTGTATATAGATTCTTCTTTTCTCTATTTGGTATTTGTAGTTAACATAACATTCATGTACTTAGCATATCATTCCTTCCACTCTTCCATATTCTGAGTTTTTTTTATGTTTGTTGTTAATGGTTTTATAATTCTGCTATGATAGAATGAATTGGATTTGACACTGAGTTTTTTTATGGATTGGGTTTGGGAATACTTTTGTGGTTGGGTTATGAAGTCTAGAAGTTGTTTAGCCATGGTGGATGATGGTTAATGAATGATTATATGGCTAATTCTATATGATTTGATAGGTTATAATAATTAATATGTAATTAGGGGGTAATTTATGATTTTCAACGAATTTATGTGATGCTAGACCTGACCTCGTCTCTTGGAGAGGCGAGGTCTTACTAGGCCTGACCTCATCTCCTAAAGACATGAGGTCTTACTTGGCCTGACCTCGTCTCTCCAAAGACGAGGTCATTACTTAGAATGAACATTGTCTCTTAAAAAGATGAGGTTTACGAGAAACAATGATCTCGTCTCTTCTAGAGACGAGATCAAGTTGCTTAAAATCGAGAATATTTCTAGTGGCATTTTTGTAATTTTAAAAAATAATAATATTTTTTTTCTTTTCCCAAAATGCATAGACCAAAAATTAAATTAAAAAAACACACACTAAATGTGTTCGGGTAAGTTTCATTCTTTTTTTTTTTTTTAAATACATCAAGCGCATTCGGTGAATGCATCAGTTTCTTAACTTAAAAAATCCATTCGTTTCTTAACTTAAAAAAAATTCTCCAAATATTACAATCATACATACATTTTCTGCCCTCAAGATCTACTCTCTCTACCCCTCTCTCTCGGATAGTAAAGGACAACAAAAGACCAAAACTTTTTTTCACTTGGGAATCTTATTTATATTCCTATGTATTAAACCAACTTTTTTAGGAGTGATGATTCTTGTTCTTTATTTGGTGATTTTACAACTCTTAAGGGTCGGCTTTTGTATGGTTGTACCGTATTTTTCTGAACTTAATCTGAAAATGCCTTTGTTTTTAAACATATTTCGTATATAATTTCCTAAAAAGTCTGAAAATTAATACTAAAAACACACTCAATGAATCAATTTGCGTGGATATTAAATTTTTCTTCTTCTTTTTTTTTTTGTAAAAAAGAAATCGAACACATTCATTGAATGCGTCCATTTGGGTTTTAAATTTATTTTTTGAACGGCCATGGATTGAGATTGATTCCGTCTAAGAAGATAAAAGCCTCTATCCTTCTTCCTCATTATCTTCTTTGCTTTTTCCACACTCTCTCCTCCACAGTTCCACTGAGTCTATCCCCACTCGCTCGCAACTCACCACAATGCCTCATGAAGAAGAAGAGAGAGGAGAAGAGTACCTCTTCAAGATCGTCCTCATTAGCGATTCCATAGTAGCTATATCTAAACTCCTCTCGCGATTCGCTCACGAAGGGTTCGATCCAAATGCGAAGGCGACGTCGGAGTGGAGTTCTAAACATCGTGGTGAAGATCAACGAGAAGGAAGTAAAGGCCCAGATTTGGAATACGGTGGGTCAAAAGAGGTTTAGGGCGGTTACGTGGGCATATTATAGAGATGTTGTCGTGATTTGTTTTTTTTTTTTTTTAAACAGTTTCGTTCTTTCCGTTGCAATTTTAAAACAATAAAAATAAAACCCAAATGAATGTATTCACTCAACGTGTCCAATTTTATTTTTTTAAATCAATATCCGTGCAAACGCATTCAGTGAGTGCATTTTTAGTATTAATTTCGATGCCACGCGTTGAAGGGAAAAGGAAAAACATATTATTATTTTTTAAAATAATTACGAAAATGCCACTGGGATGAAATTAATCCCAGAAATAGACAACACGGCATCGTCTCTTGAAGAGACGAGGTCGTAAGTGCCTGACCTCGTCTCTTCAAGAGACGAGGTCAGCCGAAGGAGTGGCCTCGTCTCTTCAAGAGACGAGGTCAGGCCAAGCAGTGGCCTCGTCTCTTGAAGAGACGATGCCAGGCTAAAATCAGCTATATCCTATTATATTTCTTGAAAAAGCAAAAATTTACATCAAAAACCTATAAAAACCTGTCAAATACAAATATAAACAGCCATAGAAGCCATTAACCATCCGCCACCATGGCCAAAAAACTAACAAACTACAGTGTTTCGAAGCCCAATCGAAACTCACATTCCCGATCCCAATCATACACAGTGCAATGAAAATATGAGTATTCGTAGAGTCATAATACATAATAGGAAATGAAATGTAGAGTGATTGTTCTAATAAAAAGAATAGGAGAAAATGAGTACGATCTATACATACAAGAATAATACAAGGAAATAAGAAGCTATATACAAAAAGAAAATAAAAAGAAGAAAATCTATCTATCGTCCACTACTCCTGCTGCCGCTGTGTGGCCCTGCTCCCTCGTCCTCGGCCTCTACCCCGCCTCACGTATGTCCTCGAGAATGGGTACGCTGATGATGAGGATGCGGTGAATATGGGCCAGTCTCTGTAACTGGAGCGGGCTCCTCTCCCGTAGCAGCACTATACTGATGGAATGGGACAGGGTCTGGCTCGACCTGTGTAAGGCCCTCCCCCATATCATGAGATGGCGATGGTTGCCTCTTCTGTGGAGCCAAGGGAGTGTGGAAGTCACTGGATGACGGGTCTGGCATGGGGGTGTCAACCATATCGTAAGAAGTGGATGACGGGCCAGCCCCATCATGAATGACCTGGGAAGGACCAGACTCATCGAATGGAGGTAGGTCAGACGGCTCAGGCTCATCTCTGATTTGTATACCTGGAGCCCGAGCTCGCCCCCGACCCCGGCCCTATCCCCACCCACGCCTCTCTCTAGGAGGATGTCGTCTTTGTAGGGTATGAGGCTGTGGATCACCCTGTGCTGCTGCTGCTGTGGAGCTGGTGGTACTGGATCATTGAAATTCAACCCCATAAACTCATCCACTACACGACAGACATCTCGTGCAGTGGATGCAGTAAGTTCTGGGGGCATGTCTGGGACGCTAGAAATGAAATCAGCCTGCGAGTAATAGCAAATATTTATATCAGTGAATAGTTTATAAGTCAGTACAAGTATATATAAAGCTTACAGAGACAGTGATCTTACCATGTATCGCATGATAGCTCCCGTGCGACCGATCCAGCGTCGGGTGATCGCATGATACCACTGGAAGTAATCGTCAGATGTCCCAGCCGGCAAATCTGGCATCTGTACAATGCAATCACGCCGAGCATCCCACTCAGCAATCCACCTGGCGTGCTCGACTGCCAGTTCCACTCGGAACGTCCCCTCATGTCAATCTCATGGAGGGGTGATGAGAATCAGATGGCATCATATCATATTTAAGTTTATATCTTTTTAGGATATTTATTATTTTCTTAGGGATATTTATTGTATCTATTAGGGTTATTTAATTTTCTATGTCTTTTCGGATTTCTTTTATGTCTTTTCATATTTTCTTGTTTAATTGTCAAATTTGTCTTTACATATTTCTAGGAGTCATTAATAGGTTGTTTATTGTCAAGTTTGTCTTTACATATTCCTATGAGTCATTAATAGGTTATTTTTCCTTATTTATTGTAGCTTAGTTTTTAGGCTAATTAAAAGCCTATATAAATCTATGAGATGTAACATATATGACATATATCTTTAATAATGAAAATATGAGATTTTCTTCTCTTTGAGTTCTGGAAAGAACTTATTTATGAACTTATCGGGTTTTTACCCGTGGCGTTCACCATGACTTATCAATCGGGTTTGCCATCCCCGATTGTGGCGTCCTCACTTATACCAAGGTTCTTGCCTCCATATAGGCAATGGGTCGCGGTTTCCACCAGTTTTCTTAGACGATCCTTAGGTTTCAATTCCATTTAACAAACGTTGGGTCTTAGGTTTAATATACCTAAGGTTTTCCGTATTAAGGGGTCTCATATCAGCAGGGGGGGCTGGTATCTCCTGGAAGCCACTAAACTGTCCGAGCACTCTGTCCGGATAGTAGTGCTCGACAAGGTAGAAGCATACCAATGGCACCCGGGCACGCCATACATCGTTGCCTACCAGGCAGTACGGTGGCAGAGCGGGCAGGATGGAGCTGTATGGGTCCCACACCACCTGATGAAGTAGCAAAAGTGATGTACTGCATAAGAAAATGATCGTACAATAGCAATTTAAGAGTAGATGGCAATGGAAATCAAAATTGATCTATCGCATACCTGATGCATCTGTCGATCAAAGGAGGCGCGGTACTCAATCAATAGGTGGGTCGACACACGGGTGACGTCGAAAGTCGCACCCCAATGACTGATGAGTGGGCGGCCTGCGGTAACAGAGGTGAGCAGTCGCCGTACCGGGGCAATGTGGGGGAAGTGCTCCCATGCCCATATCTGCAGGACAACTAGTGGTCCTGCCATGTCCCCCGTGTCGACGTCGGAAGCCAGGCATAGCTGCCTGTACAGCCAAGCCAAACAGGCTGCTCCCCATGCGTGCTGCCCTGCTCGCTCGAAATCTCGGAGCAGCTGGAGGTACATAAGATGGACGTAGTTGGAGGATTTGTCTGCGACAATAAATCCCCCAAGCAGCAGCAGAATGTATGCCCTAGCATGACGTCGGATCATCACGTCATCAGCAAACTCAGGTAGGTCGGTGAAGTGGCTATCCAACCACGACATCTTCAGCCGACCTCCATCCATGTCGACGCCGGGGACTGGCCGAACTCCTAATAGCTCCTCGCACAAATCTGGCCAATCCATGCGAGCCGTGCCAGTAACGGCCAATCCATCCACAGGGAGGCCCGTCAGGATAGCAACGTCCTGTAGTGTCACAGTCCACTCTCCCGTGGTCATGTGGAACGTGTGCGTCTCTGGGCGCCATCGCTCGACCAAAGCAGTAATCAGATGCCAATCCAGCTGAATGAAAGGCATCTGAGCCGCCCCTATGAACCCTGCCTGGACAGGAATGGCACCATGCGCTCGTCCACGTCTGTAGGTATACCAGCAGGTCGCCTGAGCCTGGCCTCTCTGCGACAAATGTAGTACCTCATGCTCCTACAACAAAGTGAACATATTTATTAAAAATCATAAACACCGCATCAAACAAAACTGGAATCAATAAAATAGATAAATGAACTGACCTGCCCATCCCAGGCTAGAGTGGACCTATGTACAGGCTGCTGCGTCAGTAATGAACTATCGATCGGTCCGGGATCCATCTGCGAAGAAACATAAGGAGATATTGTTATTGACAACAAATATGGATTATAAACAAGCACAACAAACATAACGTCAGTCATGACTCAATAATACAGTGTAGAACATATGGAAATAAAGAATTACCACTACGACTCGACCGCCCCGTTGGTACACTACCCATCGATCCCCCGTTTGGACAACTCCTTCTGTTGTGGCCTTGCTGCCCACAACAATCGCATGCGTAACCTCGAGGGCCCTCTCGAATATCCATCTCATTCTGGAATCGTTTCTCCCTAGGCCGTCCCCTTTTCCTAATAAGTCCCGGTATAGGGTGCCACTTCGGTAAGTCCAAACGAATCCAATTTGCCTTATCAGCTGCAGGAATGAAGGAGCGACCATACACTTTTAGCTGGTGGTCCCACCTGTACCACTGTCCGACGTAGGCAAGACAATCCATGTGCATTGTACCCATTACCGCCATTGCATGTGAGCATGGAATTCTGTATGTCTGCCACTTGTTACACGTACATCTACATGCTCTTAACTCTACCTTTTGAATATGATCCCCCTTCTGACCATACATTGTAGGACGTGGTGCAGTTATAACCTCATATATGCGTTCTTGATAGTCGAAACATGTCACTCTATGCGAGCTGGATATGCTATTCCATCGCTCAAACTTATGTGCAGCATAATCTGTGAGCAACTTACCTATACTCATGGCATCGCTGGCTTCACGCCTGTGCTTATTAAATATAGAGTTACAATTGTAGAAGGTTTTTTTTACCAATGCCGATACTGGTAAGCACCGGGCATCTTTTATAACCGAATTGTAACTCTCAGCCATGTTTGTTGTACCTAGGCCAAATCTGACACCTTCATCGTAAGATAAGGTCCACATGCATGGAGGTAGCTCACGAAAATATCGTCCCGTCCAAGGATTGCTTTGAAGTGCTGCATTGAAGTATCCATGAAATTTTCGACTCTGTGCTTGATAGGCAGCTCTTTTTATTATTTCCTTACATTCCTTGCTTTTGGCCTTCGAATTGAAATTGCTTGCAACATGCCGGATACACCAGCGCCAAGGCCACCCTGTAGGCCACACCGCATTGTCACCTTCCACCGCACTCTTGATACCCGCATGGCGGTCCGATATCAAGCAAATGTTGGATCGGTCTTTGATGACGTGTTCCAACACTTTTGCAAGGAACCAACCCCAGGTTTCCGCCTTCTCCTCATCCACTAGCCCGTAGGCCAATGGGACTATATGATTTGCCCATCTACTGCCACTGCAATAAGCAATTTGTGCTTGTACTTGCCATACAGGAAGGTACCATCAACTGTGATCACAGGTCTGCAATGATTAAAAGTATATAACATAGTCAGTGAATATCAATCAGGTATAACAAAACTAAAGCACTATTACAATACATACCTGCAATACTGGAACGCCTCGATACAAGGACCGAATGCCCAAAAAAGCTTATCCAAGAACACGTGGCCGGCTGTATTTGAATCTTGAGTTTGCCAATCGACCTTCGTTCCTGGATTTGCCTCAGTAATTGCATTGAGTAGATGCGGGAGCTCTACGTAAGACGACTCCCAACTACCGTACACCTGCTCAATTGCCTTTCTCTTTGCCTCACGAATTCTCTTTATGTGAACATTATATCCGAACTCTTTAATATATTCGTTTGGAGATCCTTCGCCCTCACATCTGGAGAATTGCGGATCTCCAATATTATGGCCCTAGACAAGCTGGTGGAGTCCAACTGAGAGTGATCCTGTCCAGTGATTTCATCCAAGCAGGTATGAGGCCCATCAAATTTAGTGATATGAAACCAGCCACCGTGTTTCTTATAACTGCCTCTGAGTCTCCACTTACAACCTCTGTTGTGGATATCGGTACATTTCACTGCCCATGACCTTGGATCCGAATCCACCACCTTGAAGTTATAGTGGTTCGTTACGTGCCACATTTTAACAGCCCGGATGAGATGATCTTTGGTTTCAAACCGCATCCCAACCTTAAATTCATCACTGAAGCTCCAATTCCCAGCACTCATTTCCTGCTCATCATCGTATGCTGCGTAAGTACTACCAACTTCAGCATTGAAAAACGGAACTGGCACTGAGCTCCCTATTGCATCAACATCAGTAGGAGCAATGAAACGGTCCCAGCTATTTCCCCTTCTTTGCACATCAGGCAAAGCATATTGTTGTGGAAAAACTTCCACATTATCGTTTTCATCATCATCATAGTCGTCACTGGATTCACTTACTGATGAGTCTTGCACAGCCTCCATATCATCACCACCTACGAAGTACCGCCACAAAATTCAAAGTTACCTATTTCCAGTTGTGCACTGCCTATTGTCTGAGCTGGGTTGAGTTTGAGTCTACCAGCCCCTGGCTTCCAATATTTCTATCAATGCCCCTATCCCCTGCAGGTACCTGTGACAATTCATTTTCAAATATCTGCACATAAACAGCCACTGATCCCTCTGTGTACACCAACATCTCATGCGCCGCATCATCATCGGTCACTGGAATAATATCATAACGTAGCGTCCTATCTCCAATAGCTACCCTATGATATAGCTCCACCCGATGTGTACACCTATTTACCTTTAGTCTATTGCAAATAATCTCCACTATCTGCTCATATGTTGAATTCCTACTGATACTGACCATAGCAACCGGCCGCTTATCATAACAAAAACCATCATCCTCTTGTACAATATTACCATGAGCATACAGTATGAACTTTGCCTTATCCATTTCCTCAACAATCCTGCCATCTCATCAAAATTAGCTTCAATGCATCAAATTCGCAAAATCACACTTATGAGTTTCATTCCTCATAAATTTAATCAATTCCAAATGCAACATTTCCAAAGTTCTATTTTTTTTCCTAAGAACTCTGATTTCCTACAAACATTATCTTTTTTCACCGCAAATTTCCATGATAAACCAACACTACAGTACCGAATACACCCCTTCACGACATAACAAGTTATTTTTTATTTTTTCCCAACTACATTTCCTAAAATAATTTCCAACAACCAATAACTATATTAATTTTTTTCCCTACATTATTTACATATATATATGTATCCATATAATTAGAAAATTTTCTACCGTATTGGAATCGCTCAACAATACCCGTTGACGACATTACAAGTTATTTTAATTATTTTCCCACCTGCACTTCCTAAAATAATTATCCAACAACTAATCACAATATTAATTTTTTTTCCCAATAATTTCATATATATACGTATGTATCTATCTATATAACATACAACAACAGATAAAATCCTTCCACGTCCTAATTGCACAATTAAATGATTCTAACAGCACATACTATCATTCAACAATGTAGCAACATTCATTAACAAAAAAAATCAAAAATCACGAAAATCTTACCTCAAATTTCGCCGGCGGATTTCATGATTTCTCGCGTATCGCTCCTCCAACCCACAAATTGCAATGTAGACACCGTCTGGGGGCTCTGAGATTGCCCAATCACAAAAAAAATCCAACAAACTGGAGAACCACCGTTGGGCGATTGGGAGAAAGTAAATTAGGGTTCGCCGAATTCAAATGGGGAGAAATGGGGAAAGAAGGCGCGGCTGGTGTTTAAGCGCAGACCTCGTCTCTTCAAGAGACGAGGTCACACACTAATGAACCTCGTCTCTTCAAGAGACGAGGCCAAGGAGCACACCTCGTCTCTTGAAGAGACGAGGTCAGCACTAACGACCTCGTCTCTTCAAGAGACGAGGTCAGCCACTAACGACCTCGTCTCTTCAAGAGACGAGGCCGTGTTGCCTATTTCTAGGATTAATTTCGTCCCAGTAGTATTTTCGTAATTTTTTTTATTTTAATAATATTTTTTTCCTTTTCCCCGCGTTGAATGTATTTTTAAGAAATTATATATGAAATTTTTTTTTAAACTAAGATATTTTCGAATTAAGTTTAGAAAAGTACGGTACAACAGTACAAAACCCCTTTAGGGTCCAAAGTGTTTTTAATTTTTTTTTTTAAGTTAAGAAATGGACATATTTAGTGAATGCATCTAGTTAATTTTAAAAAAATAAAAATAAAATGGTTAAAAAACTAATGATGAAATCTATACCAACGTATTCAGTATCTGCATCTTTAATGTAATTTTTTGAATGAATGCACAGTATGCGTTTCTAGTATGTTATTTACGCAATAAATTAAAAAAAAAAGTAATTTCGAATTAATTCTGAAAAACAAGAGTAGATCCTTTTGAACGCCTTTAGGGAACATGAAAAGACAAATCATTGGAGAATAAACAAATTGGGTCCTAATATTTATTAATACACTAGTTTTGTATCATTCTGGTATCAGTTTCAAACCGAACCAATACTAATATGATACCGATGATTAACCGATAATTTTACTCATAAACTAATCAAACCAAACCGATATTAAACTGATGCAGAAATAATCCTTGATGAATTACAAATATTGATATAATACAGATCCGATATCGACAAAAATCTGACAATCCAAACAAGTCACATACCGTCCATTTTAACCGTTCGATGAGATCCACCATCTTGGGCGGCTAGATAAGCATAACACTATAGGCTACAGCCACCACAATAACTGTAAGTCATATCCAGGTAAATCTATTAGTAATGATAGGACATGCGATGCACCTGGTTACAGGATTCGCAAAAGAATAAATATATCAATTTAATTATTGTGGTTGTGTGTCATGAATTTTGTTGAGCTTTTAGACCTGATATTTATGTTATCGTGGGTTGCAAGACTACCTCTAATCACATGAACAAGTGACTTTGACTTCTTTGATTATTAAGATGTTAACTAGCTAACAAACTAAATAGCAGCTTTTTTTATTTCCTATAGAAGTACATGATGTATACCATATATATCAATACAAAGGGTTGTGGTTAATTTCACTATGATACCTGAACTTTTTTTATTTTAATATAAATATATCTAACCAAAATTTCCTTACAAGAATGTACCTAAACTTCTTTTTAAGTCTTTCACACGATACTCTTAACGGATTCCGCCCATTTTCCCGTCCAATTGATAACGTAGCAAATGAACATGATTAAAATTTGTTTTCTCTATCCTACTCCATATATTTAGTACTTTTAATTTTCCTCTTTCTTTCTCCTTCTTCTTCTCCGTCCTCGTTTTCTTCTTCTTCTTCTTCTTCTTCTTCAAATAAAAAAATAAAGCACCCATAGATCAATCACGAAATGTAAAGACTATTGCTCTTGCATGTAATGGAGATTAGAAACCTAATGTATTACATACTTAGATTACCTATATCACAACGATGATGCCATAGCAAAGAGAACTTAATCAAGGTTTAATAAGAATATCGAGTCTTTTTTGGAGTTATTATCCCATCCATGACTTATAGAGACCAAGCATCCTAATAGATAGTAAAATTAAGAATAAAAAGGTGACCTATGTTTTTATGCTTTTATAAAATTATGATCTGTGTTATTGTTTGTGACAATTGACTTACCTGAAATAGAGTCCATTTTGTTCCTTCCAATTTGGACGTTAAATTGTCCATGTGTCAAGCACGTGTGGCACTTTTGAAGTAAGGAAAAAAAAATACTACCGTGAGATCTCTCTCTAGCCTCTCCATCTCTAATCCAACATCCCTATCTTCAGTAGTACACCTAAAACCAAACACAAAACCATGATAGGCCACTTACCATGACCAAGCGAAATCCATTCGTGATTCCATCAAACTCACTAAATTGACAACAAATCTCCTTCAACCTTAGTCACCAAAAACCAAACCCATATCGAAAACTCATCACATCCATTCACTGCTTCCATTATGCTTGGCACGAAAATATTCATAAAGCCTAGCAAACACATCTTGGATCACCTGTCATGCAAGTATCCTAAATATGGTAGTCCGCTATACATAATATTGAAGAAAAAAATGACTATCGTGTTCATGCAAAGACTTCAAAATTATGTATAAGGCATACTTCACAACAAAAAGAATATATTGGAGTAGCACAATTTATGATGGTAGTGCTAGTGATATGCCATAGGCCATTGGATTCTATGTCATTTGAATATTTCTTATTTTCTATAATACAAGTCATTTTCTTTATCAAAGTTGTCATTAGCCTTTTTGCTTTGATGAAAATTATTCTTTGAATAAATTTGTTATTCCTTATGTTACTAAAGTATGTGACTTTAATAGTAAAACCATAAGGTAAGAAATAACTTTATTCTAAATCATCCATAGTCATTCATTATATGGAATACTAATGAATTAATACTAGTATGTTGGCTGAATGATGATCATGTTTTACTGATCATGGATATGAGATATCGATTCAGCACATGGATACATGTAAGAGTACATTGTATTGGAATGATCAAATATGAGAATGTTGTATGGATCAATGCAATAAATATATCTCATTGTAGTGTTATTTTAGTCCTTTGACCTAATGACACCATGGATTCCTACATAGAACATTCCATGTTTTGATTCTGTTCTTTATTATCTTTAATCGAATAATTATAAGACTGTAATTAGACATGGAACAAGTCATGTATAGGAATGTGAGTGTTCATGAAGGAATTTTCTCCTTTCATTAATTTGAGAGAGATATCTTTTGGGCCTCTTAATGAGTAAGACTGAGAAATGCATGGCATACTCAATGAATTGATAAGAGTTATCAATATCATTCATTTAAGTCAGTTATACTCTGGATTCAAGAAATATGTGATTAAACAATATAAGAGAGTATTGATCCACACCTTATGTTTAATTACAAGATATCATGTAACAAAAGGACTAAATAACTTATTGTTAATAGGTAGAGTTGGATCACCAATCTTCACTTAATTTGGGTAGGCATAATCTCTTGCTAGAGACTAATTATGTCTTGTGGGCTAAAAGGTGTTTTAGGGTTACTACCAACATTAAGTGAACCTACATGGTTACACACAAAGAATGAATCGATTGGATCATGGGTTATTTTAAATAACCATATCAGGAATTATATAATTATACATAATTCTTAATCAGATTAAGAATAATAAATAATTATTAAATAAAATAGTTATTGTATAAGACATGTGTCATTTTATGGAAAAGCCTTAATAAGATTAGGGTAGGTAACCAACAAACACAACATCTTATAAATAAAAAGTGATGGTCACCTCTAGGGTTCAACTAATGCTTGCTATCATATTTGAACTACAGAGAAACTAAAACATGAGAGACCCTCTTTTGAGAAATTTCAAAAATTCGGAATTGTTCCAACATGCTAGCATACATATAGAGATCTGATTGGAAATTCATTCGTATGAATACAGTAAAGGGTGTTTGTGTTTGGAGCACCTATTGATCCGAAAGATTTGAAAGCTTTGCAAAAGGTATATTGCAATCCCTTCTTGATTTGATTGGATTGCATGGATCCGCATAGGAATTTATGTTTTTTTTTTCTTAAATTCATATTCTATTGTCAAATCCGTTTTGGATCATTAAATTCCCAACATATAGCGATTCAATAGCAATGTAAGAGAATTGTATATCAATAAACTTAAACAAAGTCAGGCATACCTAACATAGACCATGCCAACCAGTGATGAAACCCGGTATCTAAATTTGGAAATCAATCCCAAGATCGGGCAAGATTGGATGGAAACTGACCTGTTGATTATATTGAAGCAAGAACCTTGGTATAGAGAAGACACCATCGGATATGGAAAACCAATTGGTAAGTCAGGATGAACACCATGGGAAATCCTCATAAGTTTAGTCAGTTCTTTTCAGAACCTAAAGAGAATCAACTCTTAGAATTTTTATTCGTCAAAGATTTAAAGATTCTCAAATGTTTACAACCAATAGGGTTTTATAGACAAAAACATGGAAACCTAAAAGACATAAATAGAAAGGCTAGCAGCCTAAAATACAAATCAGGTGGCCTAAAAATAAAAACACGAAATTGAAATGGATTGTTGGACTTGGACATGATCAGCTCTAAGCTTAATGCTATCTGATTCTCAACAATACCCCCGCTAATATCCTCAATGGTTAAGGTATTATAGTTATTTATGATAGTCTCTAAAATAATAGTATATTTCATAAAAGCACTTCATTTTATTCTCTCAAATCTTTTCTTGAAGCTCTAAAGTCTATTAGTGATTTCCTTGACATAATGCCCATTGAGCAAAACCACAAGTATTTCTATTTCATTAAAAATCTATACGAGTGTAAGTTACAACATGCTTAGTGAGATATTCCCTTTATTTATACCATACAACTATAACTAAATAAGTTTATTAACTTCAGGCATATGCTATGCATGCTATGCAGCAACACGTGTTACAAACAAGTATGTATGGTATCTGGAAACTATATAGAGCGGATTTATGCCCTCCGTGTCAAGGGTTAAGAAATTTGATTTGAAGGTCACCGTGATCTTCACTACTAGTCCCCGAACACCAGCATATAGTGATCGATCGATGTAGCTCAACTTTAGGGTTGTGTTCCTCATACAACTTAGTTCTCCTAAGAATGAGCTGGGCTGTCCTAGCCCATTTGATTCCTCGCATAGGAGTAGCAATCTTCAATATGTGACTCGACAGATGCAATGCATGCCCGTTTTATTTATATCAAGTCGAATATAAATTAAGTATGCTTAAAGGTGATCAAACAAATATCATACATACATAAACAATATGTAATATTGATAACGTACTTAAACAACCATTCATCAGTTTCGATACGCTTAGCATCCTCTATCACACATTCATAAAAGCACATACGCATGTACCCATGTTGGTCCCACTTAAATAATCAAGAAGGAGGGGATGAATTCATTATTAATAAAAATTTGCGCCTTTTAAAAAATTCCCTTTTGGTTTCAAATATGAGAACAATATAAAAAATTAAACAAATATGAAAATAAATTGCAGAAATTAAAAAGATAGGGAAAAGAGAATCAGTCAGCATTTATAGTGATTATGCCTTGTGCATCAGTCCACTCTTCCAGCTCCGATCTGGAGACATCGTTATCCTACAGGTTTGTTCCACTATATCCAATAAACTCAAATTACAATATTGTACAATCCTCTCTACTCGATTCTAACAGCTATCCTTAAGCTAACAATCGATCTACAGAGTCAAATCCTATAATTGAACTATCAACTAAGAAGGCAACAATACGTTCCTTCTTTTACACAAATAAAAGAATAAATTCATAAGATTGCAATGAAGAAAAGATTTTGCACAAGGTCAGCTCATGTGAAATTGTAAGTTGGGTGTTTTCCTTTGTAGTAGCAAACGTCTTTTTAAGGTAACTCTAAAATAGTTTTGTTTTTGCCAGAAAGAGAGAGAGAAAGCAAAGTACATATATTCTGTCCTTCTCTCTGTTTTTCGTCGAGTAACAGTATTGTATCTTCTCCTCTAACTCAAAAACTTTTCTTTCTTTGTTTCTAACGTTCAAATTATCTGTTGGGGATAACTCTCCCACACATATCTCGGATAACATCTAATGATCCTTATCCCTCTTTCAAATTCAAATGATGTAGGATCGGATAAAAGAGATACTTCCACTCTCTTGTTTATATCTCTGATTTGACTTTGAAAAGCTTGTGGTGGAAATTAGAAGATAAGTTCTGTTGGATTTTCGTGATTCAAATAAATCTGGGATTTTCCTTTTTGAATTCCTTCAATGACGTTATTCCGATGGAGATAAACTAGGAAGATAATCCTTTGCTGATATTTTTGTTGTCATCATGATCTTCTTCATTATCCTTTCCAAGATAACGTTTATCCTCTTTTAATCTTCTAGGCAAGACCCATAGAATTAGATAAGAGATACCCTTGTTCTTGTCTTGATATTTGTAGCTACGGATAATCAGCTTATCCAAGAGAATCTCATGTAAAATCTATTTGAACAAAATCTGAAATTGTTCTTGAAGATATTATAGTTGATGAGAGAGAACTTGAAAACACTATTAAAACCCCTTGGATATTAATCGACTTTAGCGGAGTAAATAAGTATACTACCTAAATATACTTATTATCTCGAGCTAGGTCTTCGATATAGTCATTTGTACTGAACTAAAACATGTTTAATCTCATTTGGGAAGATGAATAGTAGTTTTCATGAAAACAAAATTGCTGTCCAAAATAGAAGTAAAGTTCTGTGAAGCCTTCTGGATTTCTGTTATAGCTCTTTGTCCTTTAAATAAACTTCTGCAAAACATTCTGTTTAACTTTGTCTTTTCAGAACAGCTTTTGAACACATCATTCCTTGTAAAAGAACTTATGTACACTTCATTTAGTCTTAGAAACGCTTATATTTCAAAACATACAGCTCATGCATTCACTTATCTTGAACTAATAAAGGTTCTACGAAAGGTTCTGTTTCAAACTTATATTGAATTAAATCTGCACACTAAATAGAATAATTAGTGTCTTTGAGTATTTTTTTATCATCAAAATTAATTAATAGAGAATCAACAACCCATAACCCTATATATATTCATTTTATCTTGCACTTACAAATCTAGTGCAACTATCTACAAGCGCAAGTGAGGTAACGAATTATAAGGAAACTCAATCGTCCATAGTCCAATTCTTAGTCGAAGTGATCCTCGGAATTCTTCTCTTCATATCAATTTCATCTAAACTTCTACTTCTAAGGATTCTATTCTCGCTATATTTTCCTATTACATTGTTTAGATCTTAAAACGGCCATAACTTGGTCATTTTAACACTAATTTTCGCATATGAGTAAACATTTTTTGCCTAATTCGAATGTTTTATCCATTTCTAAGGTTATTTCAAACATTTAATGTCATTTAGGTTTCAAAATCATACGTTATAGATTGCGTCCAAATCGTTCCAAACCTTAATTTTTCTATTTTTACAATTTTCACCCCATATGGACTCTCTAGGTCAAACAAATAATATTCTTATACTTGAAAATCATTATACATTAGTAGTATTCATAATTCATGCATGATCCTAATGATGTTGCTTAAAATAAAAGTTTAAGGTAACTTGATTTATGAAAAGTCAACTTTGCAAATTTGTAGTAAGGTTTCACTACTTGAACTTTTATAAACTCAAAATTATAGTTTCTTACCTTGTTTTATTTATTTTTGAAAAACCTATCATTAGAAGTATTATGACCAAAATTTCATTTGGCAAACTATTTTTCTAAAACATGAACCCTAGGTAATTCTAGCAAAATAATTCTAAGTTGTATTTCTCTAAAATAATGGCTTCATGTCTTGGCATTTTTAGGGATTTAGGTTAGGCTTTATTTTCATCATTATATCCTTTGTAAATATCAATTGCAATTGATTTAAGAAAGAAAATTAAAGTTCACATCCCCTTTGGCTTCATATAAGCATCGGCATTTAATAAAAATATAGGGGGATGGTTACGTTTCCAACTTTTCTTGTGACAAGAGGTTTTGCCATTTGTTGAAAATAATTTTATAATAATTAGTTTTCATAACAAAGAGTTGTCAATATGTAGAGGTTCATAACTTTATGAATCTTCCATATTTTTCTAGGCTTCTCTAAATTAGCAAGACAATGATGATGATAATTTTAGAATTATCATCTTGTTCTCCCTTTGATATTAGAAAGTTTTTAGCCATTGTAGCATTTTTATTAAAAATCATTTGGGCATTATAACAACATCACTATGAGCATTTCATATACATGAATCATGGAGTAAACTTAAAAACATAAGGTAGTAAAATAAGCAAGTAAGAACATAAGGTTATGAAGATAAAACTTGGGAGTCTTAGCTTTTTATCAAGGCTCCTAAGGTCTTGAACGTAATTCCAATCATCAAGAAATAAAAAATAAAAAAAATCAAAGAAAACAAAGTGGAAGTCTTAAATCACAACAAGGCTTCTCAAGACTTGAAATAATTCAGTCTTCTTCAGACTTGAATATGGACAAGTCCAAGACTAGAAAAGGACTAATCTTATAGGAATATAACATATGAAATAAATAATGTGCATGAAATAAAAGAATTAGATTAGTAAGTATTAGCTCTAAGGGTAATAAATACTTACATACACTTATTATATATAGAAAGTTATATTATATTATAGACATGGACATGAACATAAACATGGCATGACATGAACTCAATGTGTTGTCTTACATTTCCATTTCCTAACATTATGCATCATGGGGATTTTTATGGAAAATAAATAAAGACATACTCATACATGTCACATACATATAATATAGATGGTGTTTAGGATAATTACGTAAAGGAAAATGAACTGTGCATGAGATAGAGAGGGAGAGTGTTTGAGGGAAAATCTTGAGAGAAAAGTTGAGGAGAGAATTTGATAGAGTTTAGTTATGTGTAAGAAAAGTGTGAAAGAAGTGAAGGGCAGTATTGACATTTATAGAGAGGAAAGGAAAGAACTAAAGTATGAAAGAAAAATGAAAAAGAAAATAAAATGGAGGGAAAAGAGAGAGGGGGCAACCAACAGTACAACATGAAGAGAGTGAGAGAGAGAGAAGGAGGGAGGGAAGAAAAGAAAAGTAAAAAGAAAGTTAAGTATAAAGTGTAGCAAAAGTTTTATGAAAAAAGAAAGTTGAAAATATATAGGTATGTAAGAATAGCTGTAAGAGTTGTAAGAAAAAGTATAATAGAGTGAATAGTAGTAAATAGTAAATGAATAGTAGATAAAACAAATAAATTACTGACAAAGATAAAAATACGCATATAAAAGCTATAACTGACGTTTTTATGAGCCAATAAAATTTTATGGATATTTTATGGATATCTTAATATATTTCTAGT
Organism: Combretum micranthum; assembly: GCA_024138025.1. Classification (NCBI taxonomy): domain Eukaryota; kingdom Viridiplantae; phylum Streptophyta; class Magnoliopsida; order Myrtales; family Combretaceae; genus Combretum; species Combretum micranthum. Next base: position 526,194 of record JAMXBD010000539.1, on the reverse strand, counting down.
ATGATTTATTTATCGTAATATTTTGCTTTGGTTTATATGTCAGTGATCGGGTATAGGAACTGGTCTTGAAAAAGATTGAAACAATCAAAGTTTCAGAAAAAATGATCATTTTATGACATATATTTAGTATTCAGCTTATAATTTGGGTCCATTTTATATTTCTAACTCACCTAATCTTTTAGAGTTTTAGAAATTGTTTGATCAAGTCTAGAGTTTCTAGGGTTCAAAGTTGACTTGGTTCGACTTTAAGGTTCTGGTTTCGTTATTGATTCTCAGGTTCTACCTATAAGATTACCATAATATCTAGAGATTTATGATTTTATTATTAATTGCTGTCTAGCGATGTTATCTCGATCTGTGTGCTAGTGATCAAGTATGGAAACGGTTTGGTTTAAGGAATGAAATTTTGACTCAACAAATTAATACTATATTATAGGAAGTTATTTCTTATTATTTTATTATTAAATATTATTTGGATATGCTGCCTTGATTTACGTGTTAGAGATCAAATAGATGAATTGTTTCGTGTAGGATTTCTGAGTTGAGTGATTATTAGATTTTCATTCCATTTTTTAAAGCACTCAGTTTCTTAGGGTTTAATGTTTAGGATTTTCTATTCCCATTTTACTAATAAGATATGTAGGGCTATCAGACTTGTCTAACGTTATCTAAGGATTCTAGGACATGTGATTGGTTCAAATCGATTATAGGGTTTCTAGAGTTTGGTTTTAACTTAGGTCAGCTTTAGAGTTTCGATTTTGATATTAGCTCTAGATTTTCATTTAAGTGTATTAAAAAATCTAGGGGTTTACACCACCACCAACACACAGAGTACTCAAGGCCACCACTAGCCATTCACCAGAGCCAAAATCAAATTCGAACAAAACCAAACACTTGAAGATACGATTGAGTTGTGTGCATGCAACCGAAATCTGACCCAAGAACTTGAGCAACTTTTAGTGTAGATCTTAGTTTGGTATATCCATTCATTATCTACTTGGTTTAGGAATGTTGGATTTAAAAAATATAAGAATAAGAAAGTCATAAAAGTATTTTTTTGGGGAAAAAAGTTATAGGGTTTTTTGGGAAAGACGTCGAAATCTGGCAAGACAAGAAAAGGGTATGAAATTGGGTAGGAGGAGGTTTAGTAATGTTGGATTTAAAAAATAAGAATTAGAAAGTCATAAAAGCACATTTTTGAGAGAAAAAATTATAGAGTTTTCCAGTTGAAGACATTGTAATCTAACGAGACAAGAAAAATGTATGAAATTGGGAAGGAGGGGGAGTGCAAGTTAGGAGAAAGGAGTTGTCTTTGTTTTGTCTACATTATGATGATGAAAACGATGATGATTGAGCTTTTGGGATTGACATATGCGTGTCAGGAGCATATTACCGGCCCGTCTACTGCAAGTCTAGCCACTCAAAACTCAACCCAAACCACTCTGCTTCAACCCTAATTAGTATACTCTCTTCACTTTCTCCTCTCTCGAATCTTCCTACTCTCTCTGTGTAAGATTGAACCCTATTTCCTTCTGTACAATCTCTTCTCTCTTTTATCTCTCTCTCGTTCTTAAAGCCTAGTAGTATCACAGGCTGCATAATTATTGTATACGTTCATCTCGTGTTTGTTTTTTTTTTTTTAACTCTCTCTATATAATGTCCTCTCTATTCGCTCTTAGAATATTCAAAACCCTAACTCAATTTTGCTTTATGTTTGTTACAAGATATGAAAGTGATTAGCTATTTTCGAGTAACAGCAGACTTCGTACAAGCACCAATATGATCAATAAGGGGGAATAAGTCTCCCTTTTCCCTTTCTTTTTATTTATACTTGCTTATTTCGTTGTTTTACAATTGTATTTGGTACTTGTCCAACAGATCTGTACTTGTTACAACTAATCTTTGTTAGTTATGCTACTAACAGATTATAACTAGATTATAACTAGTCTTGTAACTGATCTATGTATCTGCATGTAACTATCATTGATCTGTTGTACAAATATAGTCCACGAGCTTCTAAGGACAGCTTCTGATCCTCATGCTGTTCCTTATAACAGATGACTCCCCTTCTGAAAATACAACCTTGTCCGCAAGGTTGTAATTCGAATAAATCTGGAAAAATTGATTATAATCTTCCCAAGTAGCATCTTCTAGGGCAAGACCCTTCCACGAAACCAAAATCTGTTTGAGAGGTCTTCCATGCACCATCAAAACCTTAGAATTCACAATACCCAGTGGTTCTAACAAAGGATGATTAGCGATAGCATCTGTAGGTAAATCCAAAGATGGTGTAGATGTACCAAAATACCTCTTTAAAATAGAGACATGAAATACGTTATGGATCTTGGAACTAGGTGGAAGCTCAACCTTATAGGCATACTTCCCCACTTTCTAAAGCACCTTATAAGGCCCATAGTAGCATTTAGACAACTTATGAAAGTTATTGGCAATTGAGACTTGATTGTAAGGTCTAAGCTTCACCATCATCAAGTCTCTTAGTGCAAACGTGAGATTAATCCTATAAGTATCAGCAATAACTTTAATTCTCTGTTGAGCCACCAACAAATTAGTCTTCAAAGAAGACAAAATTTGATCTCTAGTTAACAATTCCTTGTCCACTGCATCCAATTTAGATGTGCCTCTAACATAAGAGGGAATAGATGGTGGAGGTCGACCATACACTACTTCAAATGGTGTAGTCTTGGCCCCTTCATGAAACGAACAGTTATATGCAAATTCTGCCCATGGAAGGAACTTAACCCAACTGTAAGGTTGTTCCATCACAAAGCACCGCAAATACTGTTGAATTGTGCGATTGAGAACCTCTGTTTGCCCATCAGATTATGGGTGATAAGCTGAACTCATACACAGTTGAGTTCCACTCAAAGTGAAAATCTCCTTCCAAAATCGACTCATAAAAATAGCATCTCGATCGGAAACAATAGTCCGAGGAATACCATGTAATCTGATGTGTAGAAACAATGCAGCAACTTTAGTAGTTGTAATATGTTCATCTAATGCCCCCAAATGACAGTACTTAGAAAGTCTATCTACAACCACCAAAATAACAGTATAACCCTGAGATTTAGGAAGACATGTGATGAAATCCATGCTTACGTCTTCCCAAACTCTATCTAGTATAGGTAATGGGACTAATAACCCAGCTGTTGATCTAGTTACATGCTTCACCTGTTGGCAAGTCAAACAGTTCCACATAAATTGCTCAATATCATTCCTCATGCCTTCCCAAAAAACTCAGCTACAATTCTCTTATATGTCTTAAGAAAACCAAAATGACCAGCAGTAGGGGTTATATGAAATTCCTTCAAAATAAGAGGCACTAAACTCGATGTGGGAACCAAAAACAATCGGGAATGGGAATACAAAAATCCATTCTTCCAAGTCAAGGAATGTTTATGATATAACCCTTTTGCTAAGTTAGAAATAATACATATAAATGCTAGAAGTGTCTAATATTCCTGTTTAAGAGTATCCATACTAGAAAAACAGGGTGCAGATAGTCCAAAAATTTATCCCTCCTCACCATGTTGTCTAGACAAAGCATCTGCCACAATATTTTCTTTGCCAGCTTTATAAGTAATAGATTAATCATAACCCAACAATTTGGATAAGTATTTCTATTGGCCAGGTGTTTGAATAACCTGTGAAAGAATTTCTTTCAAACTTTTATGATCCGTGCAAATCATAAAATGAGTCCCCAACAAATACTGTCTCCACTTTCTCACTACTTCCACAATACCATACAATTCCCTGACATAAGCTGAAGCCTTCCGCAAATGGATGGCCAATTTCTTGCTGAAATATGAAACAGGAAATTCCTCCTGAAAAAAACAATACCTATAGTTGTACCAGAGGCATCTGTCTCAATCACGAACTGCTTGGTAAAATTTGGCAATTTCAAAATCGAAGCTTGTACCAATGCCTGCTTCAGATTTTGAAAAGCCGTAAGAGCTGACTCTAACCAATCAAATTTGTCTTTCTGCAATAAGTCAGTTAATGGTCCTGCAATATGGGCATATCCCTTAACAAATCTTTTGTAATAACCCGATAAACCCAAGAAAGCCCGTAATTATGGAACTGGCCACTGTTGAACCCCTTGAACTTTAGTTGGATCAGGACTGACCCTTTGAGCAAACACAATGTGTCCCAAATACTCAATTGTTGAATCTTTACCAAAAAAACACTTACTGCCTTTTAAGTAAAATTCGTGTTGCTGCAATATCTTCAACATTAACTCAAGATGAGTCAAATGATCTGTCATATGCTTACTGTAAACCAATATATCATCAAAAAAACACTATGACAAATTCACAAAGATAAGGTTGAAAAATTCGATTCATTATAGACTAAAAAGTAGCCAGAGCATTTGATAACCCAAGGGCATTACCAAAAATTCATAATGACCCTGATGCGTTCTAAAGGCCATCTTCTCAATATCATCAGAATACCTCCTAATTTGATGATAACCTGATCGCAAATCCAATTTGGAAAAACATGAAGCACCATGCAACTCATCCAACAATTCATCTATTGTAGGAATGGGAAACTCATCTTTTACTGTCACTTGATTCAAAGCCCTATAGTCAATACAAAAACGCTATGTCCCATCTTTCTTCTTAACCAAAAGCACTGGACTGGAAAATGGGCTATTAGTATGCTGTATAATTCCCAAATCCAACATTTCAGAAACTTGTTTCTCACTTTCATTCTTTTGAAAATGGGGATATCTATATGGCTTAACATTAACAAGTGAGGCTCCTTTCACTAACTGAATTCTATGTTGAACATTCCTTAATGGAGGTAATGATGAAGGTGCTTCAAAAATTGATGCATAGCTATCTAATAGATGATCTAATTCTCTATTGTTGGTAGTAATGCAACATGAGTTAGAATTTACCTCCTGAGCCAATAAGTGGAAATGAGAAACCACAGCATCTTGCTGAATCGACTTGTAAAGTTGATGATTTGAAATCTGCAACAAAGAATGCTGATTATCTCCCTTTAACACCACCATCGATCCAATGTTCACAAATTGCATAGTAAGGGTACTATAATCAATTGTGACAGGTCCTAACTTCTGTAACCACTGTACTCCTAACACAAAATCTGCTCCTTGTATAGGAAGAACATAGAATGTTTCCTGAAAATTTAAACCCTGAATATCCACTGCAACATTCTCACAGTGTCCTTCACAAGACAATTTACTACCATTTCCTATCATCACATTAAACTGCCCTGATTGCACTATAGGCAACCCGAAATATTTTGCTATTCTGGACTGTACAAAGTTATGAGTACTGCCCAAATCCACTAAAACCGATATATCATATCCCTTCACTTTACCACGAAAACGAACTGTTCGTGGAATAATATGCCTTGACAAGGCATGATAGCTAATAGTGCCCTCATCAAAAGGCAAAACTTCTGAATGCTCCTCCTCCTCGGTTCCTCACCCTCACCATCTCCTTCATCCAACAACAACAAAAACTTGGCCTCACATTTGTGTTGACGAGAGTATTTCTCATCACAATGAAAACAAAGTCCTTTATCACGTTTCTCCTGTATTTCATCTTAAGTCATCTTCTGAATTGGTAATGTTTTAGGATGTGACTGTAACGGTATAGAAAATTGCAAAGCAGAGGTGGCAGAATGGTTAGTGTTTGAGGCTGTGTTTGCGGCTAAAGTGTGTGAGTAAGAATTTGGATTTGTAGTATGAGAGTTTGCGTCTAGAGATATAGTTTGTAGGTAAGTGTTTGGGATAGAAGTGTATGGGTTTGAAAATGAATGTTTGTGACGAAAAATTTGGATTTATGCATTTTGGCAAGCCAAATAGCATGATGTGAAGAAGTAGGTTTAGCAATCTGAACCTCCTTGCGAATGTGACTCTTTAATCTTGACACAAAACAACTCAAAAGAAAAGATTCAGAAATACCAGTGACTTGATTTGATAAAGCTTCAAACTCTTTCTGATAGTCACTAACTGATTTCCTTTGAGTCAACTTGGATAAAGCACCTTGAAAATCCTCGTATTCAGATGGACCAAAACGAGATTTGATAGAAATCAAGAACTAAGACCATGTACTCAACTGTTTGTTTTGTTTGAGCCATTGAACAATCTGTAAGGCTTCCCCTTCCATTGTAAACGTAGCAATGTCTAACTGTTGCTCCTCAGGAACTTTATGGAAATTAAAAAATTTCTGTGCTTGATATATCTATCCCAATGGATCTTGACTAGAAAATTTCGGAATTTCCAATTTAATCCCTTTCAACAAAGAATCTGCCATGGAAAATGCTGACTGAGATGCATCTGAATTATCCAGTTGAACTCCATTAGAATTATTATCAGTCTGATTCCTCAAATTAGCGATCTTCTCTCCAAACTGTTGAATAGAAGAATTGACAGTTGCATTCAATTCTTGCAAATTTTGATTCATCAACGAATTAGATTTCATCGAATCTTGCATCTGCACTTGCATGGCTTTCATGGTATCTGCTAATGAATATACCAAATATTGCAGTTTAGAAAATTCCTCCTGAGATCTAGTAGATATTGTCGACGAACACCACCTGGAAATCTTCAATCGGTGACCACAAATTCACGAGAGCACCAAATATTACCGGCCCATCTACTGCAAGTCCAGCCCACTCAAAACTCAACCCAGACCACTCTGCCTCAACCCTAATTAGTATACTCTCTTCACTTTCTCCTCTCTTGAATCTTCCTACTCTCTGTGTGTAAGATTGAACCCTATTTCCTTCTGTACAATCTCTGCTCTCTTTTATCTCTCTCTCGTTCTTAAAGCCTAGTAGTATCATAGGTTGTATAATTGTTGTATACGTTCCTCTCGTGTTTGTTTGTTTTTTTTTTAACTCTCCCTATATAATGTCCTCTCTGTCGCTCTTAGAATATTCAAAACCCTAACTCAATTTTGCTCTATGTTTGTTATAGGATATGAAAGTGATTAGCTGTTTTCGAGTAACAACAGACTCCATACAAGCACCAATATGATCAATAGGGGGGAATAAGTCTCTCTTTTCTCTTTCTTTGTATTTTTACTTGCTTATTTCGTTGTTTTACAACTGTATTTGGTACTTGTCCAACATATCTGTACTTGTTACAACTAATCTTTGTTAATTATGCAACTAATAGATTATAACTAGATTATAACTAGTCTTGTAACTGATCTATGTATCTGCATGTAACTATCATTGGTCTGTTGTACAAATATAGTCCACGAGCTTCTGAGGACAGCTTTCGATCCTCGTGTTGTTCCTTGTAACAGAGTAAGTTTATTTATTTATTTATTTTTAATGCTTGACAAGTGGACGGTTTAATTTTCAAATTGAACGGAATAAAATGGATTCTATTTCAGATAAGTTAATTGCAAAAAATAAAAACACAGATCATGATTTTGTAAATACATGAAAATATATGTTACTTTTATGTAATTAACCCTAAATAATAGCTATTATAGTTGGCAAAAAAAAAATAACCATTATAGTTGTGTTCCAGTTCACGATTATGATTATGGAAAATCATTTTACTAATTTTGTAAATATCAAGCTTCCACAGCACGTTTCATATCCGACTCTATAAATTTGTATTGAATAAAATACAATGCCCACATATCGATATCGAGTGTGCAGAGCAAAAAGTAGGATGCACGACAACAACTATTATTATTATTATTATTATTATTAATTATTATTATTTGTGCGGATGGACTTATCGAGAGAGCCAGATGGTAGTGCTATTTTAGGATTTGGCATTAGTAGTTCCATGAGGCATCCTCACTTAAGTGCTTCCTGGGATGATTTAATCTTTTGTTTATAACATACAACATCCAAAAATTGGAAACTTACAAGTACAAGGACTTTGCTTCAAATACCAACAACATTCAGGTTGAATAAGCACTCATTTTCCAATGTTGATCTAAAGAAATTTGGTGTACACGATGATTACCAACTACCACAACACCCACAGCCCACCACACTGATAAAAATGAAGAAACTTCCCAACCAAGAGACTGATACCTTCCAACCGCTAAACATTTCCTTCACATTCACACCCTCATCCCCTCTTTTGGATCAATTCGCCACCATTATTTTCTTTCAACTGTCCTCTTTGAGTTCTTTGTTTTTTGCATTTCACTGTTTCGATGGCGTGCCTCAAATATCAGGTCTCTACTTCCAAATTCATTTTCAGCCTCTATGTTCTTATCCTTCAGGTGAAAGATTGTATGCTCCTATTGGCAGATGACAGTAGCGCTGCTACAACCCCAGGTGGATCACAACTTTGCGCAACAGACCTCGCAACTTTGCTTCCACCACCTTATGGCAACGTGTCCTACAAGTCCTGCATGCCTGTTTGGCAAATTTTGTCCTCAGAGTAAGTATGATTGATTTCCTATGAAGATAATATTTATGTGAAACATTGAACTTGTAACCTTAGCCTAGCCTCCCGTGGAACCAGGATATGAGAAAAAAAAATAAAAGGCTCTGGAGAAAGTTGACACACATTGCTGATTGCAGGCATTGAAAGGAAGTGAACCAAAAGTAGCTGCTTTATACTAACTCCTTTCTTAGGCTGGGTATCAGCAAGATTTTAAGTAACCTGGGACACAGGAACGTATCTAAGGCATAAACATACTAACTTCGAGATACGCTGTCTTATACCTTATTTTTTCCTGTATGTGAATTCTTTTTTTTTTTTCCCTTCATAAAAATAATTGTTTAATGTGCAAAGAACATTCTTCAGTCTTTTGTCTGATATTTGATATTCATATATTCAATAATAAATAATATTGCAAGACACTGATCGCCACCGCCTCTTTAGGTTGCTAATATAATATTTGACATCATCCGTAGAAAATAAAGAAAAATGATTTCAATTTTTTGCCCCTTTTAAATCATTCTCCTAGAAATTTCTATGATGTTTAAGCATGATTACCAATGATCAACCACCATTGCCAATAACCATTAAAAAGTAAAAACCACCGAAATCTATAACTTCTCGAGATTTAATATTGATAATACAAATTTCAATTATAAAAATATTAAATAAAGCTTCCAAAAAAATATTTTGGTGATACGAGCTATACATTACAAATACTTCCAATGCCTTCCGACGCAGGCTGTACGTTGAATCAGATGGAATCATTCTTTTATTGCATATATTGACTAGCAAGCTTAACTGTAAAGTCCACATTGCTGCTCTAGTTTATAGCTCCTGACCGATCTTCCCAACTTCCTTTTCTGCAGTACCACCAAAGCGATAATAACATCCTGAACATAGTCTTGTCTGCTGTATATACAACCGGATGGGTAGGCATGGGCTTCTCTAAAGACGGGTTGATGGTTGGCTCCAGTGCAATCGTTGGATGGTTCAACAAGAAAGGGCAGCCAAAGGTCTTGCAATATTATCTGCAAGGTGCTCGTCCATCACAAGTCATACCAGACAAAGGCGAATTACCTCTGAGTGGTGTTCCGGCTGCTGTTGCACTTGGCGGGGCTAACATCTACTTGGCATTCCAGCTTAAGCTAACCAAACCACTCCTGAGGCAACCTGTTATTCTGGCTTTTGGAACTTCTTATCCTAAGCATCACCGGCTGACCCATCATGATGCTGAAACAACAATTAATGTCAACTTTGATTTAGGTCCGTTCATTTATACTGCATTTTGAATCATATTCCTCTTCACACCACATAAATTATAGATATTCATATTTTACTTTCTACTTTCTGCTTGAGCAAAAGGCTAGATTGAACCATTTCGTTTAATGCTTCTACCTTCCAACAGAGAAGAAAAGCATATATATCTATCTCACAGATTCTGTCTCTTCATTTTTTCTTTTTTTGGGGTGGGGGGGTACCAAAGGTTCCATGTCTCTTGGATCACCCAATGTCAAAGCGAGAAAAAAGAGCCATGGGATACTGGGCATTATGGCATGGGGACTGATTCTTCCTATGGGGGCTATCATTGCCAGATATTTTAGGCACAAAGATCCTATGTGGTATTATGCTCATACAGTTACTCAGTTTGTGGGGTTCATTATTGGGCTAGCAGGAGTGATACTTGGAACGCAACTTTACAGTGAGATCAACCTCGACATCCCTGCTCACAGGGGCATTGGGATATTTGTTCTCACCCTTTCAATCCTTCAGGTATGCTGTAAACTCAATATATTGGACCCTTAGACAAGCTAATCGATTCATATTCAGCAACTGCACCATCTACTCTCCATTTCGAAGTGCTACATCATTTCCCATAATCTTATTGCATGCAGTGCTCCTTTAACATCCAAGTTAGAATAGTCAGCTCTCTATACTAAAAAGTAGGTGAAAGTAGGATGCGAACTAGAAAACCATGCCATTAAATTGGATGCACCTCAATCCAATCTTCTATTAAATAGTTAACACAATATTGATGCGATAACTGCTAATGTTCTCAAATTCAGGTACTGGGCTTCTTCCTACGACCTAACAGAGATGCAAAGATTAGGAAATACTGGAACTGGTACCACAGCTGGTTTGGAAGACTTGCACTCTTCTTTGGTGCTGTAAACATAGCATTGGGAATTCAAGTGGGTCATGCCGGTGATGACTGGAAGATAGGATATGGATTTCTGGTAGGTATGATTTTACTTGCAGTCATCATACTGGAAGTATTGCATTGGATGAAGAGTTCGTCAAGGAGTAACTTGCCATCATCTTTCCAAATGAATCCCATTGAAGAAGCACTCCCAAATCCTGCTTTCAAACAAACAAACTACCCTGAAAACCATTGACCGTATGAACAAAAAACCAGGATGACTGAAAGGTGCAAGAAAGTTCAGTGTTTTCCCAAAAAAGAAAAAAAAAAAAATCTATATAGGCTGTAAAACCAAAATCACTCTTCTGCAAAGGCAACATAATGGGAGATGGGCAAAAGGGTACGAGACACTTCAGAAATCTAACCCAAAATCCATGGTGTCTAGTGCATTGAATAGCAGGAAAACGGGTACCCTAAGAAAGAGGGTGTGCTGCCTTTCAAGTCTGGTAGAATTCAGTTTTGTGATGATTGATGAAGTAATGTGTACAAATTTTTGGTGCAGATTTCCTTGTTCTATTTTTTTTTCTTTTGGCCGAAAGATTTCCTTCTTCTATTGTTCCATTCTTTTGGTATCTGGGTATGAAGAAGTAAGTGTGGATCAGTTTGACGCTTCTTACTACATTTTCTGCTAAATTTTCCGGTATCACTTAAATATCCTACATCTATCCCAGAGTGCTCTTACTCTAAATGAATCAAATACAAACTGCTTTACAGCTTGATCGAGTTTACTGAATTTGAACTAACAAAATTCTTTTCCTAAAGAAAAGAAGAAATATTCCAAATCACGTTGTTAGAAATATATTAACCCTAATAAAAGCTCGAGTTTGAGCTATTTGCCTGTTTTATATTTTATTTACACTGAGAAAAAAAAAATCCAACATTACAATTTCCCTCCAAACTTCTTCACATCAATTGAAGTTCCAACCTTATCTAATGCAAAATACTACTTTATCAAGTTGAGGTCTCAACTCGAGATCTAAACTTCGGCTTTGCAATTTTTACTGAGCTGGACAAAACTAATTATATATGCTTAGGCGCTGTCCCATGTTGTACTGGAAAAACAAAAGCTACCAAAGTCTAGATTAGCAACTATCCACCTTCTCATTCAAATTACCAGAGACAAAAACATACAGAACATACAAGTGAGAAGAGTAATAGCAGGGATCAGTAAGAGGGTTATGATCAAATGCAGGAAGGAGGTGGATGGTGAGAAAAAGTGAGAGAATGTAGGGCAAAGTCTAGGCCAAAAGCATTCAAAATCTCAGAATGCAGCCCACGCCTTTTTAATTGAACCCCCTTGCTGTGTGGTTTTAGTGTTGAAGAGCGTGCGAATGCCACATGAAAATTACTTCTTACATGGACACGGGGCACTCTTCCTTCTCTATTTTCCACTCCTTCTATCATCATCCACCACTCCTTGCTGCTCACACCTTTTACTATCAAACATCATATCCCTTTAGAGATTGTCATAGTTTAGCTATCAAAACGCGCGCGCGCGCGCGCGCGCACACGCGATAGAGAGAGAGATAAGAAGACGAAGAAGAAGAAGAAGAAGAATAGGAAAAGGAGGACAGCGACGATGAGGTATAGACAAAACTAGCAACTGAGCTAGGGTTATGGAAGTTGGTGTTTGATACATGGTATTTGGACGGTTGGATTTTTATTCTATATCTATGGCTTATTTGGATTGTTGTACGCGATATATATTTATAGAGCAAATCTCATGTCCACTGTTTCCAAAAAAAAAAATTATTAATATATAAATCGGATGAAAATAATTATCAATATATCATTGTAATATCACATCTAAAAAATAGGATATATTAATTTACACATAAATCGTGAAAATAAAATAAGATATAAAGTTTAGGTACATTGCTATATCGTGAAAATAAAACAAGATATAATTTGTTTATACGTACATTATGATTATTTATCGTAATATTGCAATGCAGAAATTTCAAACCTTATTTCTTCTAGCACACTCTTCTCCCTTTGTCACATCATTGTCCCATTTTCCGTTTCTCTTGTCTTGTTTTACTTTTCTTTTATTCTCTGTGGCTCATTTTTATTGTCCTGTTTACATCTTTTTTTTTTAATTGTTCGTACTTATCACGCATATCAAACGCAATATATAAAAGGATATATATTTTTTTTATATCATGTGTATAGGTCACGATTTTAAAACAGTATATTAGTAATTATTTTTAATTTAACCTTATTTAAGTAAGTAATAACTCCAAACTAAAAATTATTTCTATATTTATAACTTATTTATATAATGATAAGATTGTTAATTTTTTTTAAATATTTATTTAAAAATAATAAAAATTATGATGACAAAATAACCGAGCAAATGTACTTATTTTAGCTTGATGAGTGGCTGACAACTATGGGCTTTGTTTCTTCGACCGTAGATAAACTATGGGCTCACAATGAACATTCGTTGTCTCTATAGACTATAATTGTTAAATAATAAAAACATATACACTATTTTCTTTCTTCTTAGTAAATTATGCAGCAAATTATAGTTGGAAACAGCAAAAAAAAAAAAAATTTAAATAAAGAAATTACATTCATTCAACAAAATCACAAAGTCTGCGAGCAAAAGACCACAAGAGGGATTCAGCCAAAGCATCATCAAAATAAGGTTTACTAAGAGTCTAGACATACCCATAAGCAAAAGTCCAAAATGCAAAATAAAAGGGTCATTTTAGTAACTGTTGGGATGAAGGATAATGATAGGGATCACGTTTTAATTGGACTCATAACTCGATCTAGCGTGGGAGATGGATGAACGAACAATCAATCCATCCATTCGATCCTAATTCAACAGCAGGATATTTATTCAACGTCAACGAAATCATTAGAAAAACCTTGAGAATCCCTAAATCAATAATCATTATCTACCCATAAAGTATTGACACAGCCTCTTATATTTCCTTTTCGTATTCCCAAACACAGACGGCATAACCAACAATTATCGGAACTTCTGAAAACATAATCAACCAATATTGTATACGATGGGTAAAGATCAATACGTTACCTAAAGTCCTCAGCTTCTCGTCCCATCTAAACCAAGATGACTATTTAACCAGAAACCAATGATAGATTATTTCAAAATCTGACATCATAAGGAAACACTCTCTATTAAAATTCTACTTCAAAAAATAGAATTCTTCAAATTAGCATACTTTCTCACGACAGTATCCATAGAGAGAACCATTATAGATATCCAATCCTCTTAACCAAAATTGTGAACTTCCATATCTTAGAAATATTCATAATTTGTTCCTCAGACTCTACAATAATCTTGTACAATGGAGAAACTTTTCACCAGTAAGAATGTAATATACAAGTAAATATTTCATAGTGAGGGGTATTCGTATAATAAATAGTTGTTAAAAAGGAAATTTTTGTCTTAGAACAGATGAATTTGGACTCGAGGAAGACGCATGCAAATGAGTGGACAATTTTAGAGTAGGCCGGTATATAGGCCGCTAGCCTATAATTATAAGCTACCAGCTTAAATACAATGGACAATGGCCTAAACACCAACTTTGAGGTTCAGAGGAAAATTGTGCGAATTAGGAAATTGGTCGTACACTGGCGTACCCAAGAAGGCCTCTAGCCTAAGCGACAGCCTTAGATGTTATTTCGAGACCCGAGAATTCTAAGCCGCCAGCTTTGTTTTCCCTTCGTCTAACCTATATCTCTTTCGAGTTATAACAATATAAATACGTCCTATAATCAATCTTAACCCTCATAACCTCTCCTAAACTTTTAGAAAACCCTAGTAGACTCTCGAAGGTGGATTTCTTCAAGGAATTGGGTAAGTAATCTCTCTTATTCCTTTAGTTTGATTTAAAATGACTCTTTCTAAGATTTGTGTTGCTGATTAATGAAAAAGAATTTTATCTTTAGTGGAAATTGAAGTAAAACCCTAAGTATGGAAATTGGGGATTTCCAAATCTACAATCAATTGAAGAAGGTAAGAGTTAATATGGAACTATAATTCATAAATCTTAAGTTTTTAGGAGAATTTAATCATATATGTTGTTGAAGATGATTTGTGAATGTATGAAAATGGTGAATAGGTATTCTTATGAATTAGGGTTTCTTTATTCGTGGTGTTGAATCGGAGATTTGGTGAATTTACGATTATCACAAGTGAAAGGTGTGTTGGAGATTTTAGTTTTGATGAATTAAGGTTAGGGTTTACATTTCTTATATTGTTATCAACATTGTAAATTCATTTGTGGAGCAGATGATTCTTTGTTCAAGTGTTTATTTAAGAATAGGATTTCTATTTCTTAAGCGGAAACAGGTAACCCATACTATGCTTGTTTGTTTGTGCTTATAGGATTAGTTTATAAATCTGACCTAATTATATCTAAATTTAATTGAATCGAGTGTTGGCTGTAAGTGGCTACAGTCAGTAAAGACCACATAGAGTGTGATACTAACGCTGGCAACCTGATGATCTTTGTGTGAGGTTGTCCCGAGTGGGCTCGTACATCGAGATGATTCCAGTAGTTTAGGAGTAGTGCGAGTACGGCACTCGGGTGTGTGGGATATTCCCAATACCATATATGTATTATATTACCTATTTTCCTATACTACTTGTTTTTAAAGGAGTCTGAGTTGCTCCAAGTTTAGGATTAGTCGCGGATAATCTTAAATTATGATGTATGCTGGATTAATAAAAAAATAATAATTGGTGCTTGCAGCATTAGATATTAAGTCGCATGTGAACTGTTTGATGTATGATCATACACCTGTGTTTTCGGTTTGGATATACTAAGCCATTTTTCTTATTTCTTTTTATTTTTAGGTTCAGGTGAAGACTAGATTGTATATAACTTATCTGGCTTTGATGTATTCATAAAGCCTGGGGATGACGATAGTGGAACTGACTACCCAGCTGATATGTAGATGGCTGGATTAGAGACAGGCTGATGGTGATGAGTTTATTAGATTTCCTTTAGATTTCTAGTTGTAAAGATTTTATGAGTTATTAATTTTATGTTTCTTATGAGAATTTTATTAGTTGGTTTGGTTTATACCAATATGGATGCTTTTAGGAGTTATGTTTTCTTGAGTTTCATATTGAGTATTCCTTTATGTGAGTTTTGGAGTTACATGATGGAATGTTCTGGTTTATAGATGTATTATAGGCTTTGCGTGTGCCTTTCAAGAGAGGACACGTGGTAGGTTGTAATACCTTTATTTAGGGCATTATAAAGAATTAACATGTCAACTTGAAGTGCTCAAATCAAGATATAGAGAGTGCGTGGGGATTTTATCTTATCAAAATTACATAATAGCTTTAGGACTTTTCAAACATGTTGGGAAGACGACTATTACCTTGAAACATCTATGTTTAATAATACAAGTGACAATAAGTAACATTACTTCACATTTCTACTTCTAGTTGAAAATATTTTTAAAAAAATTTTAGACCGCAAGAGACAGAGAATTTCAAAAGTTGTTTGACATTTAAGTGCATTGAGAAGATACTATGTTGATTATATGAAGATCATATCATTATCAATCATTTCATACATTTCAATATCTTAACCTAATTAATGGAAATTTAGGATCACAACAAACAATTTAATACAATAATGTATTATTAAAACCTAGTATATCATAAAAAAATATCAAACTACTGGTCATTTGTAAAGGTTACTACAACGGTAAAATGGTATTATGGATTTCTCAATTTTCGATAATAAAGTCTCTCAGATATGATTTCCCCCCACAAGTTTCACGAGTAATTACAAAGCTTATTTAGTTCTCCATCAAGCCTAAGACAAATGATTTAAAATGTTACACCATGATTTTACATGGAAAAGGCACAATTGTAAACACAACAACCAAAGCCCTCATTTTAAGACTACTAATCCATCTAATCCTAATTCAGTAGTAAGACATACATCCAATTTCATGAAAATCATCAAAAAAACCCCAAAAAGCCATAAACCATTAATCATTATCTCCTCATAAAGTTTTGGTTATCCTCTTCTTTTCTCGTTTCCATATCCTCAAACACAAAAACATAATCAACTATCAACATCATAAAACATAATCAATCACTATAATAAGTAAAGATCAATATGTTACCTAAAGTCCTAAGTTTCTCATCCCATCCAAAATAAGATGATCGATCAACTAGAAAACCAACAGTGGATTAGATTCAAAATCTCACATCATAAGGAATCACTCTCTATTAAAATTCTACTTCACATAATTAAAATCTTCAAAAGACGATATCCCTAGATACAACCTCTATAGATACCTAATCCTCTTATCCAAGATTATCAACTTCCATATCTTAGAAATATTTGGAATTAGTTCATTGAACTCTGCATTAACCTCATACAACTAACAAACTTTTTACTAATAAGAATTAGCAAGTCAACTTGAAGTCCTCAAATAAGATATAGAGTATGAGCAAGGAATTTATCATGTTAGAATTTCCCAATAACTTTAAGACTTTTCAAATTGGTTGAGAACTTGAATTTTACCTTGAAACATCTCAATTTAGTAATGAAGTGACAACAAGTAACGTTATTTGACATTTCTACTTCTAGTTTAAAATATTTTTAAATTATAAATTAGATCCCTAGAAACATAGATTTTTAAAAGTTATTCAACATCACATTGCAATGAAAACACACAGTGCTATAATATATGAAGTTTGTATCATTATCAATCATTTCATACATTTCACCTAACTAATCTTAATTCTAAATTGGGATCAAAATAAACAATTTAACACAAGAATGTATTGTTACAGCCCAGCATATCATAAAAAGCATTAAGCATCCAGCCCATTTGTAAAGGTTAATAAAAGGCAGAAAGGGTATTGAGTTTAGGTGTTTTACCTAAGTGTAGAAGATGGAAGATGGATAGTCGATAAAGAGAAAAGCTGTGAAAAACACAATGAATGGAAGGGAGTAGGCTTGTGGTTTGAATAGAGAGGAGAGAGGATTTGTGGAGAAATTTTGCAAGAATTTTGTTATGTAAAGAGGAAAGCGTGTAAAATGAGAATTGGGAATAGGGTATTTATAGAATTTTGGAGAAGAAATTTGTGTGAATTAAATTAAACGAGGAAGAAAATAAAATAAGAGGGATGAGAGAGAGTGTGTGACTGGCCATGTGAAGAAAAGAGAGAGAATGTGATTAAAAATTAATTTTAATAATGAAAAGTAAGTAAAGTATGAAGGAAGTTTAGTAAAAACTAGTATTGGTAATGTAAATATAAGAAATAGATGTATAGGTTATAAGAAAAGGTAGAGATAAATTAATAGTAATGCATAGTAGTAAATAGTAATTTGAATAGTGGCCTAGACAAATAAAATGTCGATAGTAATAAAAATATGCGAAAATGGGCTATATATGATATTTTTATAAGCCGAAAAATCTATAACTGATATTTTACGATTCCTCGTCTAATTGCCAATCTAGATATATTGTTGGAATATTTTTACCGTTTTATGTACCAGGATCATGATTTCAAAAACTGATCTTATTCGAGTCCGAAATGAGCAAATTTTTAACGAATCCGATCTTTTTAGGTTGTATTACATTATTTCAGTCTAATACAAGATTATCTTATTCTTATTGTTTTAGGGTTTCAAGTGCGAGATTACCGGATCTAGTCTCACTAAGGTTTGTTGATGACTTAGTTGACTTTTAGGATTCCAGTTTAACTTCTGGTTTTAAGATTTACTCGTAAGATTATAAAATTTGAGGTTTATGTCATACTTATATTTTCGGTTCAAAATTTAAGTTTTACTCTATTTTTTATAGTTTATTTAATATTTTGTAGTTCTCGAGATTATTTAATCAAGTCTAGAGTTACGTGTTGACTTTGGTTGTTTAATTTAAATTTTTTATTCTAAAATTCACCGAAGGGTCTAAGGTTTTATAATTTTTCCATTGAAATTATTATAATATATCGTCTTGATTTATGTTTTAAGGATAATATCGATGAATTGTTAGCGTGTGGATTTTGAATCAAATGATTATTGGATTTTTCATTTTGTTTCTAAAGGTTCTCTTTTTCTTAAGGTTGTGAGATTCATATTTGATCTTGTTTAGAGTTTCTAGAATTCGGTTTTAATTTAGGTCGGTTTTAGGGTTTTGATTTCTATTTTTAGCTCTAGAATTATTTTCTAAGAATTCTGAAAAATTTAGAATTTTCACTTTTGGCATTTGCTACATTAAAAAAGTTTACTCTATTTCAAATGGATGTCAAAAGTGATGGTTTTATAAAAGAAAAAGTTTATATAGAGTAACCACTAGGTTTTAAAAAAAAAATGAATTCCCTAATCATGTTTACAAATTAAACAAAGCTCTTTATGGTCTTAAGCAAACTCCTGGAGTTTGGTATAAAAGACTCAGTAGCTTCTTATTAAACAAAGGATTTTCCAGAGGAAAAATTGACACAACCCTTTTTATCAAAATTCACAAGTCAAACACATTGATTGTGTAAATCTACGTGGATGACATTATGTTTGGAGCTACCAACATGAGTCTTATAAATAAATTTCTTAAGTTCACGAAGAACGAATTTGAAATGAGCATGATGAGAGAACTCAATTATTTTCTAAATCTTCAAATAAAGCAATCTGAAAATGGCACCTTCATAAATCAATCCAAATATACCAAAGAACTATTGAAAAGATACAAAATGGATAATTGTAAAACAAGGCTTACACCCATGAGCACAAGTGTAAAACTTAACAAAGATGAAAATGAAAAAAATCATTGTGAAAGTTATATGAAGGCATAATAGATAGTTTGTTATATTTAACAGCTTCAAGACTTTATATCATGTTATTTGTGTGCGATGTGCATGATTTCAATCTTACCCAAAGGAATCACAGTTGAATGTAGTAAAATAAAAACTTAAGTATATTGTAGGGATTATTGAAATTGGCTTGTGGTATCTAAAGTTTACTTCTTTCGAACTAATTGGATACTCTAATGCTGACTTTATTGGGTGCAAAGTAGATCGAAAAAGCCCTAGCAACATATGTCTCTTTCTTGAAAAATCCCTAATATATTGGCACTCAAAGAAGTAAAATTCAGTTGCACTTTCAATAGCCAAAGCTAAGTATATAGTTGTCGATAGCTATTGTGTACAAGTTTTACGGATGAAACAAACTTTGCAGGATTATGGATTAAAGTATGAAAATGTTCCAATTTGCTGTGATAATATAAGTGCTATAACTTTAACAAAAAATCTAATCCAACACTTAAGGGCCAAGCATATCGAAATTAGACATCATTTCATTCGAGATCATGTTCTAAATAGAGACATTAGCTTGGAATTTATTGATACAAACAATCAAATTGCTGATATTTTTATAAAACCCTTAAGTAAGGATCGTTTTCACACTTTGTGTAGAGAATTGGGCATGATCAAGTATGATGAGTACTAAATATCATGAAACCAAGTTGATATAGAACTTAATCTTGGGTTAAAAGAAGCTATTAGATGTTAAAATATGTTTTTGTGATGCTTGTGAAATGTTCTGAGTTTGTCTTCTTGTTTTTGATGAGTCCAAAGGAGGAGAGAAATGTTGAATGCATACTTAACATGCATACATAGTGTATTTTAATGTGTCTAAAGGGGAAGAAAAATCCGTTGAATACATGTTATGGTGTATATTATGTTTGTTTGACCATTAAGTGTAACTTGCATTTTCCTAAAATTAAGAATCAAGTTTGTGAATCAAATTTGAGAAAATTCCTTTGAAATTCGGATGCTTATTTGAGGGGAAGTATGCTTAATTAAAAGGGAGTTAATGGCAAATAATTATCCTCATAAAAAAGGGGGAAGATTATTAAGCATGTATGTTTAATGTGACTTTCGATGAGACAATTAGTTACACAATTAATTACACAATTGTATTAAAGTACATGTCACGCCCTGAGGGGTACCCTAAACGTGGCAGTCCGCCGTACACAATACTAAAGCCTAGGAATGACTACCTTAGTCATGCAAAGGCTTCCATATTATGTACAAGGCGTACATCACAACCAAGGGGATGCATCGGAGTAGCGCAATTTACATTGATAATAAATAAGTAACAAGGCAAAGAGAATACTTAATATAAAACATAAGCATATCACAATTCAATTCTTAAGGCATATTCTTCTATTATCTTCAAATAAATATACGTCCCTAATCATATAGGTTATCACATATAAAGAACCTTACAAAATTTCTTCATCGTATGATTCCATATCCTTAATCATCCGTCCATGACTTCCTTAATGTCATGATCCTCAAATTTAATCCACGAATACCTGTTTCAACAAAATCTATAGGGGTATAAGCTACAACTAGCTTAGTGAGATATTCCTTTTCATTCGCACCATATTTTCAAACAAGTTTATTTATTTAATCACACATATGCTATGCATACAATGCAACAATCACATGATTACGCGAATATATATAGTCATCCGGAAACCATATATAGAACGGATTTACCCCTCCGTATCAAAGGTTAGGGAATCGGGGTTGAAGGTCCTCGACCTTCTACTGCTAGTCCCCAGGTCCTCACCCACAGCGTTCGGTTGGCTCGGCTCCGAACCTAGAGTCGCTTTCCCCGAGCGATTTGGATTCTCCAGGAAGGAACATGGCCCGTGGCACCGCACGATCACAGCCAATCCAACTCTACGCGTAGGAGTAGCAGCCTTCGAAATAGATGTGACTCGATGGATGCTATGCGTGAACGTTTTATTGTTCTTAGGTCAAACCTTATTAAGGTTTATTAGGGGCGATCAATCAATTTAGCAACAATAAACAATCATACAAGTAAGTAAACAAAATTATTTAAACAAGCAGATCGAAGTTGCGATATTCTTAATTCTCAATTCACGCATAAAATAGAATCATATATATACGCATAATCCCGAAATCCCCAAATATATTCGTTTTTATCTTTTCTTAGTATACTAATGCTACTACATTACAAGCACAAGCAAGGTAACGAAATTAGAAGGAATAACTCACTCGTCCATTTCGCTATCTTCTTAGTCGTAGTAATCCTGGGTAGGGTATTCTCGTATCCTTCGTCACCTAGACAAAAGAAATACCCGGGATAAGTCTTTCATGAATTTCTATTCTTGGAGATTCTAAACTTTACTTAAAATCGCGGTAAAATCGTATAAGAAGAAATTCCAACTTAAAATGGCCATAACTTGCTCATTTTAACTCGGAATTTCGCATATGATATACCGTTTTCTACCTATTCGAAAAGTTCTATCCATTTCTAAACTTATCTTGGTCATAAAAGGTCATTTGGGTTCCGAAAACGTCAGGTACAGATTTAAAACGAATTTTCTAAACTTTTGCAAAAATCCATTTTCTAACTCAACTTCATTTTAAAGAAAATCCTTTTGTAACAATATAAATATATATTTGATAAACACTTTTGAATATATAGGTATGCTCACTTTATATGCAAAAATCCTAATGGTAGTGTCTCAACAATTTATTTCATAAAACAATTCATTTAAACTTTAACTTTGAAATTTTCTTTTCAAGTATTTAAAGAAACTTTATATTTTTACTAGGTTGTTATAAATGAGTATATTCTTATTTTATTTTCTTCATTTCCTTTTCCAAAACAAGTAAATTTTCCTTTTAACCTTAGTTTTTCATAAATTTCGCTTCTAGTGATAAAAGATCTATTTTTATCAAAAAGTATATTAGGTTGTTCAAAACCTTTTTATAATTTTGTATTTAGGATGGTTTTAGAAAATGAATTTGTCTTCTTATATTCATTTCTAAAATATAAGCTTTTGCTTTCCAAAACTTGTTCTTTCATTTCTTTTGAAAAGAATCATTTTATAAAATCCATTATTATAAATCTTACCTCATTTATATTCCTTTGAAAATTAGTTCCTTCTTTTAGAAATTTGAAAATCATTATTTTTCCTAAGTGGGTTCATAACTTGATGAGTTGATTTTTTTGTCTTAACTTTGAAAACTGTTTGTTCCTTAGTTTAGAAAAGAGTTTAAGTCTTAAACTTTTGATATTAACGATTTATTTTTCTAAAAAACTTAGATTACATTAAAATACAAGAAAATACTTTGTTTATGTTTTCTTGGTAAAACTATCTTTGTTATTTAAGAAACTTGAGGAAAACTTGTATTATTCTTTTCTAGGTTGTTGATAATAACTTCATATTTTTGTGGTAAATCAATAATGGAAACTTAGCTTTGAGTTCATTTGTAAAACAAATTCTATTTTTAGATTAGTTGAGACATTAACATAATGAAATGCAGTATCATGAGCATATAAAATAATAAGGAACATAAGAAAATACTAAAAATAATAATGAGCAGAAATAAAAATATCAAGTATTGGGAACCTTAGCTTCATCAAGGTATCCCGGTCAAGTATTGGAGCCTTAGCTTTATCAAGGTCCCGGGACTAAGAATGGACTAAAAAGATTAGAATAGAAAAATAATAAAAGATTATTTTGACTTGATATGGACAAGTCTAAGACTAGAAAGACTAGTCTTAATATCAACAAAATAAATAAATTGCATAACTTGAAAATAAATAATAACAAATGAGCTTATATGCTCTAAATAAATATATATACGTAATATGCATAATACTATATATAAGCAAATAATCACAATAATAATAATAACATAAATAAAATAGGAAGCTTATATACAAGAACAAAACATGAACATGTTATTGCTTTTACTACTCATATGAGTTTCAAAACACACCATAGTCATGCTAAGTTACATGACATGAATAGATAAATGGTTGAAAGAAATTTTTACCTAAGGTATTTGTGTGGTATGAAGATGGTAGTGAATGTATGGTTATGTGGTTATGGAGAGATGGTAGTTGTATTGTATGAAGAGAAATTCTTGTGGATATTTAGTGAAAGAGAGTTTTGGTAGAGAGAATTCTTGAGGAGAGAATTTGTGGAGAGATTTTGAGAGAGTTTTGGTAGTGAAATGAATTGTGTGAAAGAATGAAAGAGGAAGGGGATATTTATAGAATTTTTGGAGTGAATTTTAGATGTAATAAAATAAATTGAAAAAGAAAAATAATTAGATGCATGGGAGGGAGATAGGCGCCGGTTTTGGGCATGTGAGGAGAGAGAAATTTATTTGTTTTATTTGTTTGTGTAATAAAGAAGTAATGTGTAAAGTTTGATGTGATTAAAGTTGTATTGGAAATGAAAAAAGTAAGAAAATAGATATGTAGGTGTAAGAAAAAGTAGAGATAGGTGAATAGTAATGAATAGTAGAAAAGTACTATGAATAGTAGACTAGACAATTAAAGTACCGATAGTAATAAAAATACGCGTAATAATGCGATATCTGTAATTTTTAACTACCAAAAAATTCTAAAACCGATATTTTTGGAATCCTTGTATTTTTACGAGTCTATTGGTATAAACGGAATATTTTTAATATTCTAAGCTTCGGGACACGCTTTTCGAGAACCGATCCCGTTTGGGTCCGAAAGTCACTTGAAATTCGCGAATCTGATATTTTTATGTTATCCTATGTTATTACGAATTATTCTAGGTCATTAACTTAATTTCGTTTTCTAGGGTTTGAAAACGCGGGATTGCCGGATCTTAAACACTAGGGTTCGTTGTAGGCTTGTTGACTTTTAGGGTTCTGTTTTGATTTTCGATTTTTGTCGAGATATTCGTAATATCGTATAATTTTTTTTTTTATCATTTTAAAATTTTAGCTCGAAATTTATGTTTTATTTTATTTGTGATTATTTAATAGTTTTTAGTTCTCGGAATCGTTTAACCGAGTCTAGGGTTATGAGTTGACTCAGTTTGACTTTTGGTGAGAATTTGAAATTCATGATTTCTGAATTTTATCGAAGGTTTTAAGATTTTGCTGTTGATCGTTATTTGGATATCTTGTCTTGATTTGCGTGTTAGAAAACGGTTAGGTGATTTAATTGATGTACGGACGTTGATTAAACTAGTAGTTAGACTTTATATTTCGTTTCAAGGGTTCTTGTTTTCTCAAGATTGAGGAAACTCGTTTTTGTTCTTATTTGGAATTAAGTTTTAACTTGATTCGAGTTTTAGGGTTTCGTTTCCGATGTTTGACTCGGTCTAGAATCGGGTGTCAATCTCGAGTCGATTTTTCGGGTTTTAAATTTTTATATTAAACTTCTAGAATTATTTTTAAGGATTATGAAAATTTTTGGGGTTTACAATACACTTAATTAGTCAAACAACTTGGATGAATAACATGATAGAATATAGATATGTGTTTTGTGCATGTGTTGTTCTCTAGAGATTGTGTAGGAATTAGCAGGTACAAATTCTTTAAGCATAGTCTTGGTTGCGGGTCTCATTGAGAGCTCGATAAGTTCATTCATGAAATATCCCAAACATTCACCTAAGTTAGAAATTGAAATTAGATAGTTTAAATGATGTAAGTAAAATGGATTATGAATTTTGATTAGATAAAGTAATGTAATTAATTGATAAATAGATTTAAATTGAAATTTGAGATTTTCAATTTCTAAACCCCTAATCATGTTATTTAAATGTTTAGTAGATTCTTAAATCCCTAAAATTTAGCCTAAAAGTTCGTATCCTTAATCCCTATCAATTTTGAAATCACTTGTCTGTTTAAAAAAGTATCATTTCTTAAGCCAAGCTCAAATTAAATATCAACTTGACCTAAATTAAATCCATAAATTAAGTTTTTATTTAAGCTCTTAATTCTTAATATATAAAATTTGAAATTATCTTCTAAATACTTTCAGAACTAAAAATATTGATTTGAAAGGTTTAAGCTTAATACCTTTACCCAAAAATATCTTTTAAATTATCTTTATCCTTTCCTTTTTTCCTTTTCTTTCATCTGCCTTCCTTTCCTCTTCCTTATCTTTTTGATTTTCCTTCTTTCTCTCTTCTCTTTCTCTACTCTTTTCTCTTCTTTCTCTCAAATTAACTCTCAATCTCTCAATTTCAACAAGATGATAGAAGAAAATAAAGTTAAAAAGAAAGATAGGAAATGGGAATCATGCTAGTATTAGCTTCAATAACCAAGGAGGAGAAGCAGTGGAAGAGTTTCAATTTGCATGTGTTTGCCAAAGATAAGTATAGTTGCTTACTTTGTTTTGATTGTTGTTTTTGTGTATATATGATGAACTGATGTTAATTATAAGTAGGAATTAAGATGAAACATATAGTCTTGACATATAAGAAGTTATAGGCTAAAACCTGAGCGAGATAATGCATGTTAGAACTAGGATTGAGATAAAATATAAAGCAAAAATATGAAAGTAGATGTTGCAAATGATAATTCTAAGCTTTATGTTGATTATAAGATGTCAGATGTTGGAAAATGATGAAAATCAAGTATAAAATAAGTGAAGCTTTCGAAATGTAAAATAGAGCAAAGAACATGGGAGAAACATGGAAAGTTGTATCAAGTCTTGCTCCTTGTTTTTATGTGAAAACTTTTGAATTTAACATGTCAAAGAAGAAACATTGATGGAATACGGCTTGACTTATCTAACCATGCTTCTTTCTGATTCGTTTTAAAAGGAAAATTCCGTAACGGCATGGTTAGAAGCACGACCTCCCTATCTCATCGTGTTTTTCTTTTATTAAGAAACACGACTAGAACATAGCTTCATCTATCTCCCTATGTTCTTTTCTATTTCTCATGTATATTATGTGTCAAGTGAAACACAGTAAGAACACGACCCAATGTATCTCACTATGTTTCTCTCTGACTTATGTGTGCTTGGTTTTTGATGAAACACGGGTATTCAAGGAGAAGCATGGCTTAAGGCATCATTCCATTCTTCTTTCTAATCTCCAAAACACAAACAAGCACAATGAAACACTATACAGTGTATCTAATCGTGTTTCTTTTTATTTATGTATGCGGTGAAATACGACCGTGCACCTGACAATGGTCTTCTTAAAATCCAAATAAAATAGAAATAAAATAAATTGAAAAAGATAAATGATAGTTAATGTGTTATATTAGTTAATTTATGTAATTAAACACGAGTTAAGTGAATTTATAGTTCTAAAACATAATTAGATTAAATATAAAAGTTAGATATAAAATGAACTTAGTTAATAATCTTAAGTTCAACATTATTTAATGAACTTCAATGAGCTAAAATGAATTAGATTGATTAAGTTTGATTAACTTGACTTAGTAATTGAATTAAATGATAGATTCTAATCGGTTTAGCTATGATTAAGTTAAAAAAAGCTTAATAGTCATAGAGGGTCATTATGACTACCGAGCCTATTGTGGGGTTGCTTCAACTTGTCACAACTAAGATCACTTTGATCTCATGAACAATGTAGCAAAAATGGGTATTGCATCCGTTGTGCACCCAAAAGCAAACTCTTTTGCTGGATGATTACGACTATCATGAAGTGATCACTTCAATCAATCATGGATGAGGTCGCTTCAAACTCAATTCTATGAAAAGCATTATAGCTACCATGCCTACTGTGGAGTCGCTTCAAGTTGTTACAGCTGAGATCACTTCAATCCCATAAAGAATGTAGGAGAAGTGGGTATTGCACCCGTCACATGCTCAGGAGTAAATGCTTCTACCAAGTGATAGCGACTACCATAAAGTGATTACTTTAATCAACCGTAGATAAGTGCTATAGACATTAATGCAAGTGAGTATAGAAAAAGATGAATGGAAGGAAAAAATTGCATTTTCATTATCATTTGCTTTATTTCTCTTTCTTATTACAAGATAAGAGTAAGTAGTAAATAGCTTCTGCTTTTAGTACATATTTAATATCATCTAAACAAGAAATGCTATTCACAATCTACGCCTTCATCATCCATTATCTATGCATCATTGTCTTTGAGTTCAAGTTCGCCATTGCGAACCTTTTCATTAAAAATCCTCCACAACATCCAATAATCTTTTGTTAGGTGTCTCACCATCCTGTGGAACTTATAGAACTTTGCATCTCCTTTTTCTTATGCAGTTGGTTCTTACTCAACCTATGGCAATTTGAGGAAACCATCCTTCAACCATCGGTCAAGGACATGAACTTTATTTATAGCGCAGGGAAAGGTGAAACTTCCTGAGCACTATCTCTTCTAAGTTTCTTGCTAGCCTTGAGGCTTCTACTTTGAGCAGTCCTCATTGATGGGTGCCTCTTCTTATTTAGGTCACCCTTTTGTGATGTAAACCTCAGGTATGGGAACCTAGGACACCCAAGGATCGTCTTTAAACAAGCAAAAAGGAACTTAACTCTAACCAAACCAATCGATTAGAACCTAACTTATTAGTTTGATCTCCGCAAGCTTTTATGTTGAAGAAATTAGATTTAGTTCTTTCACAAGAACTAAGAAAAAGTTCTCACAATGGAAGAAACTCTCAAGAAATATTCATTCATCTATATCTCTATGAAAAGTTACATATATAATGGGTTTATATAGGCTTTAATTACCCTCAAAACTAAGCAACAAAATTAAGTAAAACATATGAGTGGAATAAAATAAATCTAAGCTTAAAAGAAACGTTGGCGAAGCAATTCGTTTTATGTCGGCAGCATATATAAGAAGGCTGACAGCGTACATTTGAAAGCCAGCGGTATATGGCTTCCCAAGGCGGTTTCCAATATGTAATGTGCTACTTAAAGCTTCCACACTTGAAAGGCTTTAATCTTTCGTGTCTCGGACTATTTTATCTCCACTTTAATGTAAAATACTAATTGGTTTAGGAGATATGTTAGAATATTGCTACACGGCTTCTTTCTCTTGAATTTCCATGATCAATCCATGCAAGGCTTCATTTGTTCACTTAACTCATGCTTTTGTCATTAGACGTCCAATTCCTTGAAATGGATTGTTGGACTTAGACTTGGACTTGGTCGAGTCTAAGTTTGATGCTATCTGATCTCCCTCACTTTGCTTAATGACATAATTTTTTTTCCTTCGCACATTCTTCACCAACATCGAGAAGGACTTAAATGATAAATTCTCTAAATGCACAGCATATTCTGTGAACATACCTTAGACACAGATTTTGACTAATTCACTTTCGTCACACATACCTTGGATTTCCAAGGAGTGTTCCCTAAGGCGCTCGATATAATACAAAGGTCTTCCTTTGGGCGTTGTCCAATATACCCTATGTTGATTAGTATCACTCGTTCTTGATTTTCAAAGAATTTCTCAAGAAACATTTTGCACATAGTCCCCATGAATGAGATTAACATACTAGGTATATGCCTTCTTCGTTAGTTATTTAGAGAATCCCTTGAGCTTTAGGTCATCATGAAGTCCATAAACTTCAAGAGCCTCAATCAACTTGATAATGTGCTCCTTAGCACTACCCTTCTTTCCATTGAATTTGACAAACTTCGGACTAGTGTAGTCCTTGAGGTAAGGCATATCTGAAATCCTTTATGGGTATGGAAGTGTCAGGTTAATGACGCTAGTATCAGATGCAGCTTGCACCTGTTTGAATTACTTTTTGAGGTCTTTCTTCATTATGACATGAAAGCAAATGATGCATTAACTCCCACTTGAGGAATAAGAGTAGCGCTTCGAGGTGTAACTATGCTCGCTAATAAGTTGCCCATTACATCTAGAGGAGGAGGATCCTCCATGATGGACTATTGCCTCTCCTCCAGCAGTAGATGTGAGATATCTTGTAGTTGGAGGCACCAAAGGTTGCAATGGCTCCTTCTGTTGTCCTCCTTCATCTTTTACAGAGGGAACAATAGTTTGCTTGTGTTAAGCATCATGTTAAGTACCCTCTGAGACAGCAGTAGTTGGTGCTACCGCCGTACTTTTGGGCTCAAGATGATCATTATAAGATGCAATATGAAATAAATACAAGGAAATGAATCTCTTAACAACGGTTCGGAAAAAGAAGGCTATTTCATATTACTTCAATTCATAAAAAGAAAGCATAGGACATATTGGTCCACTCATTACCCTAGGTGCTTATGTGATAACGAAGTTGCTTAATCAGATATTCTACAACAAGATTGAAGAAGACTACTTCAACTTACTTTACTACATCAAAAAATACAACAAGATTGGTTCATTGGCAAATATAAGAAGTATTGACTAAATCAATGCAGTACACACCTTCATGTCAAGTGCAACATCTATCAATGTTCTACAACAACTCTAAAGATAATATCTACTTAATGAAATGCCTAAAACTCCCTTTATGACTTTGCTAAAGGAGCTTTTGGCCAAAGGGCAAAATGTAGAGGGTCATTTCAGCAATTGGGCTTTTACCCCAATTTAATGCCATAGGCTGGTCTTTTGGGCTAGTGACAGGGCTTAGAAAATTGAGTCCAATGAGGAATGTCATAAGGAAACTTGACTTGGTAGGCTCAAAATAGGGATTGGCGGACTAATTCATTTCTCTCTTGACTTAATTAGGTTTTCTCATGCACAAAAAAGTAGACTCAATAAATATCTTCATGTGATGATATGGGTTTTATTTGACTAAAATAAGTCTTACGCCCTTTTATATTGA
This sequence comes from Combretum micranthum, assembly GCA_024138025.1. Taxonomy (NCBI): domain Eukaryota; kingdom Viridiplantae; phylum Streptophyta; class Magnoliopsida; order Myrtales; family Combretaceae; genus Combretum; species Combretum micranthum. The sequence continues at coordinate 496,037 of JAMXBD010000539.1, read as the reverse complement.
AAAAGGCTATTTTAAATAAATAATGGGCTTTTTTTATATTATAAAAAGCCCTTAGGTTCTTTTCAATCCCATTTACAAGCCTAACCCATTACTAAATAAAAGAAGGCTTCAATCTCAACCGTCGGATTATTAGCTGCCAACATCTATAAATACGAGGCTCTTTTCTCATTTAAGAGGATTTCTTTATATTGCTAAGATCGGGAGCAACATGGATACTCTATGGAACCATCTTCAAGAAAGATCAAAGCACATATTCTTAGAAGAACAAGTTAAGAGCGATTGAATCTATCTGATGTGATCTTCTATCACACTTGTGTACTTGAGAAACTGGGTTTGACTGTTCCTCCTCCTACGCTTCTCTCCATGGCATCCTATACGTGTTATCAGTTTAGGACTTCTCTCAAGTCGACCGCCACACCTATCGCACGTGATTAGCTAGTTATAACAACGCTACCACACAATAGCTAATGATTAGCTTAGACTAATATGTTAGGATAAACCAACGTGGAGAATATGTTGTTTCAAATGTATATGTTTGTTTATTAGGAAATATGAGCATTTTTAATATAAATGCTTTGATGATGTTTTTATAATAAATGACTATAAATAAAGAGAAAAGAAATAATTTGACAGACAATAGAGAATTGTTCGTATCTTGCTGGGCGATTTTTGCAGTCATGGCAGGGTTCCTAATTAGTTTATGATCAAATGGGATTATAAAATGAGTTTGAAAAAATGGATAAATAATTTAAATGCTTATATGAGTTTTATTCTTGCATAGATATGGATACCTAATTTATCTTCTGAGATAGGCTTATTCTACCCTCTGTTTTATGTTTAGATCTCGAATGTATAAGGTACACAGTGACGTGCCTGTTGGTTATGTTAGGATAGACATTCTTAAATGAATTAGTTTTTAAAGACGACTTAAGTAGTGAGTGATGCTTGTGCTTTTGTCGTTTAATCTGGTCTGGGGAGTAACAATCTTGTCTGGAGCTGAGCACGGTAGTTAGATGCTTTGGCCACCCTCTACGATGATGCAATGACAATTCAAAAGTGGCTTTACGAGTAGCTGATGAGGAAAATAGTATCGACGTAGCGTTTGCTTATGCTTGGGGTGAAGTAGCATGTTTAGTTCATGTTTATGGAACGTGGCTGAACTAAATGATGTTATGGATTGAGATAAGTAAAGCTGTAAAATGGATATAAACCCTAGATGAAACTATTTTCCCTTTATCAGTTAGATATAGGAGATATAAGTATTCGGACTGTTTATATCACCCCCTGAGCAGCTACTGTTACTTAAGATCTCCAAGTTCTCAGAGATTGTTCCGAAGTGTGAGTGCTTTAGTATTGATTTGTTTATTGCAATTTAAAGATACTAGCCTATTATTACTGTATTACATTAGTTTAAGCTTGTGTGTCATCTCATGTATACTTGTGTTGCTATGTACTGGGCTTTGACTGATTATTCTTTCTTTCTAAGTGTTGATTGGTGATGATGATTTGATGATGATGATGATGAGGATGATGGTGGTATTGATGATGATGTTTGATTAGGAGTATAAGATGATTCGTAAAGAGTTTGTTGAATAGTGAAGTGGATTAGGACCGTGGATGTATTTTATTTTATTTTTATATAAAGAGCTGGATTTATTTTCTAAAGTTTGTATTTTCTTTAAGGGCTGAATTGAGAAGCCCACATGTTTTGTAAATGAGTCTTATAGCTTCATTGAACCATCATGAAATGTATATGGGAACCCTGATGGTATAATTTTGTTTTAAAAGATTGATCTATTCTTATATGAGTAGAAGCTACAAATATTTTTATTAAATTTGTTTTTACCACTGTTAAATCCAATTGTCTCCAGAATCTATCTAAAGGATTTTGGAATTTAAAATTGATTAGCAATGTTCTACATAAACAAATCCTTTAATGAAGCCTGTGCGTGTAATACCAAATGTATTATATGTGGTTGAGGGATTTGACATGTTTGGATTTTGTAACAGGATATGTTAGGTCCTTACATTTTATCAGGGCACAACAAGCTCAAATTTCAGTCTCAATAAGTTCAAAGAAGCTCAACCTTGGTCGAGAGTTAAATCCAAGGCGTGATAAGTTTAAGAGGCGACAAGCTTAAGGTGCGACAAGTTTACATTTCAGGCTCGATGAGTCTAAATAAACACAGACTTGATTGATGGTCAAATTTAAGACGTAACGAGTTAAAAGCGCAATAAGTTTAAGGTGCGAAAGTTTAAAATATAAGCTAATGTGGTATGAAAGAGTTGTTATATGCATTTAATGCTTGACTTTTAAGACGTTATCTCTAATGGACATTTAAGCTTTTGAAATGTATAAATGCTCTTTCCTTAGGAGATTCAAGTATGGTGCTATGCTAAGAAGAAGTGATGAAGAGTTTTTATTTGCGAACAAATAAATTAGAAAGTTATCTCATTGTCTTTGTATTCTTGTTCATTAATTTGTAAAATTTGCAAAGAGAGAGAAAATCAATTAGTGTTTTGTTCTTGTATTTGTTATCCATAAAAGAGCATCTTAAGAGAGAATGAAATATTTTATTTTTCAAGTGCTGTAACTTGTGTACTACTCTATTTGAGCGTTTGAGTTGAGTTCAATAAAGTTTGTGAAGTCTTCTGAGTGGAGGTGATTTGGGTGATCGTGGGGAGTACGAAGCTAGTTGAACTCTAAGTTAAATCTAGGCTTATATCTTCTTCTCTACCTCTTTAATATTTTTTTCAATACTTTATTATTGTCATATCTACTGCAATTAAAGTTTAATCTGATCTATTGCACAAAAATTTATTGTTTGACATTTTAGAGCAAATACTCGATTCACTCCCCTCTGTTTTCAAAATGATATTTATAGTTACCTATGAAAAAAGAAAATAGAAAATATTATATTTTAAATTAAGGTTCGTTGATTTTTAAAAGCCATATATGGTAACTTTTTATGTGTAATAGGATAACTCAATCCCATGATTCTTTGGGTTAAATATATATATATATATATATATATTTTCTTGAAAATTTATCTTTTAGGAAAGCCTATGGAACTGTGTCTAAAATAGGGTTGGTTCACCTAGCTGATTATAATTTTATTGTTTTCTAATTTTGGTTGGTGGCGGCTCTAGAGTCTTAAAATTAAATATTTTTCAATAATTTTTCATAATTTTCTTTAATTGTGAAGAATATTCATATTAAGTGGGCCGAGTTTAATATAGATCCAATTACAGAACAGGAAATTTTTAGGTTTGACATTACCTTAACTTTCTCGTTTGTTTTTCTTCTACATTTCCCTACTATTTTAACACATTTGTAGATATCTTTCCGATTTTAATGTTATTTCACATTGTCAATATTTTTAACATTAAATTTTCTTTTATATATATATTTGATTATCACATTTGATATATAAATAAATATTAGGTAAATTACACCAAAAGGTCTTAACGTTTGGGGGTACAATTTATTTTGAGTCTCGACGTTTGGAAAAGTGATTCAGTTTAAATCTCCATGGACACATGCCAACATGAGAAATATTTGATTAAAACTCACAATACTCTTCTTAAAAAAAAAACAAAAAAATTTGCTATACCAAGCTTACTTTCTCCTTTGTATCTCTATGAATAAACATTTGACACATGTCATAAAGTGCTTCTTTTGATTTAAGGATTTTTTATTTTAAAAATTTATTTGACACGCGTCAAATATTTTTTTTACAGGAACATAAACGAGACAATATTTTGAAGACAACAAACATATTTCCCCCTTCTCTTGTGTGACATGTGTATATTGAGACCTGAATTGAGTCGCTTTTCTAAACGTTGAGATCAAAATGAACTTATTCTAAACGTAGGGGTATAAAAAAAAATCGAATGTTTAGGATAACCGAACCGAAACTAAAAAACCAATTCTAAAAAAAGGCTAACCGATCCATCGGTTTTAGTTTAGGATTGAAGTTTTTAATTTTTCTGGTTTTCGTTTTTGGTTTCGGTTTCGGTTTCGATTAACCATCCATATTTATATATATAATTTATAATATACTTACATAATTATTTTGTTAAAAATATCAATAGTAGGATATTGAAGGTTTCAAACCCCTAAAGGCCTAAACTTTGAAGGTTTCAATCCATAATCTATCTTAACTTCATTATTTTGGTTGTGTGTATACTTGATGGGTATCATGTGCTTAGCGTTACGAAATAAATGTAGATAATTATCTTGATGGTACCGATATATGTTAGCAACTCTTTCACTTGTCTTACATATTTAATTTATAGTTTTTAATATAATTGTAAAAAAAAAAACCCTAATTTTTTTATAGACATATTGAAAAATACGGTTAACTTCAAATTTTGCTTAACTGTTATATTAAATGGTTAAAAACTGAAAAAATTAATCGAAAAAAAGGTTAATGTTAATGCAATTAATCGTTTATAATAGATCGATTGATGATCAATATATTGAAAAACCAATCATTACGGTTAAGTTTATAAAATTAGGTCACGGATCGATTAACCGAATCATGAACACCCTTATCTAAACGTTGAGAATTTTTTTTTAACCATTTAAAACATAAAGACCCTAAATGAATATATGAAAATATATCATTTCTACAAAGATATTTTTAATCTTCTGTTAATCAAATGTTTTCTTATAATTTTTTTTTATGATATCTAGGATGTTAGTATGAATTGTCCATATTATCTCAAAAACTCAGGTTATACTTGAGTCAAGTTGCACCTAAAACAAAATATACTAAGCTAATACACACTTAGTATATTTTACACCTAAATTAAATACATTGATCTATGCTAAAATATACTAACCTAAAATATTTTATATCTAGAACAAAAACACCATCCCTGGAGCAAATATATATCATCTGAGGCATAACTACTTGTACAATAAAAATTAGCACTTGACCGAAGAATTTCCGCCAAAAGCCCTCTCCCTGTCCCTCTTAAACCCTAGACCCCTTCTTCCCCACCCTCTCTTCTGGCTCTCTCTCTCTTAAATATCTCCATATCCATACTATGCCTGGGAAGCTCTTACCTCATCTCCATCTCCTCCAACCTTATTCTTCTCTCTTTCCCACGATGAAACTTGTAACCCCATCTCTTCAGTCCTCTCGCTCCATCCCTGTGTTCTGCCGCATTTTCCCTTTCAAGCTCAAATACCATGTTCTACTCACTCCACAACCCGCTACCCAGCTCGGCCTTCGCGCCTTGTCGACTCAACCGTTTCGCCGCAAAACTGAGACCACTCGGAGAGTGGAACCCAGCACTAGGGCATCTTCTTCCCCCAGGAGCCTCATCGAGGACGAGGCCGAACTCAGTGACTGGGTCAGTGAGTTAAGGACCAACTCGTTCCGTGGTAGGTTGACTAGCGATGAGGAGAATGATGATGATACTCGAGGCCGGGGTGGTGGAGTTCGTAAAATGAGGGGAGGAAATAAGGAGAATAATAGGATTAGAGATCGGAATTCGTATTCACTTTCGACGAAACGAAATAGGGAGAGTGACAGGGACGGGGATGATTTCGGTGGGAGAGTTCGTAGAAACTCGGGTTTCGGTACGAAGTCGAGGCACTCGGCAATGTCAAGGGGACGGTTTCATGGTGAAATGGATGAGGGAGAGGGGAATTACTCCACTCGGAAGTTTAAAAAGGGAAAGACGAGTTCTTCCATGGGTAGAAGAGAGGGGAAAGAATTCAATTCAAGAAGCGGCCGGGGTAGTAGAGGCAATGCCCATATATTAAATAGAAATGCAGGTGCGATGAGCATGTACGCGGAGGATCAAGACGGGGACGAGGAAGAGGAGGAGAGGATGAAGAGCATTGGTAGTTTGAGTGACTTAATTAGTGAGGAGAGTGGCGAGGATACGGAAGATGAATCGGATGATGGTGACATATTTTTGAAAAAGAGTGACAATGCTTTATTTGGAAGCGAAAGAAGAGGTATCCCGCAGACGGCAGAGAGTGTTAGTGGGGGGAAGTCTGACTCTTATTTAAGTGAGACGAGGTCTACAATTTGTATATTATGCCATGCTTTTTGATAATGGGACTGATGTATATTAATGAATATGACCGTCTGGCGCTGTTTGTGTTTAACTGTCTTGAATTGGGCTGTATGTTTCCTAGGAACTCAGCCTTTGGAAATGAAGCTCCTTCTTAGCTAGGCTGCTAAAAGACAATAGATGTACATCACACGTACTCTTTGAACATAGGTTTCTGTTTATGGCATTTTTAGATATTCTTTGTAGATGACTTTAATGCCTGAAAGATAAAATAATGCACAAGGACACGCTTTATGTGGAGTTAAAACTGCATTACATGATTATGAAACACCATTTGGTAGATTGAGTCCTTATAAGCTTAATCAGGCTGGTATCTGTTTGTAATACTGTTCCATTCATGAACTTTATTAGTGTAGAAAGTTGCGTCGGGAGTGTGATGACTGCAAATGAATAATGTGTGTGCTAGTTGTTCTCCCTTTTCGATGCATTTTCCCGTGTTACCACCTTTGTGAAGTCGCTACTTGTCTTTATACTTGTAGATTCGACCAATGTTCAATCTCCCCATTGTCACTGAAAGGGATCAAGGAGGCTGGATATGAGAAGATGACGGTGGTTCAAGAGGCTACTCTACCTGTAATTCTCAAAGGTCTGTTTCTCTTGACATAATTTCTAGCTTCAAGAGAAGGAAGGAAAAGTTGTACATGAGTTGATATTTCTTCATACTCTGTTGCCAATGGTACTAAAACTGTGCCTTGACGATAATTGTGCCAATAGCTTTTATTGTCTTGCCTGTTGCTGGTGAAAGTTTAGCCATTTTCTAATCTTTATATCCAGGTAAGGATGTTCTAGCCAAAGCTAAAACAGGCACTGGGAAAACTGTTGCTTTCTTGGTAAGATATCATATATTCTACAAGTTCTTTTATTTTGGGTTATCTGTGTCAGTGATTTTCTGTGAAATGATAGTATAGTGGAGTAGACTAACCCCTAGTTTTAGTAATACAAGCAGGTGCTGAATGTCCAGAAAAATGGAAGACTTGTCTGGTAAATTTGTGTCTCTAACCCAAAAAAAGAAATGAAATAAGCCATGCCAATGACATACTCACACTTGATTGAAAGGAGCACATGAGGAACACAGAACATGGCTGTTTATCCAATTTAAGGATCTTGCACTTAGGATTTAATTGTTTAGTCATGGAGGAGGGATCACAGCAAAGCCAATGTCATTTCAGAATGCGTAACGCATGAATATTTGAAGTTTGATCTAAGATTTCACTTTGTAATTCTTATGAAAGCTATAATGTCATTCTACTTCAGTCTGAAACATGAAGAATTATTACTTTTTTTCAGTTTCTAATGTTTTAATGTCTTTTTAGCTTCCATCAATTGAAGTCATATTAAACTCCGCTGCTGCTGGACGGGATCAAAAGAAACCTCCAATTCTTGTTCTTGTTATATGTCCGACACGGGAGCTTGCACTTCAGGCTGCTGGGGAAGCTAACAAACTTCTAAAGTATCATCCTTCCATAGGTGTACAGGTTGTCATTGGGGGTACACGCCTTGCTTTAGAACAGAAAAACATGCAAGTTAATCCTTGCCAGGTGTATTCTATATATTCTTTTTTTTTTTTTTTAAATTGCATTCAATTTTATTTTATTTTTTGCTTAAATGATTGCATTTATTCAATTGCCAAAGCAATCATCTAGGAATCAATTTTCCTTAGACCCTCAAGTTGGAGGATCAGCTGCAAGTTCTTAGCAAACAGTATAATCCAGGAATCAATTTTTGTTATGTAGACTCCCAAGTTGAATATGATCTGTGAGCTTATAGCAAAAGGGGGGTGTTATTAATTGCAGATCCTTGTGGCTACTCCTGGAAGGCTCAAGGATCATATGGAGAACACTGCTGGATTTGCAACCAGACTGATGGGAGTGAAAGTTCTTGTGCTTGATGAGGCTGATCACTTACTAGACATGGGATTTCGCAGAGATATTGAGAAAATAATTGCTGCTGTTCCAAAGCAGCGCCAGACACTTCTATTTTCTGCTACAGTACCTGAAGATGTAAGTTCTTTTGCATTCAATTTGTGATGATAGATTTGCATAATTAAGTTGATATCTAAAGGTAATATTGTGGACTTAGGTGCGCCAAATTTGCCATATTGCTTTAAAGCGCGATCATGAATTTATCAATACAGTTCAAGAGGAAGTGAAGAGACGCATTCCCAGGTAGGTTATGCCATGTAAAATTTTGCTACATTTACTTATTCAGGTGATTTAGATTGGTTCTTGAGATGTTGGCTATTGCAAACTTCAGGTCACCCAGATGCATTTAGTGGCTCCGCTGGACAAGCACTTTTCTCTACTATATGTTCTTTTAAAAGAGCATATTGCAGATGATGTTGACTATAAGGCAAGTGTTCCTAGTAACTGATGTTGAATGCCATTTACGGTTAAGCTGTTGGTTTTCCTCTGAATTGTCTTTCATAAGCTCCAGCAGATGCATATGACTGTAGGGGGTCATTTTTTTTTTTTTTGGTCAAATAGTCCTTGTTTAACTGAGGTCGAATGCTATTTTTACAGTAAGCTGTTAATATCTGCAGATTCTTGTGTTTTGCACGACTGCGATGGTTACTAAGCTTGTTGCAGACCTCCTGGGCGAACTAAATTTAAATGTCAGAGAAATCCATTCAAGAAAGTCCCAGAGTTATAGAACTCGGGTTTCTGATGAGTTTCGTAAGTCAAAGGGTCTTATTTTAGTGACATCTGATGTTTCTGCAAGGGGGGTTGACTACCCTGATGTTACCCTTGTCGTACAGGTATAATGTTGCTTCTCGTGCCTGTGTAAACTACCAGCCATCTTTGCCCGTATTTGAAAATAACGATTATAGTAATGGGATCTTTTTGTAAAATGTAGGTGGGATTGCCAGCGGATAGAGAACAATATATTCATAGACTTGGTAGGACTGGCCGCAAAGGGAAAGAAGGGCGAGGCATACTGTTGCTAGCACCATGGGAGGAGTTCTTCTTATCAACCATAAAGGATTTACCAATTACAAAAGCCCCAGTGCCTTCAGTAGATCCCGACACTGCAAAAAAGGTAAAGTCCAATTACTGTTACCTGTTTGCTTTTTGCTTTTCTTATAGCAAGATCCAAATATCTTTAGTAATATCCATTTCAATGCAACAGGTACAGAAGGCTCTCTCCCTTGTGGAGAGGAAGAGCAAAGAAGCAGCATACCAGGCCTGGCTTGGTTACTATAACTCCGATAAGAAAATAGGAAAGGACAAGTATAGGCTGGTTGAGCTAGCAAACGAATTTAGCCGCTGCATGGGTCTTGACACCCCTCCGGCTCTGCCCAAAATCGTTATTGGCAAGATGGGTCTAAATAATGTGCCTGGCCTGCGTTATAAATAGATGATATGTATATAGTTTGTACGAATCACTGTAATTTGTTCCTAGAGGAAAGAATGGTTCCGGCGGATGTTAAGGCAGGATTCTTTTACCAAGCGAATTTTGAATTGGGTTTTGTAATTTTGTAACCTTTTTATGACATTTTATATTATCTATATTATTTCCAATTTCACTGTGGTGTCTCATTTTTATTATATAATAAATTTAAATATATTATTTGATTTCCTCTATACCCAAACTGAAATTGGAAGGAAATTATCTGCAGTTGACAAAGTGAAAACTAGCCTCCCACGTTCACATATTTTATTCCATAAACTCAGCAATTAAATCTAATAAATTATTTCTTACTTCTTTTTACAGCCATAATTGATGAAATTATCGTATGTCTCAATATAAAGAGGATTTCAGGCGAATCTTTGAATCCTCTATTTCGATGTACCAAGACAAATGCATTTTTCCAATTTCTTGAGCAAGAAGTGTATGGAGCAAGAGAGGAGTGGTTTTGTAAGACCAGAGATCTTGTCTTCAGACTTTATTTTTTGAGCCGATTTGCTCATGAGTCAGTTTGTTTTTGTTGTAAAGTTAAGCGATTTTATTAATTTCAATGGGTTTTAATTAAACCTAGACTTTACTTAACAGTAAAATAAACGCTCTGTCGATCCCACTTGACTTCGATTCCTCGAGGTGAGACGAGATGTGTTTGGAGATTGTAAAATTGAAGCTAGATTGGAAAGGAATTGCTGGACGGAATACATCATAATTGTTCTTATTTTCGAATGGTGTTAGCCAATCTTGCATTAAACAAGCGGGAGCGGGTGAGGGGGTAAGCAATATAACCGCAGTGTGAGGGTATTGACGGATTGGTTACCTGGTTCGTAATCCTATTTTTTGAATCTTATAATAATAATCAGTTTTTTAATATTTTGATCCTTAATCGGTTTATTATAAATGGTTAACCGTCTTAATAGTTAACCGTTTTGTTCGATTAATTTTTTTGGTTTTAGATTTTTAACTATTTAATGTAATGGTTTCAATAAATCAAATTGATAATTTCAATAAACCTTATTTTTTAGTATTTATCATAGAGTTTTTCTTTAAATTATTGTATATATTACAAGAGCTAAAAAAAATCAAATTAAGAAAAAGTGAAAAAATAAGCCTTTAGATGTATCATCATCAACAAAAATCAAATCAAATCAATTACCACATTAACTCTCATTAAACATTAGATAATAATACTTTAATCAAAATCCAAGAAACATTAATTATTGTATATGTAAATTATATAAATATAATACTTATAAACCTTGAAAACGGTTAACCGTTAACTATTGGTTTTTTGTGATTCAGATCGAAACCAAAACAAAAAACCGGAAAAAACCCGTAATCTAAAACCGAAACTAACGGACCGATTAATCATATTTTTTGGATTATTTTTTCAGTTTCGGTTAAGTTTTTTGGTTTCATAGGTTTTTTTCATACTCCTATCGTAGTTCGAGGTAGGTCTTGGATGGCTGGATCCATCGGCTTCTAAATCCATGTTTTGCGATAGATTATTATTTTTTAGTTAAAATTTAAAAATTATCACAGACACAAAATTTAACTTTAAATAAGATAAATTTTAAACTTGAAATAATAATTGAGTTTAAGTTTTTGGTTCTTTGAGAAATTATTAGGGAATGTATTTTTTTATATGCGATCACATTTAAGTTTAGTTACAACACCAAAAATGTTGGGGGGAAAAAATCTAGAGGCTATAAAGAAGATTTAAAGATAAAAACTAGTTCAATTATATAAAAATGAGATTATTTTTTAGGCTATATAACCAAATCAAATATGCTTTTAAGACACATGTATTTATTATATAGTCAATAACAATATATTAAATGTTTGTGTGATTAGTATATATCTGTTATTCGTATAGAAATAGTTTAATTTTCATAAATCATCTACCTGATAAACATATTTTTAAAATTTTTTCCTTTGTTTTTATTCATTCATTTATTTATATTTTTTACTCCACCTATTTTTCTAGAGAGATGACTAGACCACTCTAGGTATATCCACCGGTCTTGGTCGGAGGCCTAACTTGGACTTGTGGATTGGATGAATCTTGGCTTCTGAGCGCAGACATGCTACCACTAGTGGGGGCATGATTCCGAATCCATACATCGGTCATGTCATGTCTTGGTTAAATTAAAACCTGATCCTTATCAAGATCTAGTATATAGATCCATAACTGAATCCATCTCATAAATATGTGTTTGAAAAATTTTAATCCCCATTTTACAACTGACATTAACCACGATATATGAATTTAAATGATATTTAGATCAAGTATTGTGCAAAATTTATGGATCACAAGTTAGATGAGCTTAGTTAAATTTTCATTACATTTGTCAAATAAAATATATTTATTACAAATATATTACAAGTTAAATTTACTATATTTTTCAAATCGATAAAGTTTCCGACCAATTTAGAATATGTAATAAGTCGAGTATAAGTTAGAAAAAGATTCTAGAATAAGTGGAAGATCAATCATATTCTCTATCTACATGAGATAGTATAGATTCCACAATTTTTTAGATTTTAAAACTCATCCCTTATTGAGGGCTGCTTAGCCCCATACAGTTTAAGGAAAATAATTTTTCTTTCTATTTTCCTCACAAGAATAATATTGATGTCAAATATGATTTCTAATTGATAAAATGAAGCCAGAGCTTGATTCCAATTAGGAATGCAACCAGATAGATCATTATATGATACTTGACCTGTTCGATCCGCTAAAAATCCTATAAGGATTTGGGACGAGTTTGGGAAAAGTTTTATAACCTTATATGGTTTAGGTCGGGTCATGAGTCATAGTTATGACCGATATGAAATTCGACCTGATAAATTATAATAAAAAATTATAAAAAACTCAATTCAAACTAAAAGAAGAAGTGCTAAGAAGCAAAATTGCTTGAGACATAATTTTAATAAAAGACAATTGTATAGACTACTTATCAATATGATATTTTTGTAGTTTGATTAGATGTTTGAAGAATCTATGCATGCACATTTCTTAAGTTGATGTTACTTTCGTAAAACATGCTAATTTAGATTTCATGGCATATATTATAAGTGTTATTTAGCACAATTTTCCTTCCTTTTCCCAATTGAAATTAACAAGAACTATGGGATCAAGAAGAGATGTTTTGGCATCAAAGGTTAAGAGTAAATTGGCTATTGTATGGTGATGGTATTACAAGTTTTTTCCACCATTCCACTCTAGCTAGACGTAGTAAGAATAAGGTTCTAAGGTTGGAATCATCTACTGGTAAAGAGACCATTGGATAGATGTTTGTTAATCTTTTTTATGATCTTTTGAAATCAAAAGGATAGTGGTAGTTTAATAGTTATCTTCAATGGGTTGATTGTTTAGTTATTGATGGGATGAATTAGGTTTTGCGTGCATTGGTTTTTATAAACCCTTAAATTTTGCGACGATTCTTAAGTTTAAACCCTAGAACCGGAAGTCCACCGAAAATCCTAATCAACAAAAACCTATGCCTAAACCCTAGAGTTTAGATCCGGCAATTCCTGGTCATGCTAGAAAGTTTCACCAATTTTTAGTGTCTTTCAGATCCAAAGGGGATCAGTTTTCGAAAATTGTGCCCGAGAACACTAGATGGTAAAAATATTCCGTTTAGATCGTTAGACTCATAATAATATGAGAAATCCAAAAATATTAGTTTCGTAATTTTTTAGTAGCTAAAAGTTACAGATATCGCAATTATACGTGTATTTTTTTTACTACTGGTAACTTATTAGTCTTATTTACTATTCATCGTACTTCTCTACTATTCATTACTATTCACCTATATTTACTTTTTCTTACTACTTATTCTTACAACCTATACATCAATTTTCTTACTTTTTACCTTTCCAATACATCTTATATTAAATCATATCTTACATATTAATTATTACAAAAATACAAATTTAATATCTCTCTCCCCCCTCCTCACAATGGTTGGTGCCTGCCCCCTCGGGTACCATCTCTTATTTTTTTCAATTTATTTTATTATACTTAATTTCCCTTCATCTTCAACTATAAATACTATCTCTCCCTCCACTTCTTTCACACCTTCATTTCATGTAACAAAACTCTCCCAAAATCACTTCACAAACTCTCTCTATAAAATTCTTCACAAGCAAAACTATCTTTCACAAATTCCTCATAAAAATCCTCCTCTATACACAAACTATCTACCACATATCACCAACCACATAAACCTACAACCATTATCTTCTTCCTACTACAATAACACTTTAGGTAAACTTCTATCACTACCTATTTACTTATTTCATGTAACTTAGTATGACCATGGTGTTGTTTCTTGAAACTCAAATGAGTTGTAGAAGCAACATGTTCATGTTTTGTTATTGTACATGCCAAGAAATTCCGATTTTATTATTTTGTTATTGTGAACATATATGTTTTTATTAATACTATTATTGTTGATTATTATGCTTCTAATCTAATCTATATCTATTAAGTATATGTATATCTATATATTTTTATAGCCTAAACACTCACTAACTCATTAACAAGCTTATTACTATATTTTCTCTTATTATTACTTTTCTTTTTCTTTTTTTAGACTTAGTCCCGGGATGCCTTGATAAAGCTATGACTCCCAATATTTAACCAGATTGCCTTGATGAAGTTAAGATTTCCCAATGGTTGACTATTATCTTGCTTATTATTATTTTGCTTCTTTTCTTATATTTTCATCATTTTCATGTTACATGCTCATATACATGCAAACCATATTGTATTGTCTTAACAACATTTAAAGTGGATTTTTTTTTTTGTTTAGTAGAGGAACTTGAAAACTAAAATATTTTATTATTTAAACTAGTCACTAAATAAAGGAGTTGTCATCACCAACTGAGAAAATGGATTTTGCAACATCTTCTCAAGCTTTCTCAAAGTTTTCTTAAATAACCAATAAGAATAATTTTACCAAGAAAAAATAAAGGAAATAAACACTTCCATAACAAGATAAATCTAAGGCTTAGTAAAATAATAATAATAAAAATAATTTGGTGGTATACTATTCATAAAAAGCTTGAGATTAAAATTCATAATAAAAACCAAGGAGTAAACTAGTTTTCAAAGTTAAGATAAAATCAACTTCCTAATTTATAAACATACTTAGAAAAATAATGATTTTTCAAGTTTCTAAAAGATGAACCTATTTTCAAAGAAATAATAAAGAATAAGTTCAAAAACAATGAATTTTATCAACAACTTAAAAAGATGATTCCTTTTCAAATAAAATGGTAAAGGAAATTAAAAGGCAAGTTTTAAAATGAAATTTATTTTTTAAAGAAAGTTAATAAATAAAAATATAAGAGGAAAGAAACTTATTTATCAAAACCATTTTAAGGACAATTTATAACTCAAAATAGGCTATCAACAACTTAATAACAATTTTTGGAAAAATTCATTTCTTATCACTAGAAGAAAAATTAACTTGTTTTAGAGAAGAAATTGGAAAACAAAATAAGGATATACTCATTCATAATAACCCCAAAAGCTTGTAGAGTTCTTTGAAAATGCTTTAGAAAAGGAATTGTTAAAATTCAAGTTTTCAACACCTTAAGGTAAATTGTTTTACGAAAAATAATCATTGAGATAACACCATTAAATCTTGCATATAATTTGAGACTATTCAAATACTCAGAGGATTTTGCAACTATATACATATCTATATTTTTGCTAAAAGAATTTTTGAATAAAGATGAGTTTGGAAAAATTGTTTTTCAAAAGCTGGGATTTTCATTTTGATTATCTACCATAACTTTTAGAAAGCCAAATGACGTTTTATGTAGAAAATTACCTTAGAAATGAATAGATCTTTTCAAGTATGTAGAAATCGGTATATTATATACGAAATTCCGAGTTAAAATAAGCAAGTTATGGCCATTTTTAAGTTGGAATTTTCCTCTACGCGAATTTTGACGAACTTAGTAAAATAGAATTATAAGTTTAAGTAAAACTTTCAAAAAATACTCATTTTGAGTATTTATCTTGTCTAGATGACATGGAGACCGAGTTCCTATGTCTTGAGGATTTTCTTGACTAGAAGTATAGGCACAAATGGTCGGGTGAGTTTATTTCTTACATATTTGCACTTATGATTTTGCTCATAAAATTAGTGGTATTAGAATTAGGAAAAGATAAAATGAAAAAATTTGCATGTGCCTTATATACCTAGTTGAAATTACGATTAAGTATATCGAGGCGGGAATTGATTATAATGAATGTTTGATCTAGTGTAAGAATGATTGCCTACAAATTATATTATCACCCGAAAAATATTTAATTATGCCCTGAGTACTTAATTAAATTGATTCATGCAGGTCATCAGGTGAGTTTATTGCATTTATTACTATATTTTTGGTAGGATAAAGGCCTAGTAAGGAGATTCATAGAGTCTGTAAATTTTATAAAGCGACGATGCATCGTCTGAATCAACTGGCGGTGAGAAAACATCTAACTAAAACATACCTAGCAGATATATAGTGGCTTGAAAATAAACTACAAATAAGTTGGATTATATTTTTTGTTTAAAGCAAGAAAGTTGCTAAAATAAGAATTATCATGGAATTACATTTTATAATAGCGGTCTATACGGTCTGGAACACACCTCGAATGGAGGGGTAAATCCATTCAACATATGATTCCTAGAAAATCATATGCATCGTTTGCTTACGTGCTTATGCATCTCATATGGTTGCTTAAATAAACTTATTTTGATTATTGAATGTTAAGTGTTTAATTGTGGAAATCAATCTCATTAAGCATGTAGCTTATACCCTTTTAGATATTTTTTTGTAGTTCTTGTACCTTTGGTTGGAACCAAGAGGTTATTTTACCCATGTAATGCCTTCAACTAAGAGCTTATGAATAGAAGTGTAAGCTAGGAGTAGATATGGATTCCAAGAGAAGTTTCAAAAGTGTGAAGTACTTCAAGATAGACTCTTTAATAGACTTAGTTATCTTTAATAGGGGAATCTCCTTAATATTATAAAGACTCCTTATAAGTTTTATGAACCTTAGTTATACTGTTATGATTTATTTTCTTAATTGCTATTGTGTATAACTGCTTAAACGGTATGATCCAAAGTTTGGTCCGCTAAAATCGTGAAAGTACGCCTTACACTTGATATCGAGACTTTCAGGATGACTAAGATTGTTATACTTAAGCCTTAATATTGAGTGTGGCGGACGTTTAGGGTACATTTAGGGCGTGACAGTTTAAGTTGATATCAGAGCATGGTTAAGAAATTATAATCTTAACAATGAGAATAGACTTAAGAAGTAATAAGTAGAACTAAATTAGAAAGGATAGTGTGGGTAGAATAAGTTCGCTAATTTTCTCTTCCTTTCCTTTTGCTTGAATAGATCACCCTAGAAGAAGCGCTTTTGGCAGCCCGATAATTTCATAATAGACCTAGTGAAACCTTTACCAACTACCGATGAAGACTAAGAGTGCTATGCGAGGAGTTTGCCTTCGCGGGAAGACCCAAGTGTCACGCCCCAAAGGGTACCTTACGTAAACCCTGAAATTTTCATAATTCTTGGAAAATAGTCCTACAAGTCTAACACCAAAATCGAAACCCCGAAAATCGACCCAAGTTAAAACCAAGTTCTAAATAAGGTCAAACATGAGAATTCTTAATCTTGAGAAAAAGAGAACCCTAAAAACAAAATAGAAAATCTAACTATCGGTTAATTTAACATCTGTACACAAGTGAAATCATTTATCTGATTCCTAACACGCAAATCAAGACGACATATCCAAATAACGCTCGATAACGAAATACTAATACCCTAAATCCTTGGGTGAATTTTCAAATAAAAAATTTTAATTTTCACTAAAAGTCAAACTGAGTTAACTTATAACCCTATATTCGGTTAAACGATCCCAAGAACAGAAAAATATTAAATAATCACAAATAAAATGAAATAAACCATAGACATTGAACTAAAAATATAATACAGACAAAACCCCAAAATTTTATGATCTTACGAATAACTCAATAAAACCGGAAGTCAAACCGGAATCCTAAAAGTAAACAAAGCTTACAACAAATCTTAGTGTTTAAGATCCGACAATCCCGCGTTCTTAAACCCTAAACAACGAAATGAAAATAATTGTTGATAATAGTTCATAATAATATAGGAAAGCTTAAAATATTAGATTTGCGGATTTCTAATGTCCTTCGGATCCGAACATGATCAGTTTTCAAAAATCATGCCCCGGTACACCTGACGGAAAAAATATTTTGTTAATACCAATAGACTCGTAAAAATCTAAGAAATCTAAAAATATTAGTTTTAGAATTTTTCGATAGCTTAAAATTACATATATTGCATTTATACGCGTATTTTTATTACTATCGGTATTTTATTTGTCTAGTTTACTATTCATAGTACTTTTCTACTATTCATTACCATTCCTCTATCTCTACTTTTTTTTACTACCTATTCTTACACCTACATACCTATTTCTTACAATTTTCTTTTCTCATAAAAATTCTATACCACATATTACTAAACTTCTTTTATACTTTTCTTCTAAAATTAATTTTTAAACAATTTTCTCTCCTTCTCTCTCTTGTTGCCGTCCATACCCCTCTCTCTCTTCACTTCAATTATTTTCTTTTTCAATTAATTTAATTACATCTAATTTTTACTCAAAAATTCTATAAATACCCTATTCCTCCTTCATTCTTTCACACAACTCATTTCACTACCAAAACTCTCCCAAAATCTCTCCACAAATCCTCTCTCCAAAATTTCTCTCCACCAAAACTCTCTTAAACCAATTCTTTACAAAAATCCTTCTTTATACACAAACTATCTACCACATATCACTACCTATATAATACCCTATTCATCTACCATCTTCATACCACATAAACATTTTAGGTAAACTTCTTCCAACCATTTATTTACCTATGTCATGTAACTTAACATGACTATGGTGTTGTTTTGAAACTCATATGAGTAGTAAAAGTAACAACATGTTCATGTTTTGTTCTTCTACATAAAATTCGACTTTTATTATGCTGTTATTATGTTCATATATATGTTGATTTTATTGTTGTTATTATACTAATTTCTTATTCATATCTAACTAAATATATTTATGTATTTATATATAATCTTTAGAGTATATAAGCTTACTTATAATTTATTTAATTTCATGCTTTGCAATTTATTTATTTCATGCTCTTTTAAGACTAGCTTTTCTAGTCTTAGACTTGTCAATATTAAGTCAAAATAACATTTTCTTTATTTTCTTTATTCTTTTGGGACTGGTCTATTCTTAATCCCGGGATGCCTTGATGAAGCTAAGGCTTCCAATACTTGACTGGGATACCTTGATGAAGCTAAGGTTCCCAATACTTGATATTTTTATTATCTTGCTTATCATTATTTACTTCTAGTATTTTTCTCATATTCTCATTATTTTACATGCTCATAATACTTGCATTTACATAATGATATTATCCCAACTAAATTTAAAAGTAGAATTTTACTTTATTAAATGAACTTAAAACTAAATTTTCTATTATGTAACTTGTCATTAAATAATGAAGTTATTATCAATAATATAGAAATAGAGCAATACAAGTTTTCTCAAATAACAAAGATAGCTTTACCAAGGAAACATAAGAAATAAATACTTTTTTTTTTTTATAATATGGTAACCTAAGTTTTAGTAAAATAATTTGTTGGTATTCAAAGTTTTCACAAAAAGTTTAAAATTAAACTCTTTTCAACTTCGTAATAAAACCAAGAAACAAACTAGTTTTCAAAGTTAAAATAAAATCAACCCATAAAGTTATAAACCTACTTAGAAAAATAATGATTTTCAAGTTTCTAATGAAGGAACTTATTTTCAAAGAATACAAATGATATGATAAAAAATAAAGGATTTTATCAATAAAGAGGATTCTTTTCAAATAAAATTTGTAGAGGAAATAAAAGACCAAGTTTTAGAAAATAAGAACTTATATTTTAAATAAGAAAATAATAAGAAAAGACTCATTTTCTAAAACCATTCTAAATGCAAATTTATAAATAGGTTATTAACAACTTAATAGACTTTTGATAACTTTGATCTTTTATCACTAGAAGTATGGTTAGATCTTTTCGAATAGATGGAAAACGGTATATTATATGCAAAATTCCGAGTTAAAATGAGCAAGTTATGACCATTTTAAATTGGAATTTCATTCTATATGATTTTGACGAACATAGTGAAATAAAATTAGAAAGTTTAAGTAGAATTTCTACGAAATACTCATCCTGGGTATTTCTTTTATCTAGGCAATGAAGGATACAAGATTACCCTTCCTGAGGATTGCTACGACTAAGAAGATTGTGAAATGGACGAGTGAGTTATTCCTCTTAATTTCGTTACTGTAAACCCCCAAAGTCTTACGATCAATTAAGCTTAAACCCTAATTAGAATGTCAACCGAAAATCTTAAAGTCAATAAAACCCTAGTTAGACGCAACCGTTCAAGTCCGGTAATCCCGTGTTCATAACCCTAAGTAAGTAAGTGAGAAATTAGTATGTAGAATAGTTCGTAATAACATGAGAAAGCTAAAAAATACCAGATTAGTTGAACCGCGATTCGTTTTGAGGCCAATCGATTACAATTTTCAAAAAGCGTGTCCCAGGGCTTCAAATAGTAAAAATATTCTGGATATACCGTTAGACTCGTAAAGAGATAAGATTTTCAAGAATATCATTTTTATAATTTTTCGGTAACTAAAAATATTAGATATTGCAATTATACGCGTATTTTCTTACTACTAGTACTTTAATTGTTATATCTACTTTACATTATACTATTTATTACTATTCTACACTATTTATCTATCTCTACTTTTTCTTACAACTTACTCTTACAACCATATACTTATTTTCTTACAATTTTCATTTCCAATACAACTTCACATCTCTCATATCTTACTTTTCATTAATAAAAATATAAAAAAATAAATTTTTCTCTCTCTCCCACTCACAATTCGTGCCGGCCACTCCCCTTTCACCCAAAATTGTTTTATTTTTCATTTATTTAATCAATACAAATTACCCTCCACATTTTCCTATAAATACCACATCTTCCTTCAATTTCCTTCATACCTTTCATACACTACAATTACTCTCCCAAAATATCTCCAAAAGCTCTCTCAAGATTTCTCTAGTTTCCACTTCTTCTATAGGTAATAGTTTAAGCTTTCTATATGTTTATTTACTTAGTATAAGCATAATGCGTGTTTTCTAAACCCATGGAGGTTAAGAAAGCAACAATATGTTCATACTTTATTCTTGTTCATGAATCTATTTTCCTTTATGTTGTTCTCATAAATATATCTATGTAATTACATATATCTTTTACAACATATAAGCTTATTGTTATTGTAATTTATTTACTTTCCTTGCAATTTATTTACTTTCAAGTTGTTTAAGACTAGTTTTTCTAGTCTTAGACTTGTCCTCATCAAGTCAAAACAATTTTCTTTTTCTTTTGGGATTAGTCTATCCTTAGTCTCGGGAAGTCTTGAAGAAGCTAAGGCTCCTAATACTTGACAATTATTATTATGCTTATTTATTTCTTGTGATCTTTATTACCTTATCTTATGATATTTTTTTAGCTTTTATAAATTATATGATCATATTCATGCATGACTAATAAGTTGTTGTCCAAATAAGAAAATGAATCTTTTGATGAAAGAATAAAATTTGATCAAAGTTTTTCCAAAGACTTAGAAAAATATTTTCAAATAAATCTCTTTTAAAAGTTTATGTAAAACTCACCTGAAATTTCAAACTATTAATAAATGAAATTTCTTTAAAAATCTAAAGATATCTCATTTTCAAATAACAAAAGAAGTCTTGATACATAGATAATAACTTGGTACTATTTTTACCAACTTTTAAACCAAGAGCTAAATAATTTTTCAAGAAAATCAACTTACAAGAAATATAAAAATAATTTTTGAAAGAGTAAACTCATCAAAGTACTACTAAAGAAAACTTTTGAAACTCTATTTTTCAATTCCTAGAAATAAATTTTTATAGATAACCCCAAAAGACCCAACCTTATTTTCGACTCACTTTTGATAAACTAAAGAATCAAAATATATTATATTATATTTTGGATCATTCAAAAATTCATAAGTTACTTCACCCACACAAAGTAAAGTCTAACAAATCCAAATTTTCCAAAACCCTAGAAAAAGGTTGTTTTAACGAAATAAATTAAATAAGACGAAACCTATAGCTTCATGCATAAATTATGAGTCTATTTATATACATAAAGAATCCTTTTAAAAAATATACATATTTGAGTTTTACTTAAACAAGCTTTAGTAAATGAAAGATTAGAATATTTTGTTTTTCAAGAAAATAATTTTCGTATCAGATATTTACCCTTCTAATCCGAGATCCAAATGAACTTTTATAGTAAAAGTAATCCTAGAAATGGATAGATCTTTTCGAGTAGGTAGAAAACGACATATAATATGTAAAATTCTGAGTTAAAATGAGCAAGTTATTGTCATTTTAAGTTGGAACTTTCTTCGATCGGATTTTACTGCAAATTAAAGATAGACTTAGAACTTTCAAAGTAGAAATTCTATGAAAGACTCATTTTTGGTATTTCATCTTGTTTAGGTGAAGAAGGAACCGATATCTCCTTCCCAAAAGATTTCAACTAGGAGCGATGATCATGGAGTGAGTTAATCCCTTACTAATTACATTTTCTTGATTGTGCTTGTAAGTAGTCGCACTAGAGAGTAAGGAAAAAGATAGCTAAATAAATGTTGTATGATTTGGATTCATGATTGAATGATGTGGTTGTTGAATAAAAGCTAAGTATATCGAAAAAGGAATTGATGAATAACTTATGTTTTCTTACAATGGTATGATGAATATTTTTTTAGTCACCTTAACTTGAACTTGACAATAATTGAATAGACCAATATTAAAAACGATTTCATGCATAACATATTGTGAGTCACATTTATTTATTTATTTTTTTTGCTACTATTCTTCGTGTGGGGAAACGAGGAGTCGTAGTGGTAGCTAGTAGGAGCCAGAAAGTCTACATGGGCTAGTAGGAGCCGGAAAGTCTACAAGACAAGTAAAAGACGATAAGTTTGCAACTATTGATGGTCGTATGGGCCCATAACCACCTAACCTCCGATATGGAGGGCGTAAAATCTATGCTACACATGGTTTCTGGTTAATCGTGTGTACTTTGTTTGCTCATGTGATCGATGCATTACCATATGATCGTCTAAAATACTTGTATGCTTTATGGAAATGTTTTGAAGAAGGGAGTTATCTCACTAAGCTAGTTTGCTTATACCCCGGCACCAAGAAGTCCCTTTTGTCAGGTATGAGCTAAAGCTACTAGGAGTTTTTGAAAGAAGTTTATATGTTTAGTTTTAGCTGTAGACTTCTAAGAAAAATCTCTATAGTAGACTCATGTTATATTCACGTATGTTTTGAAGTTGACTTAGTTGGAGTAAGACTTTAAGTATGGGGGAATGCCCCTAAGAAGTTATAAAAATTTTATCTTAATGATTATTATATATTTATCTTTATAAGTTTTTGCATGCTTTTATTATCTGCTTAAACGTAATACCCTTTTGAGTCTCCTACTATCTTGGAAGCATGCCTTGCAAGTGATATCGAATCTCATGCTTGACTAAGATTGTCATTCATTAGCTATAATATTATGTGCGGTGGACTGCCACACTTAGGATACCCTCCGAGGCATGACCGTAAACCCCGGTTTTCCTAGTAATCAAGTAAACTTCAGAAACCGAAAACCAAAACCCTAAACTAGATTAGTGTAAGCCTTGTGAGAGAACCCTAGGAACCCTCGATCCGGTTTTCTTTCGATTTCAAATTAAAAGAACTTTTATAAAAAACTTTAATGTGGAATATTGTTTTAAAGTATATTTCAAACCATAAAAATTTCTAATTTTGAAAAATTTTCTATTCCGAGCCTTCCCGAGCTTCATTACAGAAAAGCAAGCCCCGGAACTAGAAATTTAGAAAAATATTCCGGAATACTCTTTAGAACTGAAATTTTATAAGGATTTCAAAAATATAAGTTTTATAATTTTTCGGGTTATAAAAATTACAGTTATAGCCTTTTTTCCGTATTTTTTTTACTATCGATAAAGTAAATGTCTTGTCCACTATTCATTACTATTCACAGGTACAACCGACTACACACACAACCCATACCCTACTCTTATATCTTTACAAATACTCAATTATATTTTCTTCTCCAAGAATTTTTGTCTCTTAACAAATTATTACATTTAATACTTTTATTACATAAATTACAAATTAAAACAATTTCAAATCTCTCTCTCTCTTTTCCCCTTTGAGGCTGGCGCAAACAGCCCCCGCCACCCCCACCCTATTTGCCTCCATTTGTTTTATTTTGTCTCCTTTTTATAATTAAAATAAACCCTAATTGACTTACTATAAATAATCTTTTACTTTGCTCTCTCCTTCATTTACTACATTTGTTTCAAAAACTCACAAAACCCTCTCTATTCTCTCCCTATTGCCGTGAGCTCCCACCACCATCACACACACACAAAAGCTTCATTTCTTCTTCATTTCTCCACTTGATTCAACTTTAGGTGATAAATCCTAAGCCTTTTTACCATTTAATCTTGTAATGATAAGATTATTCATGAGTATTTTCACTTTAAGTCCCCATGAGCATTGCTAGGGACAAGAAAATACTCATACATGAATATCAAGCTATCACAAGAGTAGATCTTGTGTTTAAATGAGTTTTTGTTGGAATATTTTCATGTTCATGCATATAAAGTAGAGATCTTGCATAAAAGTCCATGATCATGCTTTTAAACTCCTTTTCATGCATCATAAGTAGTAGATCTAGCATTTAGATACTTATATTATACTTGACATTCATGATCTCATGAATATTTTGTGTTTTCATGTATTAATGCTTGTAAAGGCTTGGTCTTGTGTATATAAATAATGTAGTTAGTGGATCTTTAAGTAGATAAGACAAAGAACTTAAAAAGGAAAAGTTTTTGTTTGAAATGTTCAGAGAAAAATTCGTATGACTTCAAAGCTATATTTTAAAAACCCTTGTATCAACTCTAAAACTCATGTTTTATGTGGAAAATGAAGGATATAGGTAATAGATATCATTAAGAAATGATTTTTATAAATTGAAATGAGTTTTGATGAGATTAATGTGTAAATCAAAGAGTAGAAACAAGATAGGAAATTTTGAGTTACTAGTAAACTTGTGAAATTCGTAATTTTGGATGATAACCACAAAAACACCTATTATCCAAGCTCAAAATGAAATTTTATGTAATAAATGAAGTCCTTAAGGAATAATTATAGTAAAGCCTTAAATTTTAATGCATTAAATAAGTTTTTCCAAAGGAATCATTCAAAAAATTAAATTTCTAAAAATTCGGATTTTTGAATAAACCCTATTTGAAAACATATTGAAAAGTGTAAAATACAAATATTTATGTAAAAATGAAGGTCTTAGGTAATAGATGTTATGAAAATTCAATTCTAACAAAGATAACTAGAAATTCCTAAGAATTAATCCCAAAACACAAGTAAGTTATCAAAGTTAGGAAACTATATTTCTCAAAAGTAGTTACACTTGAAGTCTTGCAAAATAAAGAGTTCTAAAATTTTCTTTAGTAAAAATCATCAAGATCATGCATACATTAAACTCGTAACATGTCATTCATGTTAGGAAATCATTAATATTGCATGTATAATTGATTTATCAAGTAGAAACATTTCGGACATTTACAAAACTATTTTTGAATTGGAAACCGTTACTGATCAGAAATGATCCTTTTGTTTCGTGCCCCAAATATTTTTAAAACTCAAAGATAATATTAGAATTAGATAGTTCTTTCGAAATAGATAGAAATTGATATATAATTTGCAAAATTCGAGTTAAAATGACTAAGTTATGGCCGTTTTAAGTTGGGACTTCCGCAAATAGAGAGAATTACGAATTTTCTAAACTTTGATATATAGTTTGGATTAGTTAAGTGATGAAATACTTATTAGGATATTTTTTCCTTTTTAGGTGATTCCAAACCGATGAATCTTTACCACCGGACTATTACTGCTAAAAGACCGGTGAACCATGGCCGAGTGAGTATTACTTTCAATTTCAATTATTGTTTGTTATTGTAATGGTAGTTGCACTAGATACTTGCAAAGATAAAATGGATATGCATGATGGAGATGAAGGGAATTATATATGATTTTTGTTAATATGAGAAATCGAATATAAGAATATCGAAGCCGGGTGATTAATTATTGCTTGTATAGATGGATTAGGATTGATTGTCTACGATTATTATTGATCACTTGAAGAATTGGTATATTGAATATGAATTGAATAAATATGAATCGTTCATATCATAATGGAGGATGGAGCATTAGCATTTATTGATTTCGTGATCCTAAATGGTGTAAACGTTGGTTAATCGTAATCCATAAAACGAATTAATGAGTTGGTTAATCGTGATCCATAAAACGAATTTATAAGTTGGTTAACCATAAGCCTAAACGACGTCGTACCACAGGATAAGTTAATTTGCTAACCCGAGATGGAGGGCGCAAGTCCATCCACATATGATTTCTGGCTGGTCATATGTTTATTGATTTCATGTGTTTGATGTATATCACTTGTCTGATTAATCACTTGTTTGGATTGATGTGTTATAATTGTGATCTTGGAAATTTTCACTCACTAAGCTAGTGTAGCTTATGTCCCTACAGTTACTATTTATTGCAGCATGAATTCATATGGCTTAGGCCGAGTCAAGCTACAGCTCAGGTACAGGAGCTAGGCGTTTTCTCTAGAAGTTGAATTCAGATTTGATTAAACTTCCATAGGAAACCAAAAGACTCTGGATGACTATAATGGATCTCTAAATATTCTTTTGCGGGGGAATGCCCCTTAAACTTTGTAACTAATTACTTATGTGTTTTGATTTATTTTCTAATGTTATTGAATTCTAAATTAAACTCCTTTACTCTATTGGGTCGAGTATTCTATTGTTGTAAAGGGACGCCTTACATCTATACAAGACTCCTGAAAGACTTGGGTAGTAATTCGAGAGTCTTATATGGCATGTGGTGGACTGTTACGTTTAGTATACCCCAATGGGCATGAATGTGACAGTTACCTTGCTTGTGTTTGTAAAGTAGTGGCATTAGTATACTACGAAAAGATAAAAATGGAGATATATGGGGAATTCGAGGATATGTATATATGTGATTCTATGCTTATGTGTGAAATGAGAACTAAGGATATCGCAACTTCAAATTGCCTGTTTAAGTGTATTGTTTACTTACTTATATGATTGTTTATTGCTTTCTACATTAATTAATCACCCCCTAATAAACCTTAATAAGGTTTGGCTTAAGAAAAATAAAACACTTACGCATAGCATCCATCGAGTCACATCTCTTTCGGAAGGCTATTACTCCAACGTGTAGAGTTGGATTGGCTGTTATCGTGGTGGGTTGCAGGCCATGTTCCTTCCTAGAGAATCCAAATCGCTCGAAGAATGCGACTCTAGGTTCGGAGCCGAGCCAACCGAATGCTTTGGGTCAGGACCTGGGGACTAGCAGTAGAAGGTCGAGGATCTTCATCAACAATTCCCGAACCTTTGATACGGAGGGGTAAATCCGTTCTATATATGGTTTCCGGATAACTATATATATTCATGTAATCACATGATTGTTGCATTGTATGCATAGCATATGTGTGAAAATTTAAATGAACTTGTTTGAAACCATGGTGCGAATGAAAAGGAATACCTTACTAAATTAGTTGTAAGCTTATACCTCCATAGATTTTGTTGAAACAGGTATCCCGTGGCTTTAATCGAAGATCATGATATTAAGGAAGTCGTGGGAGGAAGTTGAACTTTTACGAAGGCAATGGGAATATAGGATGAAGTTATTTTGTGTAATGTATGCTATATTAGTGTTTTGAGAATTTCTAAGAAGTGTATTTATTTTGACTTGAAGACAATAGATGGATATGCTCCTAAGAATTTTAATTTATCATGTTTATGTTTTATGATAAGTATTCCCCTTGTCTTGTTACTTAATTATTATCAATGTAAATTGCACTGTTTCGATGCGTTCCCTTGGTTATGATGTACACCTTATACATGATATGGAAGCCTCTGCATGACTGAGGTAGTCATTCTTAGGCTTTAGTACTGTGTACGGCGGACTGCCATGTTTAGGATACCCCTCGGGGCATGACACCCTAGACGTGGCAGTCCATCACATATGGTATTAAAACTTAAGAATGACTTCCCAAAGTCATATGAAAGCTTTAACACCATATGTAAGGCGTCTATCACAATAATAAGAGACACCGGTAGGATGTGTAGTTTGAGATAGTAAATATAGCATATGAGAAATCTAGATAAATATCTAACTTCAACGTTAAAAGAATATAGTCCTTACATCATCTTAGGGGCATTCCCCCGATAAATCTCCAAACAACATACTATCAGCTTAGTCTTTCGCATAAAAAAAAACTATTAGAACCAAAAGATATTTAAATGAAATCTATTCTAAGATCTTCAATAGGATTTCTAAAAGGTTCCCAAAACATAAACCTACTCTGGTATATGAAGTCCTCGGGCATAAGAGATATTGGTCATGTTTCAACAAAAATCTATCGGAGTATAAGTATAACTAGCTTAGTGGGAATATTCTTAAATTAACGTACTTGTAATGATAAATTCAAACAAGTTATTAAACAAGCATATAAATGCATCAAGCAAATGAACAAACAATACATATGATCTTGTAACGCCCTAACCTGAAGGCATGACAACCCGCCATGTATCTTCACTTATATAGGATACGCAAAGGCTTTAATATCTACAATAATACATTTATCACCTGTAAAAACGTATAGGGTATTTCATAGGATATGAAACCTGTTTAAACTAAAAACATATACCTCATAAAACATAAACTCCTGGTTCAAGCATAAAATCCAAGTTGACATCACATAGCCAACAAATTCAGAGAAACTAAAAACTGTTTACATCAAAATCTTTTCATTGAAACCAACCTAAACATCCAACTACAACTTGAAAAGATCTAAACATATCTTTTCTTTAGAAATCCTGATATATGAAACCTAGCTCTCAGCTAAGTAGTCGGGTCTACTATCGCCATCCCCGTTATCAAAGAATAACTCATATCCAGAAAAATCATATACTATATCTTCTTCACCTATACATGAAATTTAAAAGAATGAGCGGTGACGCCCAGTACGATAATTCCAATAAAAAAACAAATGCATATGTACATACAATAGACAGATAATTCATGCAACTTAAGTTAATGCAAACAGTCATATTGTCATCTTTCTTAAGCCAACAAAAAAACACAGTCCAGTGTTAGGTATACTCTAATCCCGAACTCGAAGTTACTCAGACCCCTTGAAAATCAAACAACTTTTTGAAAATAAATAATCATATACATATATGGATGAGTGGGTACTCCCCAAACACCCCAAATCCAGAACACCTAATTCTACCTGAATCATATCAAGGCACGGGTCCACTCAAGAAAACCTCACACCAACATCATTAGGTTGCCTCACCAATATTGCTGTCTGCTAGGTCTTTACTGGTCGAAGCCAATCACAACCAAATAGACAATTATTAAGCCGAATATAATTAGGTTTATTATGAAATTCTGTTTCTATAACCATTCAATCAATACTAAATTTACAAGCAAAACAACAAGTAAGGATTGGTCGTACCTTTCTCAATTTCAGGAACACAACTCAAATCCTCAAATCCAATATCATCAACAACAAAGACAACCCGAACTCCACAAACTCCTATATCAATACCAAGAAAAATTCCACAAACTCCAAATATCCTGTTACAACATAGATATATACATCAATAGATAAAAAATACGTTATTGATATATCCTAATAGGTATGAATTCTCTAAAAACCCTAACTTAAGAAGAAATCTCTGATATCCAGACCGTCTACTCCGATCAAACTCCAAATATCCTCAAAAACAACAATGAACTGCACAAATTTCAAATATTTCACCAAAACCCTAACATTACATGACCACAAGAACATATAAAGATCATCTAATCACACATTATTTAAATCCATCAACGAAAAGATGAAACTTACTGATTTGGATCACCAAAACACAACTCACATCCATAAATTCGGATTCCAACCAAATATAGGGTTTCCTTCATGCAAACAATCACGAAATTCTTAGAACTTGCATGAAATTCGCATAAATCTTGTATGAGAACATTATACTTACTTGTTTAATTACAAAACTCACTCCTTATCCAACCAAGATAGATTAAACCTGAGATCTTAATCCTTCCCATGTTTTCCTTCAAGAACACAATAAAACTCTAAGAAAACTTAAAAAACTTTACAAATTCGTATACAACACATAAGAGAAGGTTAAGATCACTTACTTTGGATAAAAAAAACACCCTTTTGATGATTCTCCAACCCTATAACTCCAAGAACACTCCAAAACTCTCTTTTACGAAGGAAAAAGATGAATAAACATTTCTGTCGAAATCGTCTTTTTGTGTTTCGTATTTATAGAAATTGCC
Source organism: Combretum micranthum (assembly GCA_024138025.1). Lineage (NCBI taxonomy): Eukaryota > Viridiplantae > Streptophyta > Magnoliopsida > Myrtales > Combretaceae > Combretum > Combretum micranthum. The sequence continues at coordinate 465,805 of JAMXBD010000539.1, read as the reverse complement.
CGGCGACATACTTAATATTTTGCCGGCATACACTCTACACTGGCAAAAATAATATGAACACCGGCAGTGTTCATCGAGGCGTTGAATTCTTAGAATTTCAATCCAACAACATACGCCGGCAAACCCATGATCAACGCTGGCGGCGTTCCTATCCGGCGTTAAAAGAAACGCTTGCGTACACCAGGCGGCGTTCCACCCACCGTTAAAAAAAACTCTATTATTTCCTTCCTACGCCGTCTTTACACTAGCAGCGTAGATTCTCTAGATGGAAGCGTAGCATCTGTTAAAAATTGCAGAAATCCGAACTTCAACATTCATTCTATAATCAAACTTAAACTTTTTCGACTTACTTGTTTTGACCTTAAACTCATCCTATGTCATTTTATGATTCATAATTCATTATATTTTCATCTTCTTATTTCCATATATTACAGATCTATCGAAAATCGTATGCTTGGAATGGATTTACCCCTCCAATCGGTGGTTAGGTGTTTCTGGCTCTTTAAAACTCATCTTTGAAATCCAACTTATGTAGTTTATTTCTGGCTCCTACTCGTTCATTCTGAAATAGTTCTTTCCGGCCCTTATTAGCCCATCCTTAAATAATTCTTTCCGACTCCTATTCGCTCATCCTTAAATAGTTCTTTCCAGCTCCTATTCGCCCATCTTACAAACTTACGGCTCCTGTAAACCCCACTACTATATTCTTGTCCCATCGACTATAGTAGTTAATGAATTGAAACTAACTACGTGATATGCATGAATCAATTAATATATAACTCGAAATATGTAATTAAGGTAATTTACGACGGTCACAGAATTTCAGACACTCCAGTATGATAATAATAAAACACAATTTGGTTAATAACAATTCATATCCTGCTATGCTTAGTATTCTTTCAATCAATGTTATCATGCATAATTCATTTTCATCTTTTTCTACATCTAGTGCCTTTAGCTATTAGCACAAATAAGTATGTAAAAGGTATTAAATAAACTCAGTCGGCCATCCTTGCTACACTTCTTTACTCGTAATGGTCCTTCGAATATGGATCCTCCCAAACTTCGTTATCTAAACGAAAGAAATACCCGAAATGAGTATTTCATGGAATCTCTACTTGAACTTTCTAGTTCTATTCTAGTATTGGCGTCAAAATTCGGATATGAGGAAATTCCAACTTAAAATAGCTATAACTAGCTCATTTTAACTTGGAATTTCGCATATTATATACCGTTTCCTACCTACTCAAAAAGATCTATTCATTTTTAAGGTTATTTTTGTCATAAAAAGAACTTTGGGTTGCAAATTACTATGGTACATAATAGTTACAAATTTCATAGTCCACAAAATATGATTTTTAAAACTTCTCTTTACTAAAAAATCCTTAAGCAAAATATATGGATATTTATATAGTTGAAAAATCCTTTGAACATATATTTATACTCATATTGTATGCATGATTTTTGTAGTATTGTCTCAACATTGATTTTTCACAAAACACATTCATCTTTAAGAGTTTTAAAAGATGAAACTTTGAGAATTTCTCATTTTTAAATTGCTAAAAGGAGAAGTAAAATATACTTGGGTCGTTATGAGTGAGTGTTTTCCTATTATAATTTCATTTCCTAACTTTTCTAAAGTAATTTAATTTCCAAAAATTTGGCTCTTTAAGTTATCTACTAACTTTATTTTTAGTGAGTGAAAAATAAGCTTTTCAAAATTTTCCTTAAGTTGTTGGTGTGGTCTAATATTTGGAGTTGTGTTAAATGTATGTTTTCCTCTCATTTTTATATCCTTTTTCTTCTTTAGAAAATAAGTTTACTTTTAAAACTTTACTTTCTTGGTAATTTTTATTTTTCTAAGTTGGTTTCTAAAATAGTGAGTTGATTTTACCTTGATGTGAAAAACTTGTTTTTTCCTAATGTTTATCAACTGATGGCATAATATTTTTAGTTAAGTTCCTAAGAAAAGTTTTCCTAACAAAGAATTGTCAATATTAGAACTTAGCAAAAATTTCATTTGAACTTTAAAAAGAGAATAACAATAATAAAACTAAGTCTTGTGGAAGTTTTCCTTGTAAGTGATTTTTACAGTCTATGATGAACCTAATTAAGTTTTATAGAAGATATGGTTAGGTTAAGATTTCAAGTTTAATGCTAAAAATTATAGTTTTATGGAGTATTTAGTTCCTATTTATAAAAACAAATGAGTTCCCTTTATTGTGTGAAGAAATCTTTATTACTAATAATTTAAAATTTATTATTAGCTTGTCTAAGCTTTTGAAAAGAATTTATTAAAAACAAAACTTAGATCTCTTATTGAAAAATTCTTTGTTTAAGTGATAAGAAATTTAGTTTAATTTTCTTTATTAAAAAAAGAACCATTTTTATTTTCATTAAAACAACAACATTCTAATCATGCGTGAATATGATTATGTAGAAATAAAAAAGTAAGATTAATACATAATAGCAAGAAATATACATAAGCAAATAGACATAATAATATGGTCAAGCATTGGGAACCTTAGCTTCATGAAGGTATCCCGATCAAGCATTGGGAGCATTAGCTTCATTAAGGTAATCCGATCAAGTATTGGGATCCTTAGCTTCATCAAGGCATCCCGGAATTAAGAATAGACTAGTCCCAAAGAAAAAAAAAAGAAAAAGAAAGAAAAGAGAGAGCATAATAAAAGAAATAATAAAAGCAAGCTAGAGAGTTAGTGGGCATTTATGCTCTAAGAAATATATAAATATACATATAAATATTAATATATTTACAAAGTTAGATTAGGAGCACAATAACAACATAATAACATAACAGTAATAATAAAACAACATAGTAATAAGTAAGGTTTGTTCATGAACAAGAACAAAACATGAGCATAGTGTTGCTTCCATAACATGGTAACAAATATAGGTAGGATTTTGCCTAAGAGTATTTTTGAGTGGAATGAAGATGGTAAATGAATGTGGTATTATGTGAGTAGTAAGAAAAGGTAGATGGTTTATGGGTAGTGAAGAATTTTGGGAAAGATTGAATGGAAGAAAGTTTTTGTAGAGAAAATTTATGGAGGGAGAAGTTGTGGAGAACTTTTGGGAGAGTTTTGTTATGTAAAATCAACGTGTGAAAGAAGTAAAGGGAAATGAGGTATTTATAGAATTTTGGAGTGAAAATTAGATGTAATAAAATAAATTGAGAAAAGAGAGAGGGAGGGTCGACGGCAATGTAGGGGAAGAAAGAGGGAGTTTTGATTAAATGTTGTATTTTTGTAATGAAACAAAGTAATGTATAAGGTATGATGTGAATAAAGTTGTATTGGAAATGAAAAAGTGTAGGAAATAGGTGTATAGGTAGTAAGAAAAAGTAGAGATAGTGAAATAGTAATGAATAGTAGAAATAATACTATAAATAGTAGATTAAGCAAATAAAATACCAGTAGTAATAAAAGTACGTATAAACAAGCTATATTTGATATTTTTATTTACCGAAAAAATTATGAAACAAATATTTTTGGATTTTCTATATTATTATGAGTTTAACGGTATAGATGGAATATTTTTATCGTCCGGTGTTCCCGGGCACGGTCTTCAAAAACTTATCCGTTCGGATCCGAAAGACAAGAGAAATAAACGAATATGATATTTTTATATTCCCCTATATTTTTACGAACTATTATAAGCCATTAACTCAATTATGTTGTCTATGGTTTGAGAGCGTGAGATTGCTGGAGTTGAAATTGCTAGATTGTCTTGATTTTTGTTGACTTTTGAAACTCTGATTCAACTAAGATTAGGGTTTGATCCAACTTTACCCTAGAAATTGAGGGGTTTATATTAGGGATCGGATAGATGGATTGTCTCATGTTCAGATTTTGATTTGAACGATTATTGAATCTTCTATTTTCGTTTTTGAAGAATTTCTTATGAAATCCCGTGATTGACATTGTTTAGGGTTCAGTTTTAACCTGGGTCAGCTTTTAGGGTTTCGATTCGGTATTCCAAAACTATTCTCTAAGAATTATGAAAAATTTGGGAGTTTACACCAAGTCGATTAGGGAAAGGTTCACCCTATAGAAAAGGGGACTAAGGAAGACATAGTGGAAAAGAATTATTTAGACAATAAGATATTGCACCATGAGAAGGAAAAGATGGTCAGAGTTGGAAGTAATATATGCCATTAAAAGAATTGCAATGTATGCATATGGACACACTATGTTATGAGAGGCTTCATTCGTGTTGAGAAGGGAAGGAGAGCCGACCTTTCTAGATTTTCAGACTTGGAACCCGATTGGAACCCTGTACATGTATGTTCATGACGAGCTAAGAGACCATAATGACTGGTGTAGAGCCGATTTTGAGGATGCCTTCTACTAGTAAGGAGTGTACCAAAGCATCCTCAAAGGTCCAAGGAATATGTTGACTCAATCACCTCCTAGAATTGGGATTCAACTCGTCAAAAATGAAATATTAGTAGACGTTACCATGAGTGAGGCTGAAAACGAAGAACCCGTGGTAGAGGAGGAAGCTGAAGAGGAAGTGAAAGAAGAAGATCCGGAGGAAGACTTGGAGGAAGAACTAGTATAAGAACCAGTGGGGGAAAATCCCAACATACCATGTGCAAAGGAGGAACCCGAGCAAGAGCAGAATGAAGAAAATTACGATATGACCCGAGTAGAGGAAATATGGGCTAAAGGAGAGAGAATCTATCCAAGAAATAGTGAAGAAAGGTAAGCTCGGATAGTTGCTATGATTCGAGAAGCCACTTCCCCAACGAATGAGGATGCGGCAAATAATCTTGTGATGATAAATACCAAGTCGGACCCCGAAGTTTTGGACTCCCAAGTATGGAAAGATATATATGTGGAGAATGAGCATCCAGTTGGCCGAAGAGGCGCATCACAGGAAGCCAACCCTCATCAAGCCAATGAAGAAGGAACCCGACAAAACCATGTGATGACCCCGAAAAGTGATGACAGTTATGAAATGTCAGAACAAGTAAGGGAGCTCTCAAGAGAAAAGAGAAGGAACATAACAAGGTATCTGGGGCCATTCATAGGCAGTTGACATAGAGGATAATCAAGCCGTAATCCAAGTGATGCACCATTCCCGTAGGTTGAAAGAAGGAGGAAAATGGGAAGAAAGGAAGAAGGGAAAGAGTTAGGAAGAAGGTCGAGCACCCTTAAGTCCAATAATAGATTTTGTAATCAAGGCCTAGACTATTAGGTCGCGTAGTTTAGCTTTCATTTAAAAAGTGTTATGTTGTGTTATGAATTGTTATATTTTGTAATCTTTTATTTCCGTTGAAAGAGTATTGAACCTGCTATCTATTTTCTTTATTAAATGAAGTTATCCTTTTAAAATTTTGATTTAGTGATTTTGTATTTCTTTTGATTATTTCATGACTCTTTATTTCAAGTTTTTATTATTATGCATATTAGTTCAATTTTTTTGATTTCCGATAACACCTGGATAAAACTTAATAAAGCTATTGAAAGAAAATATTGAGCACATCTAACTAAAATCTAAATAGCCATGGAAGAAGAAGGGGACACAAAGAGTAGAGTGCATCAAACCAACCTGTAGCACAACCATAAAATCCCCCGGATGTGGAGCCTCAAGTAAATATGCAAGCCGCCTTTAACCAGTTCATTCAAATAGTGGAAGCTTATAGATGGAATAACCGAGTACTGGCACCGGCACCACAGCAACCCGAGCCACATGTGCATATGGAAGTACCCGTCCTGGAAAATGTGCAACCCCAAAACATACCTTTACCAACACCACCTCTCATGCCATATAGAAACCTCTGACCCGAGTTCATCAAAAGTAATTGATACTTTGATGGAGCTTTTAGAAAGCCAGAGGAAGTTGAGGATTGGTTACCTCAAATTAAGAGATCTTTTGACGCTTATGAAGTACCACAAACTTTAAGAATCACCTTTGGTACCTACATGCTTTGCCTCAATGCTCAAATTTTATGGGATCTAAGAAACGAGAGTTGATACCTCTAGTCACATGAGAATGTTTCGTCAAGAGTTTTGGAGAACTACTTTCCCAGAAGTCTTTGAGTGCAATATAGTGCCGATTTCTTGCAAATTGCTGAAAGAGGAAGGACGGTGGAACAATATGAGACTAAGTTTAGTAGATTACTTTAGTATGCACCCGACTCATACAAGCACATCAAGAAGTTGAAAAGGCAAGTGTTCCTGAATGGATTAAATGATGATTTACAAGTCAAGCTAGTGGAATTTGATATAAGATCTTTTCGGGAGTTAGTAGAAAGAGCACGAGTGGTTGAAAGAGCCAAGCATGGGAAAATGAAAAGGCTCGAAAGAGAAGCACCAATTTTCGTAGGAAGGTTTTAAAGAGAAATAAGATTTTATCAACCGCCAAAGAAAATTAAGCTTTCTAACAACTCTGGAAATGGTGCAAGTAATAGAAATTTTGCAAGGAGACTTATCATCTGCTAAAAGTGCAAAGGAACACATTACCCCAGAAGATGCTTGCAGTTGAAAGGAAAATGTCACTTTTGCGGAGACCAGAACCACAAAATGATAGGATGTCCGAAAAGGTCAATCAACAACTGTTGTGTATAAACAAGTTGGGCACTTTGTGAAGGAATGTGCGTAAAGGAAAAATGCTTATACTCAAACTTTTGGAAGGCCAGCCCCAATAAAGATCGAAAATGGGCATGGAAACAGGATTTCACTTGGAGCCTCGATGCTCGAATTCCGGATTTACAATATGGAAGGTTAATAGATGTATGAAAAAATTGGTAGGGAGGAAGGATGTGAGTTTTATGTTGCGGAAGAGGATGAAGGCTGTCATAACAGCCTAGTTACAGGTTAGCCTTAACCTTAAGTTATCGTGTTGATAGTTTGTAGTATCTTTATATGTGCTTAAATCTGTAGCAATAGAATTTTGATATCTTTGTAGTTCAACACGTCTAGATAAGAATTGAGCATCATACCTGACCTAGTTAAAAAAAGTGCATGTATTTAACCAGACCTGCTTATACCCTGTTCGATACCAAAGCCATCTATTCGTTTATCACCCCCATCTTTGAAGAACAGTTAATTTACAATCACCTTCAATAACCACTGAAGAAATGATAAAGGAATATCATACCTTATGTTAAGTGATCTAAGGTGGTGAGATGGTTAAATTAAGTGCAAAGTAACCCTTGGTATGAGATTGTTAAATTATGCCAATGATGTGATGGAATACAGAGAGAATGGGATGAGTCCTAAAGATATAGATGGAGGAAATGCCGAATATGTCATTGTAAGGAATCAAAGGCTAAGTTGCTCGATGTCAATATCTAAGGAAGGAAAGACATGGAAAGGGTAACCGGCAAGCTAACTCTGCAAATGAAAGTAAGAGACTAAAGGTGAAAGATCAATTAATAACTCGATCATCTGAGAATGATACCACAAAGAGTACTAGTTTAGTTTGAAAAAAAGAAGAAGAGAATTTGTAAAGTCTGGATCGATCACCAAGAACCTAATAAGATCAAGAACGAGTATCCTTTTTGTCAGGGACCCAAAGGATTCCTTTGATTGGACACATGGAGTAAGCAATCTTTCTGGTATTTATCAAAGATCCAATTACCAATAGTCAAGAATAAAGCCGGAGGATATGCAAAAGTCTAAAATTTGCCAAATTTATCAAGAAAACTACAAGTTCCAGTTTAATGGATATACTTGGGAATTGATGGATCAAGTATACAAGCCTTGTTGGATGAATATGTTCTTGAGTTTATGAAAAATACCCACGTACACCTAGAGACATCCGAATAAACTAAGAGACATCTATGGATGATTCTACCAATGCTAAGAGAACATAAGTCGCATAAACAAATTGATTAGTATGGCTTTCTTGAATTATGAAGTATCAAAGGGAAGCATTTTGGTAGACCTAAAAAGAGACAAGCGGTCATAAGATGGCAATCGCTAAGGATGGTGACAAAGTAAGAATCTCTTAAGCTTAGCCATTTATTATTGGAAGTTCATAAAAGAATTGCGATAGTTAAGCTGTCGACTCAGATAACCTAAAAGAACGGAAAGTTCCCATGGGTGAAGATTCAAGACCTACATCAAATTCAAAAGAAGTTAAGGACACAAAGAGACAAATGGCTATAGTTTGTAAAAGACTTTGGCCTTGGTATCAGGTAACACCTCAAAAGAAATATAAAGGGTAGCTAATGTCCTAAGTTGAGGAAATCATGATGACGTTGCTGCTCCACCCGCTAACTAGAAAAAAAAAGTTGCTTGAAACATTTTAGGAACAAGTATTCATTGGGCAAAATAAAGGAACTGCGATTTCCAATTTGGATATGGAATCAACCTTGATGAGGATAAATCAAGAAAGCCCAACATCATAATAGAACCTTTCCAAGGGATAAGAGTTTAGAAAAGGAAAAAAGTTTATAGTTTTATAAAAGAAAGATCGTGAGGGAAGAAAATCGTGGAGAAAAATTCATAGTTCTAAGGGAATCCCATGAACCCTTTTATGAATGAAAGAGTAGATCAACATTGCTTGAAATAATATAGAGGACTTGGTTTGGACCAAAATCCATTTATGAGGAAGTAAGAAAAGCTCGAGATATGTAACAAGGGAGGATAGAAATCGGATTAACCAAGAAAAGTAGAGGAAAACAAAAACAAAAAGTTGATAAGTTCCGCATTAAGGATCAGTTGTGCTTGGGAGATGAAAATTCATAAACAGAAATTCATAAAGAAATGTACATCGGGCAAGGACTCAAGAAAACCTAATACCCTTTGAACCCTTAAAAATTTCAGAAGGATGGAAATTGGCTTAACATACAAGTGGGCTGATAAGATCGTCACAAGGTCTATGTTTCGGTAATAAGAAAACCTGAAAAGTTAAAATGAATAAGGAGGAATTATCCATATGAGGAAGTCGCATGGGAAGTTAAAAATTAAATCCGGCTAAGATATCCAAGTTGTTTGAAGATTCTAGAATGCAAGCCAAGTTTTGAGAACAAAACTTTCTTTTAGGGGGGTAGGTTGTAAACCCCTAGATTTTACAGTGATTCTTAAGTTCAAACCCTAGAATCAGAAGTCAACCAAAAACCCTAGTTAACAAAAACCTATGCTAAAGCCCTAGAGTTTAGATCCGGCAATCCCATGCTCTTAAACCCTATACAATGAAATTGAGTTCATGATCTATATTAGTTCGTAATAATATAGGGAAGTATAAAAATATCACATTCACCAATTTTTAGTGTCTTTGGATCCGAACGGGATCAGTTTTTAAAAACGGTGGTCGAAAACACTAGATGGTAAAAATATTCTGTTTATATCGTTAAACTTGTAATAATATAAGAAATAAAAATTATCAGTTTCATAATTTTTCAGTAGATAAAAGTTACAGATATCGTAATTATATGCGTATTTTCTTTACGATGGTAACTTATTAGTCTTGTTTACTATTTATTGTACTTCTCTACTATTCATTACCATTCACCTATCTCTACTTTTTTTCACTACCTATTCTTACAACCTATACACTAATTTTTTTTTACTTTTTACCTTTCTAATACATTTTATATCAAATCATATCTTACATATTAATTATTACAAAAATACAAATTTAATCTCTCTCTTTCTCCCCCCTCCTCACAATGGCTGGTGCACAACCCCTACCCCCACCCCCACCCCCATCCCCATCCCCCCCCAATCTCTTATTTTTTTTTCAATTTATTTTATTACACTTAATTTCTCTTCATCTTCAACTATAAATACCTTCTCTCCCTCCACTTCTTTCACACTTTCATTTCATATAACAAAACTCTCCTAAAATCACTCTATAAACTCTCTTCACAAAATTCTTCATAAGCAAAACTTTCTTTCACAAATTCCTCACAAAAATCCTCCTCTATACACAAACCATTTATCACATATCACCAACCACATAAACCTACAACCATTATCTTCTTCCTACTACAAAAACATTTTAGGTAAAATTCTATCACTACATATTTACTCATTTCCTGTAACTTAGTATGACCATGGTGTTGTTTCTTGAAACTTAAATGAGTTGTAGAAGCAACAACATGTTCATGTTTTGTTCTTGCACATGCCAAGAAATTTCGATTTTATTATTTTGTTACTATGAACATATATGTTGTTATTAATGCTATTATTGTTGATTATTATGCTTCTAATCTAACTCTATATCTTATTAAATATATGTATATCTATATATTTTTAGAGCCTAAATGCTCACTAGCTCACTAACTCACTAACAAGTTTATTACTATATTTGCTCTTATTATTGCTTTTCTTTTTCTTTCTTTTTTTTTTGGACTTAGTCCCGAGATGCCTTGATGAAGCTATGCCTCCCAATACTTGACCGGGTTATCTTGGTGAAGCTAAGATTCCCAATAGTTAACCATATTATCTTGCTTATTATTATTTTGCTTCTTATCTTATATTTTCATCATTTTCATATTACATGCTCATATACATGCATCATCATAATGAGATTGTCTTAACAATATTTAAAGTAGAATTTTTTTCTTTAATGGAGGAACTTGAAACCAAAACTTTTTATTATTTAACTAGTCACTAAATAAATGAGTTGTCATCAATAACTTAGAAAATGGATTTTTGCACCATCTTCTCAAGCTTTCTCAAAGTTTTCTTAAATAACAACAATAATAATTTTTACCAAGAAAAATAAAGGAAATAAACACTTTCTATAACAAGATAAATCTAAGGCTTAGTAAAAATAATAATAATAATCATAATAATTTGTTGGTATACAATTTTTCGTAAAAAGATTGAGATTAAAACTTCATAATAAAAACCAAGGAGTAAACTATTTTTCAAAGTTAAGATAAAATCAACTTCTTAATTTATAAACCCACTTAGAAAAATAATGATTTTCAAGTTTCTAAAAGAGGAACCTATTTTCAAAGAAATAACAAAGAATTTAAGTTAAAAAACAATGGATTCTATCAACAACTTAAAAAGATGATTCCTTTGCAAATAAAATCGGTAAAGGAAATTAAAAGGCCAAGTTTTAAAAGTGAAATTTATTTTAAAAGAAAGTTAACAAATAAAAACATAAGAGGAAAGAAACTTATTTATCAAAACCATTTTAAGGTCAAATTTATAACTCAAAATAGGCTATCAACAACTTAACAACAATATTTGGAAAAGTTCATTTCTTATCACTAGAAGTAAAATTTTATAGAAATTCAAAGCTAAGAAAAATTAACTTGTTTTAGAGAAGAAATTGGAAAACAAAATAAGGATATACTCATTCATAATAACCCCAGAAGATTATAGAGTTGTTTCAAAATGCTTTAGAAAAGGAATTGTTAAAATTCAAATTTTCAACACCTTAACGTAAATTATTTTACGAAAAATAATCGTTGAGACAACACCATTAGAATCTTACATATAATTTGAGTCTATATAAATACTCAAAGGATTTTTCAACTATATACATATCTATATTTTTACTAAAACAATTTTTGAATAAAGATGAGTTTGGAAAAATTATTTTTCAAAAGCTGGGATTTTCGTTTTGATTATGTACCGTAACTTTTAGAAATTCAAATGATGTTTTATGTAGAAAATTACCTTAGAAATGAATTGATTTTTTCGAGTAGGTAGAAATTCGTATATTATATGCGAAATTCCGAGTTAAAATAAGCAGGTTGTGGTCATTTTAAGTTGGAATTTTCCTTTACGCGAATTTTGATGAACTTAGTAAAATAGAATTACAAGTTTAAGTAAAACTTCCAAGAAATACTCATGTTGGGTATTTCTCTTGTTTAGGTGATGTGGAGACCGAGTTTCTATGTCCTGAGGATTTTCTTGACTAGAAGTATAGGCACAAATGGTCGGGTGAGTTTATTTCTTACATATTTGCACTTATGATTTTGCTTGTAAAATTAATGGCATTAGAATTAAGAAAAGATAAAATGAAAAAATTTGCGTGTGCTTGACATACTTGGTTGAAAGTATGATTAATTATATCGAGGCGGGAATTGATTATAATGAATGTTTGATCTAGTGTAAGAATGATTGTCTGCAAATTCTATGATCACTCGAAAAATATTTAATTATGCAATGAGTACTTAATTAAATTGATTCATGCACATCATCGGGTGAGTTCATTGCATTTATTACTATACCTTTGGTAGGACAAAAGATTAGTAAAGAGACTCATAAAGTTTGTAAATTCTATAAAGCAACGAGGCATCGTCTGAATCAATTGGCGGTGAGAAAACATTTGACTAAAACATACCTAGTAGCTATGTAGTGGCTTGGAAATAAACTAGAAATAAGTTGGATTATATTTTTTGTTTAAAGTAAGAAAGTTGCTAAAATAAGAACTATCATGGAATTATGTTTTATAATAGCGGCCTATACGGTCCGGAACACCTAACCCCGAATGGAGGGGTAAATCCATTCAACGTATGATTTCTAGAAAATCATATGCATTGTTTGCCCACGTGCTTGTGCATCTCATATGTTTGCTTAATTAACTTGTTTTAATTATTGAATATCGAGTGTTTAATTGTGAAAATAAATCTCACTAAGCTTATAGCTTATACTCTTTTAGATATCTTTTGTAGTTCTCGTACCTTTGGTTGGAATCAAGAGGTTATTTTACTTAGGTAATGCCTTCAACTAAGATCTTATGGATAGAAGTGTAAACTAAGAGTAGTTATGGATTCCAAGAGAAGTTTCAAAAGTGTAAAGTACTTCAAGATAGACTCTTTAATAGACTTAGTTATCCTTAATAGGGGAATGCCGCTCAATGTTGTAAAGACTCTTTGTAAGTTTTTCTGAACCTTGGCTATATTTGTATGATTATTTTCTTAATTGCTATTGTGTATAACTGCTTAAATGGCATGATCCAAAGTTTGGTCCACCACAATAGTGAAAGTACACTTACATTCAGTATTGAGACTTTTGTGATAACTAAGGTTGTCATATTTAAGTCTTAATGTTGAGTGCGGACAGTCGCCTTTAGGGTACCTTTTGGAGCATGACATTTTTTGTCGAAGAGATTAAGGAAGCAGTGTTCCAGACTGGGGCTTTGAAAGCTCCAGGCCTTGATGACTTTCCAGGGATCTTCTATCAAACTTATTAGAGTACCATTGGCCCATCTGTCATAGGATCAATCCAAAGTTTCAGTCACACCGGTCTTGTTTTGATCCCAAAGACTCAAAATCCTACACAATTAGGCCACTTTAGACCCATAAGCTTGTCTAATTGTCTTTATAAAATTGCATCTAAAGTCTTGGCTAATAGATTGAAGTTGTTTCTTGATAGTCTAATTTTTTTAAATCAAAGTGCTTTTATTTCCGTTAATCCATAATAACATTGTAATTGCACATGAACTGTTTCACTTTCTAAAAACTAAAAGACAAGGAAAAAATGGATATTATGCCATTAAACTTGATATAAGTAAGGCTTATGATCCAGTGGAATGGAATTTTCTGATAACGGTTATGTATAAAATGGGTTTTGCTGATCAACGGGTGAATTAGATACTCGAATGTGTTTCCACGGTCTCTTTTATCGTAAACACTAACGGCAAACAAATGGGAGAGGTAAAATCGACTAGAGGTTTGCAGCAAGGTGATCCTTTATCATCTTATTTATTTATTTTGGTTGTAGACGTGCTTTCACGGGGCATTCTAAAGAAAGCAAACATTGGAGGTCTTAAAGGAATCAAAATTAAGCCTGCCTATCCAATGCTAACTCATCTGCTATTTGCATATGATTCTTTTATCATTTTAGAAGCCGATCCAACAAATGTTCGAGTTCTCAGAGAATTGCTGATGCAGTATTATAATGCTACAGGACAAGAAATTAATTTCTCTAAGTCTGAGATTTATTATAGTACCAATACTATTTTGAGATGCAGGGAGGCCATTAGCAGAATTCTTTCGCTTAGAGGTACAGAAAATCCTGGTAGGTATTTGGGGCTTTCGACATCCTGGGGATGATCTAAGTGTCAAGCTCTTCAGTTTGTAAAAGAAAAGATCACGAAAAAGCTTCAATGTTAGAAGTAGTGGTTGCTAAATGAAGTTGGAAGGGAAGTTATAATAAAGTCTGCTGCTTATGCAATCCCAACTTACCCTATGGGCATTTTCAGATTTCTGATGAAGTTGTGTAAACAGGTTGACTCTCTAATATCTAAATTTTGGTGGGGTTAAAAGGAGAATGAATGGAAAATTCATTGGCAATGCTGGGGAAAGATGATTGTTTCTAAAGAAGGTGGAGGTTTGGGCTTCAAGAATCTATATGACTTTAATTAGAGTTTATTAGCTAAATTGGCATGGCATCTTCAAAAGTCACCTAATGTGTTGTGGGTAAGAATGCTTAAAGGGATTTATTTCCCTCATAATGATATCAGGTTTGCTCAGAAAGGTCGTAAAGCATCATTGGTTTGGAGTAGCATATTAGAAGGCAGAAAGATCATCTTTGAGAGCGCTTTTTGGAATGTACATAATGGCACAAAGATTTTTGCGAGCAAATATAAATGGAGTCCAGGTTTGAAATCTGGTACTCTAGTGCAGAGGAATAGAATAGAGGCTGATCTACAGGTATGTGATTTACTGGACTCAATAGCTGGTTTGTGGGACACTTCTTCAATCAACGATCTTCTAACGAATGACGAGTGGAGGGCTATTAGAGCAATACTTGTTAATGGTCATCTTATGGAGGATTAGTTAATTTTGCCATTCAATCAGCATGGAGCTTTGACCGTAGGGTCGGTATATCAATATCTGCAATCATCAATTAAAAGGGATCTCCAATTCAATCCCTCAACTTCTTTCTCAATGACCAAACATGATTAGAATAGAATGTTAGAATTTGGATTGTACACTATGTGCATACATATTTATAAATACATATGGACATATAGACGTACATGTATTGTGGCTAATAATTATATACATATTACTATTATAAAGTTTGAGGACCTAACGAAGTGATATAATTTTATGTAATGGTCCATATCATCTAAAATATAAAGTGTGGTGTTAATATATGTGTAGAATTCCTGAAGTGTAAATTATCAATTAATGATGGGCACATTGGTAATTTCACACATAAAGATTTATTATAAATAGGGTGTGGTCCCTAATTGATGTATCAATTCTTTTTTTTTTTCTAAATTCCCATCCGTCAAAAGAAAAACCTAAGGAGATACAATCAATTAGAAGATCATCTTCCTAATTGTTCAATTAATCATGAATTCTGGTACGTTTCCGCATCTTTTCTTGTTATCAAATAATTTCTAGATAGGATTCGGTTCTTGGGTTAATTAATTAATTAATATTAATTCTATCAAGTGGTATCAGAGCCTTATATCTTTCTATATTGCCTTGTGAATCCCTTTTGGTCTTAAATACCCATTTACAACCAATTGGTTTCACACCTTCTGGCAATAAAACAAGATCCCAAACGTCATTGTCTTTCATGGATTGCATTTCTTCACTCATGGCATTTATCCACTTATGAGAATTAGAACTTTCAATTGCTTCACGAAAAGTGATTGGATCATCTCCCATTAAGTCAACATGTTCTTCATTCTCTGTGAGATATACATAATCATCTGAAAATGTACTTCTCTTTACTTTAGTAGATCTTCTTAAAGGCTCTAACTCATTTTGAATTTGACGTTGTTGAGTTTGATCTTGATGCTCCTCATAAATAATCTGTTGAGGAACTACTGGATGATCTACAGGTAATGCCTATTGATCTTGATGAGTAGGAAGTTCAACATCATTATCTTGTAATGGATCTTGATGTTGTTGTTGAATAACGTTAGGTATGACAACCTGATCATTATCAACAGTACCTGTATAAAGAGGAAAATTTATTGAATCCTCTTAAAAAAAAAAGGTATTATCCTTATCTTCCCCTCCAAACTCAACATCCTCAAAGAATCGGGCAATTCCCGTCTCAAAAAATGTTCTTGTTTTGGGATTGTAGAATTTATACCCTCGTGATCTTTCTGCATATCCCACAAAATAACTACTAATAGTTCTTGCATCCAGTTTCTTTTTCATTAATAAAACAAATCAACAATATAAATATACATTTAATAGAATCCGCATGATGATCGTAGAAGAAAATAATGAAAGTGATAAATATCAGAAATATCATGCATGCATGGTGGACAACAAAATTCATGCATGCCTTTTGATTCGATGTGCTTTTGTCAATATACAAGTATAACATGAGTACACAACAATCAAATTATATGAATGAACCACAAAACCAAAATTTACCAAGATACTGAAATTAAAAATTCTTCCAGATCATGTCATAATCAATTCATTTGATCAAATAAAAATTATGTACGATAAGTAATCATCAAAACAGAATTCAAACAATTCGAGAACAAGATTAGGCTCTGATACCACTTGATATTTGTGGGCCATTTCCTACAACTTCATGGAATAGTCAATAATACTTTATCACATTCATTGGCGATTATTCTCGATATGGCTACCTATATTTAATTCATGAGAAGTCACAAGCATTGGACGTTTTCAAGTCATTCAAGGTCGAAGTTGAAAATCAACTTGGTAAGACTATTAAGTCCATTAGATCTGATCGTGGTGGTGAATACTACGGTAGATATGATGGATCAGGTGAGCAACGTCCAGGTCCTTTTGCTCGTTTCTTAGAAGAGCGTGGGATCTTTTGTTTGTGAATCACTAAGATGGTAGTATGTGTTTTTATTCATGCGAATAATATGTCGGCCCAAAGGAAGACTATTATTTGGCAGAAATTTATACATGCATGTGGTAATGAGTGAGATGATTATAAGGTGTCCATTGTGAGCATTTAGTTAGCCCAAAGGAAGGCTAAATGTTTGATAGGATTTTATCATTTCTACTTGATTACTACACCAAGAAAGCCTACTATGAGTCAAATTCTCTATCCAAAGATTAGATTTGATGTCACATTGGTTATCTTGAGATGGGTTATTATTTTTTTTTTTTGGCATAATTAATCACTATTTTGGTTATGGATGTATGTGTGAGCTAATTATTTGTTTTATATATATTGTTCTTTGTACAGCTGATACTGTTAATGCTACTTCTGTTACTACCACAATCAATAGTATTCCGATGCTTAATGGTAGTAATTTTAAAACTTGGAAAAATAAGGTGATTATGGTCTTGGGATGCATGGATTTAGACCTTGCATTGAGAGAGCAACCTCCTGCACCTCTTACAGATCAAAGCTCTTCCGAGGATAGGAAGAGTTTTGAGAGGTGGGACCGCTCTAATCGCATGAGTCTTATGATAATGAAAAATGCTATCCCAGAGACATTTCTGGACACTATGTCTGAGGAAACTAATGCCAAAAGCTTCCTTAATACCCTTGAAGAGCGCTTTGCCAAAAGTGATAAGGCAAAGATAAGTGCATCTTTGTCTCTATGAGGTATAAGAGTAATGGGAACATAAGGGAGCACATCTTAGAAATGTCTCATCTTGCTGGAAAATTGAAATCACTAAAGATAGAGCTTTCGGAAGATTTGCTCGTTCATTTAGTGTTGATTTCACTTCCTCCACAATTTGGACAGTTTGAGGTGAGCTATAATTGTCAAAAGGACAAATGGACATTTAATGAACTCATCTCTCACTTAGTGGAAGAGGAAGATAGGATGAAACAACATAAGATTGAGAGTGCTCATTTGGCATCAACCTCTTCAGGCCATGGTAAAAAGAGGAAAGGTAAGGAGATTGTGGTGTCACAAGCACAAAAGAAGCATAAGGACATGTCCAAGGGACGTACAGAAAAGAAATGCTTCTTTTGTAAGGACACTTCTCATATGAAGAAAGACTGCACTAAGTATCACACTTGGCGTGTGAAGAAAGGTATGTCTTTCGCTCTTGTTTGTACTGAAGTTAATATGGTTTCAGTTCCAAGGTATACTTGGTGGTTGGATTCTGGTGCAACAACTCACATAAGTATATCTATGCAGGGTTGCCTGAACTGCCGAAAACCCAATAATGATGAGAAATTCATATACATGGGGGCTGGAAATCCGGTGGAAGTTCAAGGCATAGGACTTTTAAGTTGTTGTTATCTACTGGTTTTTATTTAGAATTAAACAACACATTTATTATACCGTCTTTTAGACGGAATTTAGTTTCAGTTTCTGTATTGGACAAAGAAGGATTTATTTGTTCATTTGGACATAGAAAATGTAATGTTTATTTTAATTCTATGCTTATTGGAACTAGTACTTTATCTGATTATGACAATCTTTATTTACTTGATACAATATCTTCCTATGGTGAGTCCCACAATGTTGAAACCAAAGGCACTAAACGCAAATTTTCAAATGAAAATTCTTTCTCTTTATGGCACAAACGTTTGGGTCATATCTCTAAACAGAGAATTGATAGGCTTGTGTCGGAAGGGATTATTGAAAAGTTTGATCATTTGGATTATGATACTTGTGTTGAGTGCATTAAGGGTAAAATTACAAACAAGAGAAAAGTAGGAGCCGAGAGAGTTAAAGATGTCTTAGAACTGATACATACGGATATTTGTGGGCCATTTCCTACAGCTTCATGGAATGGTCAACAATACTTTATCACGTTCATTGACGATTATTCTCGATATGGCTACCTATATTTAATTCATGAGAAGTCACAAGCATTGGACGTTTTCAAGTCATTCAAGGCCGAAGTTGAAAATCAACTTGGTAAGACTATTAAGTCCATTAGATCTGATCGTGGTGGTGAATACTACGGTAGATATGATGGATCAGGTGAGCAACGTCCAGGTCCTTTTGCTCGTTTCTTAGAAGAGTGTGGGATTGTCCCTCAATACACTATGCCAGGTTCTCCAAACATGAATGGTGTAGCAGAGAGACGTAATAGAACCCTTAAGGATATGGTAAGAAGTATGATTTCTCGTACAACTTTACCTCACTCTCTATGGGGTGATGCATTAAAGACCGCAGTCTATATCCTTAATAGAGTTCCTACAAAAGCTATAAATAAAACCCCTTATGAGTTATGGACTGGTAAGAAACCAGTCTTAAAGCACTTACGAGTTTGGGGATGTCCAGCTGAGGCAAGGCCTTATAGGCCAAATGAAAAGAAACTGGATGCAAGAACTATTAGTATTTTGTGGGATATGCAGAAAGATCACGAGGGTATAAATTCTACAATCCCAAAACAAGAACATTTTTTGAGACGGGAATTGCCCGATTCTTTGAGGATGTTGAGTTTGGAGGGGAAGATAAGGATAATAACTTTGTTTTTGAAGAGGATTCAATAAATTTTCCTCTCTATACAGGTACTGTTGATAATGATCAGGTTGTCATACCTAACGTTATTCAACAACAACATCAAGATCCATTACAAGATAATGATGTTGAACTTCCTACTCATCAAGATCAACAGGCATTACCTGTAGATCATCCAGTAGTTCCTCAACAGATTATTTATGAGGAGCATCAAGATCAAACTCAACAACCTCAAATTCAAAATGAGTTAGAGCCTTTAAGAAGATCTACTAGAGTAAAGAGAAGTACATTTTCAGATGATTATGTATATCTCATAGAGAATGAAGAACATGTTGACTTAATGGGAGATGATCCAATCACTTTTCATGAAGCAATTGAAAGTTCTAATTCTCATAAGTGGATAAATGCCATGAGTGAAGAAATGCAATCCATGAAAGACAATGACGTTTGGGATCTTGTTTTATTGCCAGAAGGTGTGAAACCAATTGGTTGTAAATGGGTATTTAAGACCAAAAGGGATTCACAAGGCAATATAGAAAGATATAAGGCTCGTCTTGTCGCTAAAGGATTCACTCAAAAGGAAGGCATTGACTATAAAGAGACTTTCTCTCCGGTTTCATCGAAAGACTCTTTTAGGACTATTATGGCTCTTGTGGCGCATTTTGATCTTGAGCTACATCAGATGGATGTCAAAACTGCTTTTCTCAATGGAGACATTGAGGAAACTATTTATATGAAACAACCAGAAGGGTTGGCTTCCGAGGAAACTAGCAAATTGGTTTGTAAACTTAAGAAATCCATTTATGGGCTCAAGCAAGCTTCTCGTCAATGGTATTTGAAATTTCATCAAGTTGTTCTCTCATTTGGTTTTGAAGTGAACACTGTTGAAGATTGTGTATACCATAAATTCAGTGGGAGTAGATTCATATTTTTGGTCTTATATGTGGATGATATTTTGCTTGCTAGTAGCGATGTAGAATTGCTTCGGGAAACCAAGAAATTTTTATCAAATAAATTTGAAATGAAAGATCTTGGTGAAGCATCCTTCGTATTAGGGATCCAAATCCATCGTGATCGTTCACGGGGAGTTTTAGGATTATCACAGAAGGGTTATATTGAAAAGGTATTACAACGCTTTGGCATGCAAAATTGTAAACCTCATGACACCCCTGTGTCTAAAGGAGATAAGTTCAGTTTGAAACAGTGTCCAAGAAATGATTTGGAATCCAAGTTTATGCAGAATATTCCTTACGCTTCAGCAGTAGGGAGTTTGATGTATGCACAGGTCTGTACACGACCTGATCTTGCATACATTGTTGGAATGCTTGGCAGATATCAAAGTAATCCGGGAAGAGAACATTGGATTGCAGCCAAAAGAGTCTTTAGATATTTACAAAATACTAAGGATTATATGCTCACATATAGAAGGTCGGATAAACTTGAGATCATAGGGTTTTCTGATTCCGACTTTGCTGGATGTCAAGATAGTCGAAAATCAACATCTGGTTATGTATTTCTATTAGCTGGAGGTGCAATTTCTTGGAAGAGTGCTAAGCAGACACTTGTTGCATCGTCCACTATGGAAGCTGAATTTGTTGCTTGTTATGAGGCATCCAATCATGCTATATGGCTGCGTAACTTCATTACAAAACTGCGAGTAGTCGATGGCATTGAAAGGCCACTCAAGCTGTATTGTGACAATCGAGCAACAGTCTTGTATTCAAATAACAACAGGAGCTCTTCTAGATCTAAACATATAGATATTAAGTTCCTTGTTGTGAAAGAAAGAGTTCAGAGTGGTTTTATTAGCATTGAGCTAATAGGAACAAACTCCATGCTAGCGGATCCATTCACTAAGGCATTGACACCTTCGGCCTTTCATGAGCATGTTGCTCACATGGGTGTCGTTACATTTGATACAGTTTAATTTAGTGGGAGTTTTGTGTCATATGTTATGTATTTGATATCATGATATTATTTGGTTTCATAATAAAGTATCAATTTGATTTACTCTGAATTCTGATCTCATTTGGTTAAGGTTGGACCAGTTGGAAATAGGCATGTGTATATATCACATTACATGTAATTTCCATGCTACACATCCATACTTAATCTATGTCATTTAGTCAAGTTGATGTATGAGATTATTGTGGGTTTAGTTGCGAAATGACAACGACTGCTTCTTTAGTCCTTACGTTAATAAGTCTAATGGACGAGATTGTTTCAGATGATTTATCTTTATTTTTTGTGCACATTTAGTAATGGTGATTTGTATATGATCAAAGGTTTCTATAATATGAGCACATGGTTGTGCAATCCAAGTGGGAGATTTGTTAGAATTTGGATTGTACACTATGTGCATACATATTTATAAATACATATGGACATGTAGACGTACATGTATTGTGGCTAATAATTATATACATATTACTATTATAAAGTTTAAGGACCTAATAAAGTGATATAATTTTATGTAATGGTCCATATCATCTAAAATATAAAGTGTGGTGTTAATATATGTGTAGAATTCCTGAAGTGTAAATTATCAATTAATGATGGGCACATTGGTAATTTCACACATAAAGATTTATTATAAATAGGGTGTGGTCCCTAATTGATGTATCAATTCTTTCTTTCTAAATTCCCATCTGTCAAAAGAAAAACCTAAGGAGATACAATCAATTAGAAGATCATCTTCCTAATTCTTCAATTAATCATGAATTCTGGTACGTTTCCGCATCTTTTCTTGTTATCAAATAATTTCTAGACAAGATTCGGTTCTTGGGTTAATTAATTAATTAATATTAATTCTATCATAGAACATAGAAGGTAGAAACCTTACCTAAAATTCAACATTTTTTTTGGCGTACCTTAACTAGATCAATTACCATGTCGGTAAATCTATTCCAAAGATGAGTAGTAAAGGAGCCATTGTGCTTGTTTCTCAGCAAGGTGGAGTCAGTGTAGCATACCATTTCTTGTTGTGACTAGACCAAAGCAGTATGGTTTGGGTGCTTGGGTTTACGCGTTGATAAATGAGCTTTCACTAACTTTGGTATACATGATTAAGTTCTACTATAAATGGTTTATGCAAAGATATGTTGATCAAGCTGATGGAAGGTGTAATGCTTTTTATAGTAGCGTTTCTCCTAATCCTTTTAAAATTGTAAAATATGTGTTCTCTTGGTGGAAGGAGAAACAAAGTTTAAGAAAATTGGACTCCTACCAATCTTCTATGGCACAATCTATGAAGCACGTCACGGAAGTTGTGTCTATAACTATAGAATACTGTTCGGATGGTGGTGCTACTGGTCCAGTAACTCTAAATACTAGTGACGATGTTGTTTTGCAGAGGCGTGATGACTTCTGTGAATTGAATGTGGCAATAAGGCTATGGGCTGCTATAGTAAATCCAAGCTATGTGTTTGCATCAAAGATGGAGAAGATCAATGTCATATTGATGTCATGGGCGAAAAGAAAATGGATCTACGTTAATCAAGCATTTTCTTATTAGCGAGATTTCTCCCGTACTATGGGGAGTTACTTGGGTCCATTCGTCTAAAGGGGCTGTTAGGGAAGTCTCATCAAACATCGTTGGATCCATTCAAACAGTATTAGCCGTCCGATGTAATGTCAATTTTTTTCCAACTCTAATATAAATGCCTTTCTCTCACACTACGTTTAACTTTTTTCCTCTATGCCATCTACCGAAGACGTGCCACAATAAAACCCTAGCTCCCTATTTTGCACTCCATTGTTCCATCTTTCCTCCCTTCCTCAAAAGAAGATCTTGTTGACTCCCCAAGACTCTCCTTAAAATGGAAACTAAAGCCTTGGGCTTTGTTATATATATAAGCAATCAATCATTGGGTGTTTTTTTGGGCTCCAAAGCACAAACTTTGCTATTTGTTGGTAAGATGGGATTTTTTTCCTTCAATCATGTGGGTGATCTTCGTTTTGGCTTTGGAAAATAGGACTACAGATAATGATATACTATGTTGTAACTTGTATGGTAATGGGCTCTATTAAGGTTTTGTCACAAGCCTTTGCTGGAACATGGAAATATTCCTTTATGCTTTAGTGTTTGTTGTTTTCGTCCAACAAGGTTGGGGAAAAGAAAATTTGAAGGCATGGGATCTTGTTCAAAATCTTCATCTTTGTTGCTTATGAAAATATATTATATAAAGACTGAAACTTTTGTGTTTTTTGTCCCCTTGTTGTTTTTGGTTCAAAATAGAGTAGAACAAACTACAACCTTAAAAGAGTGATATTTTTAAGGATAATTTTTTTTATGATGTCTATTAAGGATACCATGGAAATAGTGATAAAGCATCAAAAACTAGAATATGATAACATGTATATTTGCAATTCTGATATGTTCTAACGAGTTTAAGTTTTCTTGTTCTAGGTTCTGTGTTATGTCTACTAGTCTAGGTTTGTTTGATTTTTTTTTCTTATTGGATTTTATTGTCTTTTGGTGTTTTACTTGTTTGTTTATTTGTTATTTTATTTAAATCACTGGCGGACCCACAATTTCACTGGAGGAGTAGAGTCTAAATAAAAATCTTTAAGTGGATAATGTTATGTATGGATTTTAGACCTCTTCATTTTGTTTTATCCCTGAATTATGCAGTGTATTTTGTGTTATGTGAATTGGTATGCAAGTTGGATATCTATATCCATGATTACTCTATTAAAAGAAAATTACATGATATTGCCAAAGCACTTCAAGCCAAAGGAGGTTTCTAAAGAGCTCATTGGTAAGATTGAGTTCACTAAGAGTAGTAATGTGGCATATCATTTGACTTTTTGTTGGAATTTTTTGTTAAATTCTTCTTAGTAATTCCTCAATTGCTAAGATTTGCAGCTACTAATTCTATTGGAGGTTTTCTATTGGAATGGTTGTTATTCATATCTAAGACTGATAAAATGCATTTGGAAATTCCAACAGCTTATAATGAGGTGTTGAATTCAACCTTGATTTTTTTTTACTAGACAATGGAGATGATTTTGCATCCTACACTGAAATCCACAAATATCTAGTTCAAAAGATTGTGTTGGTGTTGTGAAGCATGTGGATGGCACAAATCTGTTTCTTGTTCCTCCATCTAACATTTTTGAGGAATGTTTTGTGGAGCTTGTGGATTGTCATGCAATTATTGAGGAAAAAAAATTTGAAAATTTTATTTTGTATTGCTTCTATTAGTGTTTATTCTATTTATGACACTAAATCAAGTATAGTTGAATTGTTAATATATAAATATGTATATATATAGAAGTATGTTTTGTTTACAATATTGTGTCGCTTTTTCTATCAACAATAGAATTTGTTTTATTTTCTTTTAAATTCTAAAATTTCATTATGTAACATTAAGTTTTAATTAAATTATACATTTAGTTATTAATATATATTACAAAATGTTTATATTGAATCTTTTAATTTAGGCAAAAAAAATTAATTGTATAATTAGTAATATTATAATATATACAAGCATTTAATGTAAAATTAATATTATGTTAATCGATATTTCTAATATTATCATCTATATTGTTTATACAGATCATTTTTGTTGACGAATGAATACACAGCTTATGGTAAGATTGCAATTTTGTGATAGCTTCTCGTAATAAATTGTTTCGAGGTTTATGATTTAATATATAAAATGTCTTTTGTGATAAATATGGATATATTTGAACCTAGAAAATTACTTTAGTTTAGTAGACTAAAAAACTATATAACTTAATTAAATGAATTAGGGAAACCATAGATTATGCCTAAAAAAATTAGAATAGTAGAATTAATAGGTAGTTGATTGAAAAATGGACTATGTAGATATTATGGACGATAAAATTAGATTAATAATTATTTTAGAATTAAATGAGCTAAAATGACCTAAATGGACCCAAATAGTAATTATATATATATATTTGTATAGTTTGTTGTATAATTTATTGCTACATTTTGGGATAAAAAGCAACTAGCAATGTAACATATAAGTAATATATATTCTAATTAATATATAATATATAAGTAATAATATATAAATGTCTATGTATATTACCCTTTAGACATTTGCTATATACGTTATATAATTTATAAACATATACATCATGTTAGTTATAACATATCATATAAATATGTTATGTATAATTTTTATATTTTATATATTTTATTTGTTATACACACATATTATATGTGTAATTTATACAAAATATTTGTCGTTTATATTATATATATAATATAAATTTTCTTAATATATTATAATATTAATCTAAATACTATAATGCAACAAATATAATAGCATATTCAATTTATGTAGCAATTTAATTATATAATATATATAACATATATTATTTATTTATTACTTATAGATTTTATACATATATATGCGATATATATATACCATATATATCACAAATATCTCTTTTATATATATAGATTAAGATTTGTATATATCTGTATCATATATGTTATAAATAATTTATAGTTTATATGCACTCTTTAAGTTATGTCTTCATATATATATAGACATATATAACAAATGTAACTTGTTTATCCATTCTTAAAATTTATTGCTCATAATTTGATTTCTAGCTAATTAGGCCTATCTATGGTGAAATGAGTCAAACCAAATCCACAAGTCTTTCATATTCAATTAGGGCATAAACTATCAAAATAGCTAATACTTAATTTTATGCTCCATTGACTTAAATTACATAATATGGGCTTAACACCTTTACCGACATTAATTGGTCAAATACTAAAATATTTAGGTCTATTATAAATTTTCAAGTATTGAATTATCTAATGAGCTCATGAAACACTTCTTAGGCACGTAACCCTAAATACACGTAGTGGGCTTAAATAGGAATTTGGAATGCCTGATAGTTTTAATTAACTATAAATTAAATTCTAATTGGGCTTTTACTGAATTCTCAAGTCTAATATCTAATTTTATTCATTTGGGCCTCTAATTAAGTATATTTAAATGCAATTCCATCTAAATTATAATCCATACTCTTAAGTGGGCTCATTTACAAATTCTTTGAAGCCCATTATCATAAATATTAGTAAATTATTTATATATTTATAAATTTATAAGTCATAATCGTAAATGTTATATATATGCATGTGCAATATGATAAAACATAGATTATATATAAAATATTTTATAATTAATATTAATAGCATATATTATATTGATATGCGTATAGCTAATATCAATAACTTGACTTTTAGCCAATTATGTCTACTTACACCAAAATGAGCTAAATTAAATTCTATCAAGTCTTTCTTAATCAATTACACTCTAAACTACTAAATATAATCAATATTTAATTTAATGCTCCATGGACTTAAATTCCATAATACGAGTTCAACATTCTTACCTACATCAATTTGGCCTATTTCTAAAATATTTAACTCCATTATCGATTTCCAAGTATTGACCACATCTTTTATTTAAATTTGTCTTACTTAATAATATTTATAATAATATTGTTCATAAAAATATATATTATATGTTGTAACTCTATATATAATGCATACAATAATTTATGAAATGTCATATATGTATGTGCATATATATATAATAACAAAAGTGAATCCAAAACAAATCAACGCATATATACGTAATAGATATCTATGTAATCTATAAATAGACATACAAGTTATAAAATATATAAGTAATAAGATACATATGAGCTATTTAATATATAAGTAACATATATAAATACCTATGTATATATGCCCTTAAGACATTTGCTATATACATTATATAATTTATACAACATAAATATATATCTCATATCAATATTATATGTGTTATGTATAAATTATATATAATTTATACAAAATACTTGTCATTTTTATTATAGAGTAATAAATTTTTTCTTAATATATTTTATATATAATCTAAATACTATATTGCCAACAAACATATATAACATATTCAATTTTCTTGGGCTCATAGCCCTAAGTATACTTGGTGGACCTAAATAAGAATTTAGAAGATTTAATAGCTTTAGGTACATGAACTTCAAAAAGTTGAAGTTGTAGGTGTGGTAGGTCATTATGGTCTCAAAGTGGTAGTTCATGTTATGTTATAAAAGTTGTAGGTCGTGTTACGAAATGGTAGGTCATGCTATGAAATTGTAGGTATGGTTAGTTAAATCAAAGTGGTAAGTTTTGTTACGAAATTGTAGGTGTCATAGGTCATCATGGTCTCCAAGTCGTAGGTCTGTTTACGAAGTTGTAGGTATGAATATGATAGGTCATCATGGTATCAAAGTGGTAGGTTGAAATTGTAGATGTCGTGGATTATCATGGTCTCAAAGTGCTAGGTCTTGTTATGAAGTTGTAGGTGTGGTAAGTCATCACTGTCTCAAAGTGGTAGCTCATTTTATGAAGTTGTAGGTGTTTTAGGTCATCATGGTCTTAAAGTGGTAGCTCATGTTATGAAGTTGTAGGTGTGGTAGGTCATCTTGGTCTCAAGGTGCTAGGTCTTGTTACAAAGTTATAGGTGTGGTAAGTCATCAATAACTTACCACATCTATAACTTTCTTACTGACTTATAACTTTTCAAAAATAATATGACCTACCATACCTACACTTTGTTACTGATCTATCACTTTTCGAAAATAAAAAGATCTACAACACTTACAACTTTGTTATTGACCTACAACTTTCAAAACATAAAATGATCTACTGCACCTATAACTTTATTACTTGACCTACCATTTTTTGAAAATAACATGACCTACCATATCTATAACTTTGTTACTTGACCTACAACTTTTCGAAGATAACATGACCTACCACACCTACAACTTTTGAAATATAATACGACCTATCATACCTACGACTTTATTACTTAAACCTACCACTTTTCAAAAATAACATTACCTGTCATACCTATGGCTTTATTACTTATCCTACAACTTTTGGAAAATAACAAGAACTACAACACTGACAACTTTTTATTGCCTTATAACTTTTGATACATAACATGATCTACCATACTTATGATTTTATTACTTGACCTACCACTTTTAAAAAAAAAACAGTACCTAGCATACCTACAACTTTATTACTTGACCTACCATTTTCTAAAATAACATGACCTACCACACCTATAACTTTGTTATTTGACCTACAACTTTTTGAAAATAACATGACTGGCCTATAACTTTCCGAAAATAAGATGATCTACCACACTTACGACTTTGTCATTGACCTACCACTTTTCGAAAATAACAAGACCTACCACACCTACAACTTTGTTACCCGAACTATGACTTTTCAAAATAACATGATCTACCACACCTATAAGTTTCTTATTGATCTATAACTTTCGAAACATAACATGACCTATCACACCTACAACTTTATTACTTAACCTACCACTTTTAGAAAATAACATTAACTACCATACTTACAACTTTCTTACTGACTTACAACTTTCGAAACATAACATGACCTACAACACATATGACTTTATAACCTGACCTATTACTTTTCAAAAATAATATGACCGACCACATCTACAACTTTATTACTTGACCTACCACTTTTCTAAAATAACATGACCTAACTACATCTACAATTTTGTTACTTGACTTACAACTTTTCGAAAATAACATGACCTATAACTTTCTTACTGACCTACAAATTTCATAACATAACCTAACCTACTACACCTATGACTTTATTACTTAAACTACCACTTTTCGAAAATAAAATGACCTACTAATCTACAACTTTATTACTTGACCTACTAATTTTTGAAAATAACATGACCTACCACACTTAGAACTTTGTTACTTGACCTAAACTTTTTGAAAATAACATGACCTACTACACTTACAGCTTTCGAAAAAAAACATGACTTATTATACCTATGACTTTATTACTTAACCTATCACTTTTTGAAAATAGCATGATCTACCATGTTTACAAGTTTCTTACTGACCTACCACACCTACGACTTTCTTACTTTACCTACCTGTAAACCCCTGAATTTTTCATAATTCTTAGAAAATAATTTTAGAGTTAAATATTAAAACCAAGATCCTGAAAAGCGACCTAAGTTAAAATTGAATTCTAAATAAGATCAAATACGAAAATTCTTATCCTTGAGAAAAAAGAAACCCTCAAGACAAAATGGAAAATCTAACAGTCGTTCGATTCAACATTCGTACACCAATCAAATCATTTATCTTATCGTTAACACGAAAATCAAGATGATATATCCAAATAACACCCATGAAAAAAATACTGAAACCTTAAACTCTTCGTTGAATTTTAGAATCGAAAATTTCAATTACTACCAAAAGTCAAACAGAGTCAACTAATAATCCTAGAGTCGACTAAAAATTCCCAAGAACTAAAAAATATTTGAAAAATCATAAAAATAAAGTTAAACATAAATTTTGAGCAAAAAATATAAGATGGTAAAAAAACCCTAAAATTTTATGATCTTACTAATAGATAAAAAAGTCGGAAGTCAAACCGGAACCTTAAAGTCAACTTAGAGCAATGACAAACTCTAGTGAATTTAGATTCGACAATCCCTTGCTCTAAACCCTTAAACAATAAAATTAAGTAAATAACAGGTTATAGTCCATAATAATATAGTGAAGCTTAAAAATATCAGATTCATCGAAATTTAGTTTCGGACCCGAACGATAACAGATTTCGAAAACCATGTCCTCGATGCACTGAACAGTAAAAATATTCTGATAATACCTGTTAGACTCGTAATAGTATGAGGATTCCAAGAATATTGGTTTTAAAATTTTTTGGAATCTTAAAATATCTAATATAGCCCTGTTTACGTGTATTTTCATTATTACCCATATTTTATTTGTCTAATCTACTATTTATTGTACTATTTCTACTATTCCTACTATTCATCTATCTCTACTTTTTCTTACTATCTACTTCTTACAACCTATATATCTATTTCTTACATTTACTTTTCTAATATTACTTTTTACTTAATTTCTCTTACACTTTTCTTCTAAAATTAATTTTTAATTACTCTTCTTCTTCATGGCACCAATTTTCTTTTCTTTTTCATTTATTTAATAAACTACAATTTTCCTCCAACTTTATCTATAAATATTCATTTCCTCCTTCACTTTTTATATACTTTTCTTTTATCATAACAAAACTCTACCAAAATCATTTCTCAATTTCTCTCTCTAATTTTCCTCTCTAAAATTCCCTTCCCATGTAAGCCCTGGAAAATTTCAGTAAATAATTACAAGATGAACTTCGAAAATAAAACCTAAAAATCACTCCAAATTAAAACAGAATTTCGACAAGTCCTAAATCATGAATGAATCCAAAAATTTCTTAATCATGAGAAAATGAAAATCCTTAAAAATAAAATAAGAACTCAGTGGTCTTCAAATTCAAAACCACTACGTACGAAAAATTCCATATTTAACTCCGGCTTATAAAAACGGGTAATATAAAGCCCAAAAACAAATTATTAAAAAGCAAATAACGATTGACTTTCGAAAATATAACTCAATTCAAGAATTCCGAAAACATTAAGAGATATTAAATACTTACAAAAATGAAATGTAAAATAAATTTCTCAAATTAAATATGTTGTATAAACATAAAATATCAGTTTCCAATTTGGCAAAGATCTAAACCGGAAAATCACCCGGAAACCCTAAGTGGAATACAATAGTCTAAGTCCGGCGACCTAGCGCTCTTAACCCTAGAGGCCGAGATGTAGTTTAAATGTGTAGAATAGCTCATAGTAATATAAGTTTGTTTAAAAATATCAGGTTGGTAAATTTTTGACCTAATTCGAACCCGTTTGGATATAGACTTCGAAAAGCGTGTCCCAGGGCTTGAGATATAAAAAATACCAATAGTACCGTTAGACTCGTAATTTCATAAGATTTCCAAATATATCAGTTATAGAATTTTTCGGGTTATAAAAGTTACAGTTATAACCTTTTTATCGTATTTCCATTATTACCGGTAATTGATTAGTCTTTTGCACTATTCATTTTTATTTCATTACAAAATTTTATTATTCTTTTAAAGCCTTATATTTTTAGATAAATATTTTATATGTTATAGAAAATTTTGTTTTTAAAATTTAGTTTGTTTCGGGTCTTTACGGGATCAGATTCTGTTTAAGATCCGATACTAAAAATAAAATAAATTAATTAATAATTGAAAAATATTTTAAAAATATTTTTATTTTCATAAAATAATTTTTTAGAATTTTTCGGGTTATAAAAATATTATTTATAGCCCATATTCGTATTTTGATCATACCGGTAACATAATTGTTAAAATACTAAAATAATTCAAATAATTATTTAATTTTAATTATGAAAAATCTGCTACAAATATTTGGAATAATTTTTCTAATTTTATTTTATTTTATTAAGAAAGTACTTTTACAACCCATACCTTCAAGTACACCTTACACATATCACTTCCTTTTCACTTCAATCTTTCTACACATTATTCCACACTTCATGGCAGATTTTGACCCTCTTTATGGCTGCCTTGACTCTTGAATTACTCCAAAAATTAATTAAAATAACCTTCTTTCAATCCTTCTTAAAGAAGCTACACATACACATTTATTACACAATTTAATTTCAAGTCAAAATTCAACAAAACACACACTCTCTCTCTCTCCCAATTCACGCCAGCCGCCCCCCCCCCCCCCCCCCCTCTCATTTTCTGCCTTTGTTTTATTTTTTTCTTCTTTTATTCAATTAAAACACTCATTTTCTCTCTCTCCTTCATTTACTCACTTTCCCTCTTTCATTCCTTAGCCTTTTCTCTCTCATTTTCCTCTCTTTCTTTCTTCTTTTTGTTCTTGTTTCTTCAAGAACACAAGCTGCCCCCATCTCTTCCATTAGCTTCCACTCATATTTCTTGAAGATTTCTAAGCAAATCTTCATCTCAAAGCCTCCATAGGTGATATAGGTAAAGTGTAATGAAGGTTTCATGCATCAAATGACCTTCCATAAGCTTAAAAGCTTAGGATGATGATGCCAATAATGAAACACTCCTTTTCTCCACTTTTATTATCTTGTATTACAATTATTTTCTTGTTTAAAGTTGATATATATTGTAGATCTAACTTTTTGTAGCTTTGATTTTTGTTTATGCCATAGATCTTGCTATTTAAGTTATTATTCTTGTTATTACTTATGATTTATGCATATATTTCTCATTCACATGTGTTCATGCATTCAAAACTAGTTTAGAAGACTAGATCTAGTTGTTTTAGGTCCATACATGCATTAGACTTTGTTTTATGTTCATGGATGACTTGTAGTGGCATGATGATAGTAGGGATGTTTTAGAAAACTCAAGATCTATTTTATTTTCATCAAAAATCATTTTTGAAAATTCGGATGAAAATGGAATCATAATTAGAAAAGTTGTTTTTCAACTTCAAAATGTGTATTTTTCATTTAAAATGAAGGGCTTAGGGTATAGATAACATAAATGAAAGATTTTGATGAGCAAAGTTTAGATCTATGAGTTTAAAGTTTATTTTCATGGGTTTCATTTAGGTGTATGTTCATATTATGTGTAGATCTTAGATTTGAACTTAGACAAAAATTGTGAAATTCGTATTTTGGCAAAACCCCTATTTGAAAACCACTTTCCAAGTGTCAAAATGTAATTTTTACTTAAGAAAATGAAGGCTTAATATATGTATATCATCAAGACTTCTTTCTACAAGAATCAAAGGTGATTTTCAAAATAAAAATTCTATTTTCGGATTTTGGCCAAGGCATATTTTAAAAACATGTTTTCCAACTCAAAAATGGAGTTTTTATTTAAGAAATGAAAGGCTCTTAAGATATGATATGTAAGGAATGGATTTTCATAAGCTTGGATAGATTTTATCAAAAGATATGACCAAAAATAAATTTTGTAAATTCGGATCCCAACCAAGACCAATTTTTAAAACCCATTTATCAACTCCAAAACTCATGTTTTATGTGAAAAATGAAGGGTATAAGTAATAGGTATCTTTAAGGAATGATTTTTACAAGTTAAAATGAGTTTAGGCATGAGTGATGTGTAAAACAAGTAATGGAATTAAAATGGAAAATTTTGAGTTAGTGATCAAATTGTCAAATTCGTAATTTGAGATGATGCATATGTAATCACTTAGTATTTGAGCTCAAATTGCAAGTTTTATGTGTTAAATGAAGTCCTTAGGTAATTGATATAGTAAAGCCTTAAATTTTAATGCTTTAAACAAGTTTTTCCCAAAGGAATCATTCAAAAAGTGGATTTTCTAAAATTCGGATTTTTGAGTAAATCATATTGTAAAACATATTTGCAAAGTGTAAAATGCAAATTTTTGTGTAAAAATGAAGTCCTTAGTGGTTATGTATGATTGAGCCCTAATTTTCTAAATATCAAATGATTTTTACTTAAAGGAATCACTCAAGAACCAATTTTTACCAAATTCGGATTTTGGAATCAACCCCACTTGAAAACATGTTTACAAAGTGCAAAATGAAAATTTTTATGTAGAAATGAAGGTCATAAGTAATAGATATAATGAAGACTCAATTTTAACAAAAATAATTATATTTTCTTAAGTAATAAATCCAAAACAAATGGAAATAATCAAAGTTAGGAAACTAGATTTTAAAAGTAGTTTATTTGAAGTCTTGTAATAAAAAGTTATAAAATTTTCTTTTAGCAAGAATCATCAAGATCATGCATACATTAAGCTCATCTCATGTCATTCATGTTAGGGAATCACTCATATTGCATGTATAGCTAATTTATATAGTAGGAACATTACAAACATTTACAAAACTTTTTTGGAATCGGAAACCGTTACTGATCAGATCTGATCCCTCTGTTCGAGACCTAAATGTTTTCAAAACTTGAAAATAATATTAGAATTAGATAGATCTTTCGAAGTAGATAGAAATCGATATATAATTTGCGAGATTCCGAGTTAAAATGACCAAGTTATGGCCGTTTTAAGTTGGAATTCCTGCTTAGGACGAGAATTACGAATTTGATAGTTCGTATAAAATCGTTTGGATTAGTTAGAGTTGAAATACTTATTAGAGTATTTCTTCCTTTTTAGGTGACCCCGATATCGACGATTCCCTACCACCGGATTACTTGTACTAGAAGACCGGTGATCCAATGGCCGAGTGAGTTTTCTCCTTATTTTGTTACCTTGTTTGTGCTTGTAGCTAGTTGCATTAGAATTATAGGCACAAGATAAAAATCGATATGAATGGGGATGGGATATATGATGAGACTGTGATGAATGTATGCCAAAGAATACTAAAGCATATCGAAACCATGATTCGATTGGATAACTGCACTGTTCATATTATTTCTGTTATATGTGTGATATTGGTTGGTCACTCTAAAGAATGTATAAATATTTTTACCTAAGCAAAAATTAAATTGGTCATGCATCGCATCGGACATATTGCATTTGGTAGCATGCTACTCCTACGCAGGTCGATCGGTATGGTCGTCGATGCCTCGTTTGGATAACGAGCCCGGTGCCAGAGCTCATTCAGGGGTACTAAGGCGCATGTGGATGCATTCCTTGGATGAGCCTAGCCGAGTCGAGTGCTAAGAGCCGAGGGCTTGGGGACTAGATGCGGTCGTGTAGACTCAATACCATTCCTAACCCAAGATACGGAGGGCGTAAATCCGTTCTGTGTGTGGGTTCCGGATACCCATGCATAATTGCTTGCTCACGTGTTTGTTCATGCATAGCATATGATTGATTATAACTTGCTTGTTATGGTACGGAACCAAGGGAATTCTCACTAAGCTAGTGTAGCTTATACCCCAATAGTTGTTTAAATGAACAGGTTATCTCAAGAATGCAAAGTGGGGACCGAATTGGTTGGAGCCGGGAATGACTCCGGATTTCGGCAAAGAATAAGAATGTTTGAAGTTATCAGCTAGTTTTATGATTTGTCTTGTAATAGTTTATGTAGGGAAGTCTGTGGATGAATGTAATTGAAGTTTAATGATTTGTATTTTGAAGTATAGCGATTCGTATATGAAGTATAGTGATTTGTATCTGGAGTATAGTAAATTGAATTTCCTTTACATTGTTCTCAAGTTGTATCAACATAAAATGCATTACTCCGATGAGTCTCCTCCATGTGTTAGACGCCTTGTACATAGTACGGAAGCCTTC
This sequence comes from Combretum micranthum, assembly GCA_024138025.1. Taxonomy (NCBI): domain Eukaryota; kingdom Viridiplantae; phylum Streptophyta; class Magnoliopsida; order Myrtales; family Combretaceae; genus Combretum; species Combretum micranthum. Next base: position 430,319 of record JAMXBD010000539.1, on the reverse strand, counting down.
GCGTGACTGAGGTGGTTATTCTTAGGCTTTAATATTATATACAACGTACTGCCACGTTTAGGGTACCCTTCGGGGTGTGACATCCCAACTCTCTCTCTTTTCTTTCCATGAAACTACCATCCACATAATACTTCCAAAACCCCATTTCTTCTTTAACCAACAAATAATTTTAGGTAAAGATTCCTACATTCATCTTCATATCATGCAACTTAACATGACCATAGTGTATGCTTCCTAAACCCATGAGTATTAGGTAAGCAATAATATGTTCATGTTTTGTTCTTGTTTATGCAAAATTTTTATTGTTATATTGATATTATATTATGCTCTATTTATTGCTTCTAATCTAACTTCTATATGTTGTTAAGTATATTTATGTATATATATTTCTTAGAGCATATAAGCTCACTAATATAACATTTATTTATGCTCATGCAATTTATTTATTTTTTTCTTGCAATTTATTTATTTATTTCATGCTATTATATTAAGACTAATCTTTTTAGTTTTAGACTTGTCCTCATTAAGTCAAAATAATTTTTCTTCTTTCTTTTTGGACTTGTCCATAATCTTAGTTCGGGGAGCTTTGAAATAAATCTAAAACTCTCATAATTTTCTTATTTGTTTTCTTATTTTCTTAAAGGACTTGCCCTTCTAAGTCCGGGAAGTCTTTATACAAGCTAAGACTTCCCTACACTTGACTTTTATTATGTATTTATTTCATTCCTATATCTTTCATCTTTCATATTAATTATATTTGCCATGTTACTTAATTATGAACTCATGTTCATACATGATCATGTTGTTGTTGTCTTAACAAAAATAAGAGAAGTTCTTTCTTTGATAAAGAAAATTAGTATAAGCTTACTATAAAAATATAAGTTTATCACTTAGGAAAAGTTCTATTAAAATTTAGAATTTTCTTCCAAAAAAAATGCTTTATAAAAAATTTAGACAAGTTCACCCTAGATCTTAGTGTTGTTATTATGCAAGACCTTTTAATTCTTTACTCTCTTTTCAAACTATCAAAATAAAATTATTATTTAAAACCTTGAGGTTGATAATTCTTTGTTATATAAATTTTCTTAAAAACTTATTTATAAGATTATCACCAACGCTTTAACAAACACTAAGAGCCGAACAATTTTTCCAAATCAAGTTTAAAATCAACTCACTAAAAACCCACTTAGGAATAAATCGGCGTGCAACTTAAGGAACTAAGTTTTTTGAAGTAAAAATTCATTTTCTTTTATGAAATTAAGGAAATACAAATAATAGGATTTTTCCAAGACGGTTCATGTATTGAAAAATTATGGATTTCGAAAAGAGTTATTATGAGATTAAGAATCTAAAACAAGCTATTCCTTTAATTTTACTAATAAGCCAAAACATAAAACATTTTTATACAACTTAGGATGATTTTATCCTCACAACTACATAAAGATTCTATTTCAGAAAATAATTAGTTAAAAGAAGTTTAGCATAAAAATAAAATATTTATGATCTCAAACTAAATATGGAAGCATGAATATCTTTAATTGAGTTTCACATTTACAAATCTAAGAATTAGAATTTTGTTGAAAGAATAAAACTTAAGAAAATTATTCGAAGAAACTACACTTTGGTTTTTGTCACAAAACCATGTTATATAAAATAAATTGTTAAGCAAGAAATTGTGAATAAATATAAGACTTTTAGAAAATACATATATTGAATTATGATTTTTCTTGTTAATCAAATCATATATTTACAAAATAGCAATTTGAATCATAAGTCAAAGAATGACGCTTTCCTAAACTCTATCTTTTATAAAAATTGTTTACAAATTTTATTTATAAGACAACATCACTAGAATCATACATATAATATGTGTATGTATATATTAAAAGGATTTCCAACTATATATTATTCATGTGTTTGCTATAGATTTTGTGATAAAATAAAATTGAGAAGAATTACAAATTGAGGCTGGAATTTTCGTGTTAGAGCTGTACCGACCCGTTTTCGAACACAAATGATTTCAAATGTTAAAAATAACCTTATAAATAGATAGATCTCCTAGAATAGGTAGAAAACGACATCTTATATGCGAAATTCTAAGTTGAAATGAATAAGTTATGACTTTTTAAGTTGGGATTTCACATAATCCGAATTTTGATGAAAATAACAAGAAAGAATTATAAAGTTTGAGTAGAAATTCTACAAAATACTTATCCCAGTTTTTTTTCTTTTTTTTTTTTTTTTTTTTTTTGTCTAGATGATGAATAATACAAGATTTCTCTTCCTCAAGATTATTACGACTAAGAAGATTGCGATATGGAAACTAAGTTTTCCTTCCTAATTTTGTTACGTCGCTTCCGTTTGTAGATAGTTCCACTAGATCTATAGATACAAGATAAATGAAGTGTATGGGGTATGTGTTTATATGTTATGCCTTTATATATGTGTGACAATGAATGCTAAGCATATCAGAATCCACACATGATTGTTTAAGTATATTGTTAATATTACATGTTGCCTATATGTGTACGATGATTGTTAGATCACCTTTAAGTTGACCATAATTATACTAGGCCTTTAAATAAATTAAACGGACACGCATTACATTCGTCGAGTCACATGATAAGGACTGATACTCCTACACGAGGAATTAGAAGGGCCAGAGGTCAAGCTCATTCTTAGGGAACTAAGGCATACCGAAGATACATCCCAAGGATGAGCCGTGCCGATCGATCACTGAGAGCAGAGTGCTTGGGGTCTAGCACTAAAGATGGCAAGGACCTTCGTACATAAACTTCCCAACCTTCGATATATGAATTAAATCCTATTTATATATGGTTTTCATATAACCACATATATTTGTGTAATCATGTGTTTGTTACATATCATGCATAGCATATGTGTGAAAATTAATAAATTTGTTTGAAATCACGATGCAAATAAAAGGGAATAACTCACTTAACTCGTTGTAAGCTTACACCCCCATAGGCTTTTATTGAAACCGATATGTCTGTGGCTACGAGCTAGGATCAGAATATTAAGGAAATCGTTGGCTAATCTTTAAGATCTTGTGGAACCAATGGGACCATAGGATGGATTTACTTTCATGCAATTTTTTTATGAGTTATATATGATATGTTAATGTTTGGAGATTTCTAGGAAGTGTATTTGTATAGTTCTGAAGACATTAGTGGGAGTATGCCCTTAAGAATTGTAACTAACCTTGCTTATGTTTTATGTTAGGTATTCTCCTTACCTTGTTATTCAATTGTTATCAAAGTAAATTGCATTACTCTGATGTATTTCCTTTGATGTGTTGTACACCTTGTGCATGATATGAAAGCCTTTGTGTGACTAAAGAAGTCATTCCAAGTCTTTAATATTGTGTATAGTATATTGCCACGTTTAGGGTATCCCTCGGTGCATCACACTACCACTTTTTCAAAATAATATGACCTACCGCACCTACAACTTTATTACTTAACCTACCACACCTACAACTTTCTCAGTAACCTACACTTTTGATAATAACATGACCTACCACATCTATAACTTTCTTATGACCTATAGCATCAAGAAGTAGTGGGTTAGTAAGAAAGTTATAGGTATTTAGGTCACTATTTTACTGGTTTACCCAATCACGACTTCCTTAGAAGTCTCCAATAGTAACCTGATGCAAGTTTGACCAATCAGAATGAGTTACAAAATTTGACTTTAGGTCTGTGGATTACGTCTTAGATAGATTGAACGACATATAGGTCAGGCGACTAGTGGGTTCAATCTAGCGGCTCCAATAGTGTTTGAGGTAGAAGAAATTGGTTGAACTGATAAAGTGGATGTCTAAGGCACTTCGACAGCGATTGGATCACTTTTGGTGATTAGAATCGTTTGAAAACACATCACCAGTAGCTAGTAGAAGCCCAACAACCTCAAAGCTAATCAAAGCAAAATTGTACTTAAAAGCTCATAACTTCAAGAACTTCCAAGAATTTTAAAACCTTATCTTAGAGAAAGAATGCTTCAAATGTTTTACTAGAATGATTTTAAGAGTGTTAATTGTTGTGGATGCTTTGAAGGAGTTCCTAGGTTGTCTATTTATATTAGAATGAGCATAATTTCAAATGGAAATGGATTAATGCAACAAAAAACTTAATCTAACTTCTATATTATACTATCTATATTTATGTATCTATATATGTTTTTTTTTAGCATATAAGCTCATTAACATAATCGTTATTTATTTATATGCTTCAATTGTTTATTTATTTCATTCCTCAATATTAAGACTAGTCTTTTTAGTCTTAGACTTGTCCTCATCAAGTCAAAACGATTTTCTTATTTCTTTTGTTTTTTGTTTCTTTGGATTTACCCATGACTAAGTCTGTAAACCTTGAAATCAAGCTAAGACTTTCAATACTTGATATTTATTTCCTGCTCATTCTTATGTTTTTCCATCTTATTAGTATTATTTTTGTCATGTTACTAGCTACATACTCATACTTCATGCATGATCATATTGATTGTTATCTTAATAAGAATAAAAAGATATTTCTTAAAATGAAAAGAATACAAGCTCAACTTACTTTAAAAGTGTAGTTTTATCACTTAGGAAAATTTTTCATTAAGACTTATTTTATTTCAACTAAAAACTTCACAAAGGAATTTTTGACAAAATCACCATAGATTCTAGTGTTGATGACATACAAAGTGTTTATAAAAATAACTAAGAAACTCTTTATTTTATTTCAAACTTCTATTAAAAGAACTTAAGATTGATAATACTTTTCTACAAGGAATTTTCTTAAAAACTTGATAATAAATTCCTTACTAGTATTTTTAGTAAAAGACCAACACAAGTTTTCTAAGATAAGTAAAAAAATCAACTCACCAAGTAAAATTTGAGAATAACTTAGAAAGACTAAAGTTTTTGAATGAAAAATTATCTTTCAAGACTCCAAGAAAATAAATTATATCCCATATTTAATGACTTAAAAAGAAAATCCTTGTTTTATTTCCAAACAACTTAACATAATTTTGTCAAGCTTCAATTTTTTAACTACCAAAACAAGATTGTTTTATTAAAAATCATTGTTTAAGACAACATCATTAGAATCATGTATATATTATGAGTAGCATATATATTAAAAGGATTTTTCAATATATATATATATATATTTATATGTTTTCTATGGAATTTTTGATTGAGACAAAGTTAGAAATATAATGTTTTAAAGGTTAGAATTTTCGTGTTGATTATGTACTGTATCTTTTAGTGGCCCAAATGACCTTTTATGAAGGAAATAACGTTAGAAATGGACAGATCTTTTTGAGTCGGTAGAAAATAGTATATAATATACAAAATTTCGAGTTAAAATGATTAAGTTATGGCCATTTTAATCTGAAATTTCACCACATACGAATTTTGACGAACTTAGTGAAATAGAATTACAAGTTTAAGTAGAACTTTCAGAAATTCATTTTGGGTATTTCTCTTGTTTAGGTGATGTGGAGTTCGAGCTTCCTTACCTAAAGGATTACTTTAACTAGAAGCTTCTTCTATTATAGTCGAGTGAGTTTAAATTCTTACATATTTGTACTTATGTTTTTGCTGGTAGTTTAGCGGCACTAGACTTTAGGGAAAAAAATATGATGGTGCATGTGCTTTACTTATACGATTGAAATTATGTTAAGTATAGGCGGAATTGTTAATTAATCATTATATGATTAAGTATAGGAACGAATTGTCTGTAAACTCTATGATCACTTTTAAAATAGTTAATATTATTCCATGAGTACTTAAATAAAATGATTCATGCATGACATGTAATGAGTCACATTGCATTCGTTACTAGACCCTTGGTGGGACAAGGGCATAGTAATGAGGCTCGTAGAACCCAAAAATCTACTTTATGGCTTTGATCGCCAGTAATAAAATGGTAGGTGGACTAGCAACTAGTAGTAGCTTGTATAAAAACTACAAAAAGTTTTATTTACGAACTATGGCCTTGTTGCCCGGAACACCTAATCATCGAATGAAGGGGTAAATCCATTCAAACATATAATTCTCGGAAAATCGTATGTATTGTTTGCTTACGTGTTTGATTGCATCTCATATGCTTGTTAAATAACTTGTTTGAATATGGATTTGTCGAAGTACTTTATTTCTGGAATTAATTCTCACTGAGCAAGAAGTTTAACCCCTTATAGATATCTTTTGCAACACCCCTATCTATGGTTGATGCCTCAGGGTTATTTCTCTCAGGTATTACCTTTTGGACTAAGGAGTTTTTGAAAGAAGTCAAAGACTAGATATAGACTTAGACTTCTAAGTAAATCTCCATGTATTTATTTTAAATAGACTCTGATAGACCATATCGTTTGATAGGGGAATGCCCCTTTGACATCTTGTAAGACCTTTATGTTTCCATATTTAAGATGTTATGTTATGATTTCAATTCTTAATTGCTATATGAATGTCTTTTTAAACAACTTGTTTCAAAGATTGATCCTCCAAGATCATGAATGTACGTCTTACACCCGGTATCGAAGCTTATAGGATAACTAAGGTTGTCATACTTAAACTTCAATATTGAGTGTGGTGGACTGTCGCATTTAGGGTACCCTTTAAGGCATGACAAAAACACTCACAAAGTTTTCATAAAATGTCAAAAGCCATCTCTTGTTTATACAACCCAAAGCCTTTATACAAAATTTCAAAGAAACAAAACAAAGGGAAAACTATCATTTGGTGCGCATAAAAACAAAAGCTAGCGGTGTTCATTGTAGGCCGGCACAAAGTCGGTGGCTTATCCTTTCAATGCCGACAGCATTGGTCTTTTAGGCTAGTGGTGTAAGTCCGACGTTAGCTAAAATGAAACCACTTATCTCCATGCGATTTAAGGTTCATTTTCTGCTTCATTTTTGCATTACTTCCTATACCCTTTTCCCAATTATCTATGTCCAATCTCTTCCACTGCATCATACTGTCCTGATTGGACAAAATCCATCCTCGAATTTTCATGAGGCTACATAATATCCACCTTGAATTAATCATCCAAGCCATTTGAGATTGAACTCTTGTGTTTTCTAATGCATAAACCATGTATAAGGGAACATGCAATTGCTTTATAGGTATTATTTTAAAACATATCTCCAGTCCATCCAAGTTTTCTACCGGGACAATATTGCTTTCATTACTGATTAGAATTATAGAATCCTTTGTTGCCTCAGTAATGTGTTGCATGGATGAAGAAAAACCATGGTCTTCGAGGAAAGTGATATCAACAACCTTAAAGAGAATTAAGGGTTTAATCCCCATTGGATCAGAATCACGATTCTCCCTAACATCACTTATGAGAATCTCTTTTTCCATGACATCTATATCAAATATTGGTTCTCCATCCCCACTAGCCTCAAAGAAAACATCATATTCCTCTTCATCAGAAGTAGTATAGGAGACAGGACCTCCATTATCCCCAGCTTCAATCACGTGTTCATCATCCTTATCCTCCTTAATAAAAGAAAAATCATCCTTTTCATCTTCCTCATAATCATTAAAGATAGGTTTTCCACTCCCTTGGTCTCAAACACATTATCAAATTATAGGATTTCTATGTCCATCCCTAATTCCCAACAACTACTATCTTCCTTAATAAAAAAGGAGTCATCATTTGAATCCTCAAAATTTACATTAGGTATCAAATCAGAATTAGGCATCAGATCAGGGTTAGGGTTTCTACCTCTATTCCGATTCTATATAAGTGCCTCCATCTTTATTGATACCGATTAGGGTTTTGTTCCCGTCTAGGGTTTTCATCCTGCTCGTTCTCCATCAATGCACCTATTCTTTTTGTAAACCGATCCAAAATCATACTAAATCGGCATTCCATTACATGCACCCATTCATTGATGATCTATCCGATCCGTCGATCTAAGACATCATGATCGTAAGTTTCATCCACTGCAGTGTAACACTGGTTTCCTTGTCATTTAGGAGGCATCTTCTCCAAGAATGAACCCTCCAAGAGCAAACCTGGCTCAGATACCAAAACTAACACAGTATAGAAGTGAATGAAAACTAAGGTTTATCTCAAGACTTGAATCGCACATGATTACCGTCCTATGATCTTCAAAAGCCTATTGATTCTCAGAATACCTAGACGATTGGCATCAAATAGAAAGATCTCACAAAGATCTAAAATTTGGATAAAGAAAGAAAATACTCTCACAAAGTTTTCATAAAATGTCAAATGGTAGCTCTTGTTTATATAACCTAAAGTCTTTATATAGACTTTCAAAGAAACAAAGCAAAGGAAAAACTAACATAGAAAACCCTGAAACATAAGCTAGACAAGGGTAAATAAAAGCTGATGCACATAAAAATAAAAGTAGGTGGTGTTCATTATAGGCCGACATAAAGCCAACAACTTATCCCTCAATGTCGACAGCATAATTCCGGTGTTGGCTAAAATCAAATCACTTATCTCCATGTGATTTAAGGTTGATTTTCTGGTTCATCTTTGCATCATTTCCTATGCCCTTTTCCTAATTAGCTATGTCACATCTCTTCCACTACATTAGATGGGGTTTGTGATCTCCACCATTGGCCTCATCACAGCCGTTATAGAGGTCATGATGATCGATACAGGCCTCATCACACCAGTTATCCAGGATGAAAATGTGATCCGAGGGGATCATGCCTCTTGTCACGGTTGTGTCAGGCCGTATCTTCAAAAATAATTTGCTCTAAGGAGAGCACGGGCCATGTAACGGCCGTGATGAATAGGGGGTTGTTGTTACGAATCCTTTTGTGTTTGACTCTAATTTTCCACTTATTTACAACTTGATTTCAACTTACATCATAAAAAATATCATCATATTAATATACCCATACAAAATCTTAATTTATAAACACTTCCATACATATTTCTACAATTCATTTCATCAACACACATAATTTACGCATGCATATAAATTTTTAATTTTTAACATAAATGCTCACATCTTACAAGTTTTTAAGTTTTATCTAATTTCCTACTTACATCTAGTTTTAAGACATCATGTACATGTACAAACGACAATCATAATAAGGAAAACAACAACTTACTTGTTTTAACCATATTCTATCAATTAAATCTTCACTTTTACTACTTCTTTGAGATGATGTGGTTTCTCCTAGCTTAATTTCTTATTTCTATCTTCATCTCCTCTATGATCTTATTGAACTTTAGATTTGTGGTTGATTTTTGAGAGAAAAGAAAAGAAGAATAGAAAGTGAAGAAAACAAGAGGAAAAGAAAAAGGAAATGTAAGAAACAAGAAAAGAAAAGGAAAGGCAAGAAAGGAAAAAGAGGAAAAAAAAGAGAAGGATAACGGTAAGTAGGATATTTTAGGATAAAGGTATTAGGTTTAAAACTTTTAGATCAATTTCTTTAATTCTAAAAGTGTTTAGGAAATAATTTGAGAATTATTATGTTAGGAATAAAGAACTTGAGATAGGGATTTGATTTTTGAGGTTATGTAAACCCCTAAATTTTTTCGAGGATGGTTTGGAATACCGAATCGAAATCCTAAAAGCTGACCCAAGTTAAAACCAAACCCTAAACAATTTCGATCACGGGATTTCATAAGAGAATCTTTAAAAACAAAAATTAGAAAATTCAATAATCGTTCGATTCAAAGATCCAAGCATGAGAAGGTCCATCTATCCGATCCCTAATGTGAACCCCTCAATTTCTAGGGTAAAGTTGGATTAAACCATAACCCTAGTCAAACCAGAGTTTCAAAAGTCAACAAAGATTAAGACAATCTAACAATTTCAATTTCAGCAAACCCGCGCTCTCAAACCCTAGAAAATGAAATGGAGTTAATGACTTATAATAGTTCCAAATAATATAGGGAGGTATAAAAATGTCAGATTCGCCTAATTCTTGTGTCTTTCGGTCCAAACGAGATCAGTTTAAAAAAAATCGTACCCCGGTGCACCGGATAGTGAAAATATTCCGACAATACCATAAGACTCGTAAAAATATAAGGTTTTCAAAAACATCAGTTTTAGAATTTTTCGGTAGCTAAAAATTACAGATATCACATTTATACGGGTATTTTTATTACTACTAGTATTTTAATTGTCTAGTCTACTATTCGTAGTACTATTTCTACTATTCATTACTATTTCACTATCTCTACTTTTTCTTACACCTATTTCTTACTACCTATACACCTATTTCTTACACTTTTATATTTCCAACACAATTTTATTCACATCATACCTTACACATTACTTATTTTCATTACAAAAATACAAAATTTAATCAAAACACAACTCTCTCTTTCTCATTGTTGCCATCAGCCCTCCCTCTCTCTTTCTCAATATTATTTCTTTTTTAATTTATTTTATTACATCTAATTTCCACTCCAAAATTCTATAAATACCCTTTCCTTCTTCATTCTTTCACACATTCATTTTATATAACAAAACTCTATCAAAATTCTCTCTCAAAACCTCTCTCCACTAATCTCCTCTCAAAACACTCTCTACTATCTACTCTTCAAGAAAAATAATAAACACACTACCCATTCATCTCTTTTCAAATCCTCTATTAAACCTTAAGTAAAATTCTACCTATATCTCTTTATCATGTTCATACAACTTAGCATGAGCTTAATGTATGTTTCTTAGACTCATGAGAGCTAAAGAAGCAACAATATGTTCATATTTTACATTATGTTATTATGTTGTTGTTATTATTATTATTATTATTGTTGTTGCTCTAATCTAACTTCTATGTAGTATTATGTATATTATGTATATATATATTTCTTTAGAGCATAAAAGCTCACTTGTTATTTATTTATTTTCATGCTTTGCAATTTATTTATTTATTTCATGCTATTATTAAGTCTAGTCTTTCTAGTCTCAGACTTGTCCATATCAAGTCAAAACGATTTTCTTTCTTTTCTTTTTTTCTCTTTTGGGACTAGTCTATTCTTAGTCCCAGGTTGCCTTGATGAAGCTAAGGCTCTCAATACATGATCGGGATACCTTGATGAAGCTAAGGTTCCCAATGCTTGACCATATTATTACGTTTATTTGCTTATGAGTCTTTCTTTCTATCTATTTTTGTATCATTCTTACCTTTTACATTGCTACATAATTATATTCATGCATGATTAGAATGTTGTTGTCTTAATAAAAATAAAAACGGGTTCTTTCATGAACAAAGAGGAGTAAACTAGATTTTTTAACAAAGGAATTTTCAACAAAAGATCTAAGTTTTGTTTTTAATAAATTCTTTTCAAAAGATAAGCTAATCATAAAGTGTAGAAGTAGTCGTAATGAAAATTTCTTCAAATAATAAAAGGAACTCATTTCGCTTATAAATCGAAGCTAAATACTCTATGAAGATAGAATTTTTAGCATTGAACTTAAGATTTTAACTCAACTATATCTTTATAAAACTTAAATAGGTTCACTATAGACTTTGACAATCACATATTAAGAAATTTATATACAGTTTAATTTTTTATATATTGTCATTCTCTTTTCAAAGTTTAGATGAAAATTCTTGCTAAGTTCTAATATTCACAATTCTTATTAGGAAAGTTTTTCTTATAAACTTATCTAAAAAGAATTATTCCACTATTCGGTAAATATTAGGAATAAAACAAGTTTTTCAAATCAAGGTAAAATCAACTCACTAAATTAGAAACCAACTTAGAAAAATAAAAGTTGCCAAGAAAGTAAAGTTTTAAAGATACACTTATTTTCTAAAAGAAGAAAAAGAATATGAAAATGAGAAGAAAACATACATTCAACATAACTCTAAACATTTGACTATACCAAAAACTTAAGGAATATTTTGAAAAGCTTATTTTTCAATCACTAGAAATAAAGTTGGTAAATAACTTAAAGAACCAAATTTTTGGAAATTAATTTAGTTTTGAAAAGAACGGAAATGAAATTATAATAGGAAGACACTCACTCATAACAACCCAAGTATATTTTAGTTTTCCCTCTAGTAATTCCAAAAGGAGAAATTTTTAAAGTTTCATCTTTTAAAACTCTTAAAGACAAATTGTTTGTTAAATATCAATGTTGAGACAACACTACAAAAATCATGCATACAATATGATTATATATATATATATATATATGCTCAAAGGATTTTTCAAACTATACAAATATCCATATATTTTGCTTAAAGATTTTTGAGTAAAGAGAAGTTTGGAAAAATCATATTTTGTGAACTATAAATTCGTAACTATTATGTACCATAGTATTTTGCAACCCAAATGGCTTTTTATGATAAAATAACCTTAGAAATGGATAGATCTTTTCGAGTAGGTAGAAAACGGTATATTATATGCGCAATTCTAAGTTAAAATGACTAAGTTATAACCATTTTAAGTTGGAATTACCCTCTATATGAATTTTAACGATCTTATGACACAGTTTTTGATAAGTACCATGGAATCAACAAGAAATACTCATTATGGGTATTCTTCTTGATTAAGTGATCCTGATGTCACACCCCGCCCCTGTAGGCGACGGCGATGCGATACCAGGGCAGGCAAACCCACCACTCCCCCCATTGGTAATGGCCGATACCACCATTGCATCATGATAACCTCAACCAACGCATGCCCCGATGGGTACCATGTGCATTATAGGTATTGTTACTCTTAGGCAGAGTTGAATCCAGTCTGCAGATTCTAGGATTTGAACCCCAGACCTAAGGCTTTTGCCTGCCCCAAAGGCAGCACCTTTCACCAGTTGAGCTGCAGCTCAATTGGTAAGAGGTGCTGCCTTTGGGGCAGGCAAAAGCCTCAGGTCATGGGTTCGATCCTAGAGGCTGCAGACTGGGGTCTATCCATCCTGAGGGTAACAATACCTATAGTGCCCGTGGTACCCTACGGGCATGCATTGGTTGGGATCACCATGATGCAATGGTGGTGTCGGCCATTACCACTAGGGGCCCAGTGGTGGGTTTGCCTGCCTTGGCATCGCATCGCCGTCGCCTGCGGGGCGGGGTGTGACATAAGGTAAGAGGTGCTGCCTTTGAGGCAGGCAAAAGCCTCAGGTCATGGGTTCGATCCCTAGAGGCTGTAGACTGAGGTCAATCAATCCTGAGGGTAACAATACCTATAGTGCCCGTGGTACCCTGCAGGGCATGCGTTGGTTGGGGTCACCATGATGCAATGGTGGTGTCGGCCATTACCACTAGGGGGCCAGTGATGGGTTTGCCTGCCCTGGCATCGCATCGCCTTCGCCTGTGGAGGGGGGGTGTGACATAAAAAGGCGCCTTTTTATGTCATACCCCGCCCCCGCAGGAGATAGCGATGCAATGCCAGGGCAGGCAAACCCACCATTGGCCCCCTAGTGGTAATGGCCGACACCACCATTGCATCATGGTGACCCCAACCAACGCATGCCCCGCAGGGTACCACGGACACTATAGGTATTGTTACCCTCAGGATTGATTGACCCCAGTCTACAGCCTCTAGGGATCGAACCCATGACCTGAGGGTTTTGCCTGCCCTAAAGGTAGCACCTCTTACCAGTTGAGCTGCAGCTCAATTGGTGAAAAGTGCTGCCTTTGGGGCAGGCAAAAGCCTTAGGTCTGGGGTTCGAATCCTACAGTCTGCAGACTGGATTCAACTCTGCCTAAGGGTAACAATACCTATAGTGCCCGTGGTACCCGCTGGGGCATGCGTTGGTTGGGGTCACCATGATGCAATGGTGGTGTCGGCCATTACCACTAGGGGGCCAGTGGTGGGTTTGCCTGCCCTGGCATCGTATCGCTGTCGCCTGCGGGGGCGGGGTGTGACACTTGAGGAGGAGTCTTCATACCCAGAGGATTATTTCAATTAGTGGAATTACCAATCGACTCATCCATAAGAAAGAAGTATCCTCATGGCCAAGTGAGTTTATCCCCTACCTTTTATGTACTTGTTTGTGCTTGTAGCTAGAGGCACTAGAAGTAGGAAAAGATAAAAATGAATTTTGTATGATAACATTGATTAAAAGAATACTAAGCATATCAGGACATGAATTGTTGTTAAATCAAATTGTGTTTTATTACCATGCTGGAATTTCTACAATTCTATGATCGCTTCAAAGTACCTTAATTACATACTTCAAGTTATATATTTTAATTGATTCATGCATATCACGTAGTTAGTTTCATTTCATGAGCTACTATACTCAATCGGATAAGAGTATAGTAGTCGGGTTTGCAGGAGCCATAAATCTGCAAGATGGGCAAATAGGAGCTAGAAAGAACTATTCCAGAATGGACGAATAGGAGCTAAAAATAAATTACATAAGTTGGATTTCAAAGATGGGTTTTAAAGAGCCTGAAACACCTAACCTCGAATGGAGGGGTAAATCCATTCAAAACATATGATTTCTAGTAGATCATATGTATTGCATGTTCACTTGCTTGATGCATTCACATGCTTGTTTAATAACTTGTTTGAAATTATTGATACGAGTACATTAATTCAAGGAATATTCTCACTAAGCTGGTTATGCTTATACTCCGATAGACTTTTGTTGTAACATGACCGATATCTCTTATGCCCGAGGACTTCATACACTCGAGTGGGATTATGTTTTAGGGAGCTTCTAGAAATCCTTTCAAGATCTTAGGCTAAATATCCTTTAATATCTTTTTGTGTTAGCATTAAAGACCAAGATGATATTATGATTGTTTGGAGATTTATAGAGAAAAGTCCCTAAGATTATGTAAGGATTATATTCTTATAATGTTAAAATTAGAAGGTCATTTAAATTTCTTGTATGTTGTATTTACTATCCCGAATTACACATCCCACCGGTGTCTCCTATTGTTATGATAAATGCCTTACATATAATGTTGAAGCTTTCGCATGACTTCAGGAAGTCATTTTTAAGTTTTAATACTGTATGTGGCAGACTGCCACGTCTAGGATACCATTTGGGGCGTGACAGGTTGGTTTATATGAACTTGATATTTAACTTGAGCTTAGACTCAAATATGATATTTTTAGGAAAGCATGTGAATCCAAAATTTTCAACGGTTAGGGATATGAAATGTCGAACTAAAGTTTAGGGATTTATAAATCTACTAAACATTTAAACAACATATTTAAGGAGTTTAGGAATTTGGAATTTCAAATCTTAAACTTCAACTTAAATCTATTATCTAATTAATTAAATTAATCTATTTTATTAGTATCATTTAAACTATCTAATTCCAATTTCTAACTTAGATAAAGATTTAGGGTATTACAATAATAAGAGACAACACTAGCCTTTTTCTTCCCTGGTACTTTCAGTGAAAAGGAAAGTAAGATGTGGAGTTTTTGCATCGATTATAGGGCACTCAACAATGTGACTATTAAAGATGAGTTTTTTATCCCTACAATGATGAATTACTGGATGAATTATATGATGTAACCATATTTCTAAATTAGATCCACATTCTAGTTATCACCAGACCAGAATAAGTGAGGATGACATTGAGAAGAACGCTTTCAAACCTACAAAGGCCATTATGAATTTTTAGTAATGCCTTTCGGGTTAAGCAATGCCCTAACTACATTCTAAGCAATAATGAATAGTATTTTCAAACCTTATTTGAGAAAATCTATTGTTTTTTTTTTTTTTTTTTATGACATACTTGTGTATAGCATGTCTAAGCATAAGCATTCAGAACATTAGGCAATTGTGCTATAAATTCTTATGGATAATGAATTTTATCTTAAGTAATCAAAATGTCAATTTAGACAAGCTCAAATGGAATACCTAGGGCATGTAGTCATAGAAAATGGGGTTCAACCTAACCCAAGTAAAGTTGCTGTGGTGCAGAATTAGCCAAAGCTAATGAGTGTGAAGGATATGAGGACATTCCTAGGGCTTTTTGGTTTCTATCGAAAATTCATTGAAAGCTATGCATTGATAGTTTGTCCCCTAATAGATATGCTACAAGCTGATAAACTTAAGTTTGCTTTTTGTTCAACCCCTATACTATAATTTCTAGATTTTACAAAGCAATTTACTGTAAACATGGATGCTTCAAGATCAAGAGTGGGAGCAGTTTTATTGCAATGTGAGAAGCCTATAGCATATTATAGTAGGAAGCTACAGTTTTCACATAAGAAAAGCATCAGCTTATGTCAGAGAATTATATGCTACAGTTAAAGTAGTAAAGAAGCGGAGACAATAGCCATTGGGCTCTCATTTTCTTATATGAACAAATCATCAAATCCTTAAGGAAATTGTAAACCGGGCGATTCAAACCCTTGATCAACAGAAGGTTTTGTCCAAATTTATTGCTTATAATTACACAATTACTTATAAGCCAGGATGTGATAATAAACTCGCAGATGCTTTTTCAAGACAAGAATTCGATGGTGGTTCTTCATATGGGATTTTCTTACCCTCTTTTCCTTTTTTTGATGATTTGAAAGCTAACTATATGATGATACTAGTTTATTAGCAAATTATATCTTACCTAAACCAAGGATGACAACTCAAGTGGCCCCTCCAATTAAAGAATGGGTTGTTATATAAAGGCTCTCGAATTTTTTTGGTGTCCCAATCTCGATTGATTCCATTCTTATTGCAAGAATTTCATTATGCCCCTAGTTCTAGTCACTTTAGTGTATTGAAAACATATAAATGACTAGACGATAATTTTTATTAAGAGGGTATGAAAGCTAATGTGGAACATTTTGTTAAAGATTGTCTTATATGTTAGCACGTTAAATATATTTCAAGATCTCCGGTGGGGTTATTATACCCTTTAACTATACCTAAGCATATTTCGGAAGATGTATCAATGGATTTCATTACATCTCTTCCAAAATATCAGTGATTTACTGTTATACTAGTGGTTGCGGATAGATTGACAAAGTATTGTCACTTAGGGGCTCTTCCAACTCATTTTACAACAACTTAGATTGCTACTTTATTTTTAGATTTGTCATCGAACATCATGGGTTTCTTAGGACAATTAAGTCCAATAAGGATCCTATATTCACTAGTCATTTTTGAAGGGAACTTTGTCGATTGTGTAGTTCCGAATTAAACTTTAGTCCGACCTATCACCCATAATCTCATGGTTAAATCGAAGTTTTAAATAGGATTGTCCAATAGCATCTTCGAAGTTATACTATGGAATACCTAACTAAATGGTATCATTATTTGTCATGGGCTAAGTATTCTTATAATACTTCTTTCCATGGTGGTTCTCAATGTACCTTATTTCAGCTAGTGTATGGTCAAGAACCTTCCACAATTACGCTTAAGTCAGGGGCAATTTTAAACTGGAGTCTGTAGACTATGATTTGCAAAATAGAGATGAATTGCTTAAGATTTGAGAGCTAATCTATTAGAAGCATAGCAATGCATGAAGATGTTGGTAGATCAACATCGATCAGATGTTGACTTAGAAGCTGGGGATCTTGTTTTATTTGTCTATAGCCCTACAAATAGCTCTCTTTATCCAATGGACATCACAAATTAGCAAAGTGCTATTATGGACCCTATAAAGTTGTTCATAGGGTGAGATCAATGGCATGCAAAGTCGAATTATCAGAGCACACTAAAGTCCACAATTTTTTTTTCATATTTTGACATTTAAAAATGCTTATGTATCTCTTTACCTACCTTAGAGTTACATCCATTAGCTGTTGTTAATCATCTACTATTACAACCACTAGGTAGGAGGTGCAGTAAATTTTAGTGCAGTAGCTAAGGTTATACCCAGAAGATATTGTCACACTCCTATAGGGTACCCTAATAGTGATTATGCATCATGCACAACCAAAGTCATAGATATTCATATTGAATTCTCTATGGCTTCTAGAGAGATACATAAATATAATACAACTAGAATACTCCGTGGCATGGATAATTAAAACAAGATTGAAGGTTGATTAGAACAAGAAAGATATTGCATACATATAAGTCACACGTAAGAATAACTTTACAAAATTCCTAGATCATCACATTACACATTTACATCCTTGGTCTTCAAAAGACTTTGTTAATACAACTTCATAACTTTTAGTCTCTAAGGAACTTCATTACATATGTCCTTATAACCTTTCGTCTCTAAAGATTACATTACAAATACAAAACACATTCTTTATCTTCTATCTGAATTTCATTTCTATTTCACATTAGCTCCAACTTCCTAGCAGTGATTCTTCTAATAAGATCCTATAAACAACAGTCTAAAGGAGTATGAGCACAATAAGCTTAGTGAATAATCAAATCTTAACATAATTTCAATAATGTCAGGCAATGTTTAGTTATTAAACATATGCAATGCAATAGTCAACCATAAGCAACGCAATATTCAACCATAAGCAACACAATAGTCAACCATATGCAACAATCATAGTTTGGATGATTAGAATCCAAATCAATAGAGATTTACGCCTTCTCTTGGGGTTGAAGGACTAGCTCAAGTAAATCACACCCAAGAGAAACAAAGAATTAAGGAAGAAAAAGTTTCATTCTCATTTTACTACATATTTTTATATAAAATACATTATAGCTCAACTTGCCCTTAGAACTTAGAAACTCTACTAAGTATTAGGCATTTCATGTCGACACCATAAGCGAAGCCCTTCAATGCTTGATTAGTTCTTGTGGAACCAGTAGAATAGTGGTGACACTTCTTGTAGAACCAGATGTTAATTTCTATTTACTGGAAAAACTTAGAGTTACCATAGAATGGAAACGCTAATACATAGTGTGTTTACCATGCAAATGCAAGTTATGATGTCATGCAATGTATGTCCATTTTGTTTAAGGTTCAATTATAATTTATATCATTTATGAAGTGACCACCACAATTTCAGACAATCCACAATTCATAATACATAATCAATACCTAGCAATTAGTTGATACTTTTAATATTAAAGATTATCTTTCACACATACAACACGTAACATGCATTATTTCCTAAATCCCCATGCATATCGTCAATTTTTGTTACATTTAGGAGCATATGCTACTACATTACAATCAAAGTTAGTGTGAGAAGATTCAGCTTGCTCACCTATGCATTTTGCTTTACTTGTTGTAGTAGTCTATCGGAAAGTCTAGATATTGATTTAAGATTATGTTAAGTCTCCTAGTTTGGTTTTGATAATATCAAAACATGTATAAGTGTTTACTAATAAAATTATTGAGTGTGCAATTTGTAAATCATAAGATAAAACAATCAAGTATGATAAAAGGTATTATGAAAATGTTTTTCAAAGAAAGATCTAAATCAAAGAGTAATTCAGAGACAATCTAGAAAGTTTTTCAAGAAGACAATATCACTTAGAAGGTGACTCAGAAGGTAAATCTGCTACTTTTCAACAACACAGTAACACTCAAAGAGTAGATCTGCCGTCATGAACAAAATTTGCAGATTATGAATAACAGGTTATAGATTGAATTTTCTTTTATTCTTCCATTAATTTAAAAACCCAGCTCCAAAGTTGAATGTAAATGTACTTACGTAATACATTAAAATATGTTCCACAAAGTTGGTTCAAATATCCAGCGGATTCAGGTTTTTATTAGATTAAAGTTTTATTTTTTGAAGATTTAAGTTTTTGACAGCAGGTTTAACTTCACATGTTAAAGTTCGATTTCAAGACATGTTTAAATTCGGTTCATAGCTGTCATAAGAATCTTATCTGATAAAGTTATTTACTTACGGGATCCCAAGGACGTGATTTCTAAAGTAAATCAAATTCAAATTTGAAGAAGATATTTAACAAGAAGATACGGTCCAATTTTAAAGGAATAGTATCAGAGGTTGTTTTACTTCAAGACTTGGTCCATAACGTTTTGGATCTTGCCTCAAGACTCATTTACAGCAAGAAAGGAATTAACATCCAGTTTTGAAGTTTGAAATACACTAGAACTCTCATCCCTATCAAGTGCATAAAATCAAGAACTTCAGCCAAGATTTATCTATTTGTTTCTACTGGAAGAACTTTTGATAAAAATCAATAGATCACGTCAACAGTAGGGGAGCAAGAAATAAGGAGCAAATCTTATCCCGACATTCAAATTACCATATATCCATTGGAAGAAGAAAAGATAAATATAGCAGCTAGAGTCCAAGAAAAGTAGTACTTGCATAAAAAGAAAAAGGCTCTCTCTCCTTACTGAAAAATATCAGCTCATTTGTGGAAAATCCAGTTACTCTATATTTTTCCTTCTAGCACGAAATTTGAGAGGATCTTTATACTTTTTCCTCATTTGATTTTGATTAGTTGTGTTAGATTGTAGAAGAGTGTGAATGACATTTCTTTCTCTCTAGATCAGTAAATAGCTTAAGTGAAGCTAGATAGGCCAAGCAGAGTGATTGGAGTCCACTTTGTTTGGGCAAACTTGTACTCTCATTTCTTGATTGGATATAGTGAAACATACAGATATGGAAATCGAATTTTTGGCTTGGAGCTAGAATACAAAATATTTGAATATACGTACATTTGGATGAGACATGACACATAATGAAATTTAAAATGTAAATGGATCCCAACTTATATAGGCAAAGACATTTGGATGAGACATGACACATAATGAAATTTAAAAAGAAAATAAGCCATTGTAATTTGATTAACCAAGTAGTGTGACTTTGGTTGAATTTTGAAAAAGGATAAATTTTTATTAAATAACCAATTTAGCCCTCTCTTCATTATTCTTTTGGGACCAATAGATTAAGGCTCCTATAAGACAACAAATATGTATTACTAAGTATATATTTAAACAAGAGTTTCTATTAGTTCTTAAGAAAACTATATATACATAGCCAGTTACTTAAGTCCAAGAGTTATAAGACTTAATATATTCTCAATCTATGACTTATAATCTAGCTTGAGAAAAACTCTATAAAAGATCTTAAACCATAATTTGCATCCATATACATATATTACATATAAATGTATTTATTTTTTTATACAAAGGCAAAACAGGAGAACCATTACAGTCGTGGTCAAGGCCATGATCACCATCATGGGCACCATCGCACTCGTGATAAGTGAAAAATTCTTGATCCGAGACCATCACGAGATCCATTCCACATGTGATGAGTAAAAAATATTTGCTCTGAGGTGATTAAGGGGTAGATTACGCTCGTGATCAACCAAAACATGAACATCTAAGGCTACTAAGCCCTTCATCAAGCTCGTGAGCCACTAATCGTACTTTGAAATTCTAAACTTCCAAATTTTTTACACTTTTCAATTATTTATTATTAATTTAACTTCAACAAATACACTTCAACATCAACATATAAGGAATATATGCACTCCCAAGATTTTTATATTGATATTACATATATACACTTGTACTACACTTATGCATAACTTCAACATCATCAAACTAGCAAAGTCTATCATATCCAGGATTTGAGTTTTAGCTATCAATTTCATTACTCAATTCCTACTTATATGACATACCAATAGCCAATATAACTTTAATCACTTATTTATCTTGCAAATTAACAAAGCAAAGATAAGGAATAGCTTACTTAATTTGATCTTGACTTGTAAATGAGTACTTGAATTGGATTTTTGTAGAGTTTTAGAAGGAATTTCTTTTAAAGAAAATGTGATATGGGAGAGGAGAGATGGCACCTACTAGGAAGAGATTTTAGGGAAAAAAATTCGACAGATTAAGTTGATATTTATCTTAGTTATATGATAAAGTGATTTTGACTTTTGAGGCATTAAGAGTTATTATTTGTGTGTAAGTGTATGCTATGCATGCTGGGCAATGGGCTTGATTTGCATGAAAGAAAATTAGGCTTGGGTTTTTGTGCTTAATTGGGCCTCTTGATGGTAAAAGAGTTAAGAAGCTAAACTTTAGAATTGATGCAAAATTTGATTATAAATTTACTTAAATAAAATTTTTTCTTACCACAGTTTATAATAAAATTCCTTCTAATTTAAGAGTTAAGCTTTAGAAATTCAAGTTCCTAAGAAGTTTAAAAATAAAATAACTTGATAGACAATTTGAAATGGATTAATTTAAATTTTTGGACCTCCATCATCTTTTTAGTTCATTCTATGCATGTTGTCATAAATAAATTCATCTGTTATACCATATATTCTAACTTTTACATTAAACTATATTGGTTTTTAATTTTTAATTTCTATCTTGACTTAAAGGAAAAACTTGGGGATTACAAATTCCATATGGGAAGATTTCAATGAATTCCATGGACTTTATCCTGATCTGAACCTTGTGGATAAGTTTCCTTCAAAGAAGGGGAGCTAACTGTTACAACATGGATTATGAAGCAACCTAGTTGGCTAGGTGCATATGTATGATAAAGATCAGAGTTACACTTAGTATTAGAATAGTTTCAAAAAATGACAGAATGGTAGTTACATGTTAAGAGATTCAACAATCGGAATTGAAATCAATAGACTTAATAGACTAATAATGTATCTTATATGAACACAAATAAAGAAGATAGAAAGAGAGGGGAAACCATCTTTGGCTCCAAATAGTTGTGTCTCTTGAGAGATTACAGCTTAGTGTAGCTTGAAGCACTATTGTGAGCCTGCAAAACATACAAACACGAGAGCAATTAACATCCTATATCATCTATTAGAGAGAGAGAGAGAGTTTAGGGTTTACTTAGGTTTCACAAAGGATTGAGAGAGGCATAAAGAGAGACTTTGCCTTAAATACTTAACGTAAATCTTGGCTTGGGCCAAAGTGACTCAACACCAACAAGATTACACTTTTTTGCCTCTTCAAAACACCATGATTCGAGCTCAATTTCTAATTTTCTTCTGTAAACTTTAAAGATGATTTAATAACTTTTTGTTCATATATTGGATCGGATTTGAGCATCTATTCAAAATACTCCATGTATTCTACATGACATCACTATTAATTTGATCAAATCATGAAAAGAAAAAGGTATTATATTGCCTATGAAATCAACTGACATGGAGAAGAGTAAAACACTGTTTATTGTGTTTTAATATATGGAATGAAGAGGAAGGAGACTACATGGGGTCTGTGTTCACATTTTTCAAACCATAATATAAAAAAGGAAAGAAAAAAGAAAAAAATATTAATTTTGCAATTACTAATTATGTCATAACTCAAATTCATGTCGTTTGAACATTACTAGTACATTTTTAGTTGAGCTGAGGCTATTACTAGCATGAAAAGGGAATTGATTCCCTTTAATACAAAATGGCAATATAGGCAAGATTGATTGATGGAAATTAAATTAAGGGTCCTATTATGAGAAATGGAGCAATGGGATTGCAGGGTTTAACATAGAAAATTTTTACGAAACGGCTTATGAAGATGAGTTTGATTTCTTTTATCTCTTTGAAGTTCATCACATTAGATATAATATATGAATTTGAGTGAAACATGAAGATAATTGTAAAGGAAGTGGAAAAGCTACACATCACGGTTGTATTGGAGAAGGTGATCGAGCAGATCTGGAGATCAAGATGGTGATAAGCCCGGTGATTTGTTTTGAAGCAAAGACTGCAAAGATCATGCCCTAGAGGATGCCCATGATGAAACCTGTTATCTATGCTGATACGAAGAATAGAGGAGATCACGGTCTTGAAAACACTCATGATGATGCACATGATCATACAGATCATGCCCTATGCACACCCATGACTAACATGAAGAGTGATGATTAGAGATGACCATGACTCGTGAACCAATCGTGACGAAGGATCTTTTGACGCTGAAAAGTTGATTCATTTTAAATATTTATTTTATCTTATTAGGTTTCTTTTATTAGATTTGCTTGAATAATTACTATTTTACCTTTATTTAAGTCATCAGTATATAAATGGCTTTATTTATAAACATTAACAAGTTTTTGATTTGTTGAATGAAATTTTCTCTTCTTGAGAGCATTCTCTTGAAACTTTAACTCTTATCAATCTTTTGATTGTAGCGAGTTGCAAACACGAGTGAATAATTGTGAGTCATATTAGTTATTTACAGTGTTCTACCCTTTTTGCTTTCTTAGTGAATCATATCCAACAGCCATAAAGAATCTATCTTGATTTCAAGACACCCTAGAACTTGTGTTAGGTTTTAGGTTTTCTTTAGGTTAATCTAGTATTAATCCGTAGATACACTAAGGATTAGGTAGGCATATCAATGATCTTAGGTAATAATTAGCCCAAGCACAAATTAAAAAATCTTTTTCCATTAATAATGACATAAATTCAAAAATCATATTTAATTTAATATAGTTGAAGTCTCACTATCTTTTTGAAATGACCTAGATTTCAATTCTATTTAAATTTCATATGTTTGTTTATTTATTTTAAATTGTTGAATTGAATGAGCATGGTTGTGTTGCTAGTACTCTAATATATATTATTTTGCATGTATACATTGAAATTAATATCTTTGTTTTATATGTATTAATGTGTGTGTAATAAAATTATTAGTTATGTCTTTTATACATTAAGGTGTTAGTTAAGTTAGATTTATAAATTAATCTTGGTTTTCCATAAGATTAGTGATAGAATTTTATTTCTTTAATTAAGTTAGCATTATTGCCCCAAATGAAGCCTAAATGAGGCTCAAATTCACCTAAATTACACATTAAAGTTGTATATGCCTTAGAGGGTAAATTTGGAATATGTATAAAGTCAAATTATGCCTAATTGAACTCTTTTTTTGCAGCCCTAATATTTTATACGAATTTTGCTTCTTCTTTCTTTCTTTTCTTCTTCCTCTTTCAATTCCATTTCCAAGCTCAAGTCAAGGTCAATATCAAGTTTTAAAATCAAAGTTTTCCTCAAGACAAGGTATATATGTATATTTGAATTGATTTAGTTATGATTGTTGTTTTGTTTTGTTTTTCTTTCTTGAAGTGATTGTATGAATTCTTCATTGGAATGAGCTAAATGTTATCCAAATTGTTTGTTCATGCTTGGGATGAGTTATGAAGGTGTTTTATAAGTATGTGAGGATGTGCATGTTATGTAGAAGTGATAGGAAGCATTGGGAGGATGTGAAGAGGAATTGTGTAGTGAAATTTAGAATGGATTGAAGTGGAATTTGAAGTGTTTAATCGTGATGATTTCTTGTTATGAATTGCTAGGATTGAGTAGTATAGATAGGAGTGAGTATATGATGTTGGAAATGTGGTTGAGGAAGGTTTTGAAGTGTTTTAAGATTGAATTTTACAAAGTGGAAAAACAGGGGATTTGAGTTTTTCGTTTAAGTCTGTTTTTAAAACGTACACCGGCACCGGAGAATTCAACGCCGCCGGCTTAGAGGCAGCGTTGGATTCAAATTTCTTAAGGTTGGCTGGAAGCCGCCAGCTTTCGCTGGAAAAGTCAGACGGCGTTCTTTCCTTCATATTGTACACTGGCAGCGAGAATCAAGGCCATCGGTGTATGTGTCAAAGCTGGCCGCGTATCTAGGTAAGCGGACGGCTTAGACCTCTCTGGACGTTTTTGAAAATTTTGGTTTTGGATTCTACGCCGGCTCAAGACCGCCGGCGTAGGATAAAAAGGCTGACGGCGTACCCTTGAACACTGCCAGCGCTGGCAGTGTTGATTTTCAGAGAATCGAGCACCGGCTCAAAGCCGCAGGCTTTGGCTGCCGGCCTATCCCCTGTACTTTTGAATTTTAAAAACTTTTTCTAAAATTTTCTGAAGTTTGTTATTTGAGCAATTAATTATTTATTAAGCGATTTACGATATAATAAGACCTTTAAATGCTTATTTATAACTTTGTATTCAATTATTTGGATTTCTTTGCTTAATTGTTATATATAGATATAATATGAGTATAATTGTGAGAATGAAATCTATAATTGTTGATTTATTGATTAGTGTGATATTTCTATTTCAGTTAAGGATTCTTCGGTTAGTTCATCACCGAGAGATCCTAGTTATACACTAACGGGTTCAGGTACGCAATAACTTGTTTGATGTTTGCTAGGACTAGGCATTCCTAATTTGACCTAAATTGATTCGGCTTAATATTTGAATGAATTGGATGTCTATTACGTTGTTTAATCTGGTCCGAGGAGCAGCAAACCTGTCATGATGCAATAACTTTACCATGATGCAATGGTACGCTATGATGCAATAGCGATTCTTTTTGGTTAAGTGGGTAGCCGATAGGGGGGAATAGTATCTGAGTAACGTTTGCTTAAACTTAGGGGGAAATACCATGATTTAGTTCAAAGTTTATGGAAACTTGTGAACTAGGCTCATGTTATGGACTAAGTTTAAGTAGGGTCGGGCAACGGCTTTTAAACCCTAAATGAAGCTATTATTTTCGTGAAATAGATATAGGAGATATAAGTATTCAGACTGCTTATATCAACCCCCTGAGCAGCTGCTGTTACTCAGGATCCCTGAATTCCCGAAGCATGACCGGGGTTTGAATACCCTCTTGTTGATTTGTGAAAGAAAATGGAATAAAGATAACCACTTGTTCTATGATGCATTACATCAACTTAATGATTTGTTTTGCATTGGTTATTGTATACTGGGCCTCTTGCTCACTTTTGCTGCTTTGCAGGTATTGGAGATGAGTTTTATGATGACTTGGGCTATGGGTCCGATTTCGAGAGATTTCTGGATGAGTGGGACAAATAGGATCCGTATACCCTGGGCTTTTGGAAGACTTTTTGCCAAGTAAAAGTTATGTATAGATGGCTTGTTAGTTAAGCCAATTTCTTTTTGTAATGACCTTAAGATCCTTTAGGATTCTTATGTTTTGAGAAAACATGTAATTTTTGTAGTGTCTTGTATTGGCACTAAACGATGTATATACAATGTAAATGTATGTATAGATTGCTTTTGTTAGCAATCTTGTTTTGTTTAAAAAGTTCTTTACAAAGTATAGTGGTTTTGATCAAACAATTTTCATAAACTATTAGTTTTAGGACAACCTTACATATAATGTGAAAACATTATATGTGGTTGGGGATTCGGTACTCTAAGTCTCGGGATTTAGAGGAACGGGTCTTTACACTTTTATAGCTCTAAACTTTGTATATCCATAAAATAGTTATTTTAAATTAGATCAAGACAAGATTTAAAGCTATAATCTCGCAAAATTCTATACTATTTTATGAATAAAAAATTAAACTAATAATTTATGGGGTTTGATTTATCTCAATATTTGAGATGGCCACAAAATAAATAATTTTAATTGCAACCGAGATTCCATTTAAAGCCCCTATATTTTAAAGTTGTCTATTTTATGAAATTTAAAAAATGGATAAATTGCACAAAGTTTGAAAAAAGAAAGAACTTTCTTTTTTTTCATGAGACTCATCATTTATCAAATCGCATGTGCAATTTAGATTTCAAATGGTTTTTTAATATTAGAAAAAATCAAATGAGCGAATGGTTAATGACAACCAGCTCCAACACGATCAAATTTCCAAAATAGGAGACAAAAATAACGTGTTTACACCTACCCTACTTTATTCCAATCCTGATAAGTTATATTTACCTTTTCCCTTTCTAACATATTTTAATGTATTGTTTTGTATAATCAAATGCTACAACCCAAATTCAAGAGAGAGTTAGAAGTTAACCAAACTGACTTAAGGATTATAGATTGCAAGTAATATCTAATAATTATTATGACAAATCATGATTGTGATAACTTAGTAAATAACTAATCTAGTTTAGTAGATAACATATCTAACTGATATCAACGGAAATAACAAATGTACGTGTAACAAGTATAAAATAAAATAAAATAGTGAAAGGAGAAAAGAGCAAGTAAGTTATATTCTTGTACAATCTAAAGCATAAAGACAACTCGAATAGCCTTACTTTCAATCATCTTTACACGTACCTGCAACATAAAGAGAGAGTTAGTGAGATTATGAACTTAGCTAGGGTTTCAAACACACAAGAGATCTAAGAGGAACTTATCTGAGTGAACGTTCAAAAGGTAGAAAAAGAGATTATAGGATCTGTTTGTTTCATCAGCTTTCTATTGTTTTGGCTACATCTTTTTTGTCTTTTCAAACATATTATGTAAACCCCCAAATTTTTGGAATCGGTTTAGCATAAAACCCTAAACCGGAAGTCAAACAAAACCCTAGTTTACCATAACCGTTTAAGTCCGGCATTGCCGTTTTCTTTGGCCCTAGAAAACGCAGTTGGAATAATTAGCTAGAATAGTTTGTAATATCTATAGGTTATATAAAATATCAGTTTTTTGAATTTCGGGTGTCCTCCGAACCCGATCGGACACTGTTCTCAAAAAACATGTTAGGAAGCCCGGAATAGTAAAAATATTCCGAATACACCGTTAGACTCGTAAAAATATAAGTTTTTCAAAAATATCAGTTTCGTAATTTTTCGTTAAGTAAAAATAACAGATATCGTATTTATACGCGTATTTTCTTACTACTTATACTTTATTAGTCATATCTATCTTACATTACACTATTCATTACTATTCTACACTATTCTTTTATCTTTACTTTTTCTTACACCTATTCTTACACACTCCATAACCTATAATCCTTACTTTTTACCTTTCTCATAACTTTATTTCACATCTACCTTACACATTACATCTTTCATTTATCAAAAGTAAAAAAAATAAAAAATAAAATCTCTCCCCCTCTCTTCTACTATGGCTGGCGCCCCCCCTACTCCCTCTCTCATCAATTTGTTTTAATTTTCTTTTATTTTAAACACACAAAAATCACTCCACATTTTCCTATAAATACCCCCCTCCTCTTTCACTTCTTTCATACATTCACTACCCACAAATTTCTTGCCAAAACTCTCTCAAATTCTCCTCTCAAAACTCTCTCAAAATATCATCCCAAAACTCTCTCAAAATAATTCCACAACAACCTCTACCAACAACAAAAACCCATAAACACATACTACTATCAAAGACTTCTTTAGGTAACCACTTTATACTATTTTCTTCTTCTTCATGTCATGTAACTTTACATGACCATAGTATGAGTTTCCAAAGACTACAAGTTATGGAAACTACATTATATTCATATATTGTTCTTGTTCATGAAAAATCTATTTATGTTCATGATATCATTTTTGTTCATATTATTGCTACTATATCTAAATATTATTATCTATATATATATATACATATCCTTTAGAGCATATAAGCTCACTTGCAAATTATTTACTTTTACGCAATGCAATTTATTTACTTTCCTTTGCAATTTATTTATTAATTCCTTGTAATTTATTTACTTATTTCTTGTTATTTTAAGACTAGTCTCTAGTCTTAGACTTGTCCTCATCAAGTCAAAACAAGTTTTTCTTTCTTTCTTTCTTTCATTTTATTTTATTTTGAGACTAGTCTACTTCTTAGTCTCGGGAGCCTTGAAAAAGCTAAGACTCCAATACTTGACTTTATTATTTATGTTTTATGTTATTTTTGGTTACTATTATTCTCATAAATCATGTTCATTTAGATTGTTATCCAAAATTTTCAATTTCTAAAAATAATTAAACAAAAGAAGATTTTGTCACTTAGAAATAAGTTTATGTAAAGTATAAAATCTATGAGTTAACAAAACTAAACTCTTTCCCTTTCAAAATTACAAAAAGAACTTACTGTAATTTTAGAAACTACTTTTACTTTGAAAAAGCTACCTAAAACCTTTATTATTCCACCTTGTTTTTCAAAAAGAAAATACTTGTTGATACAATAATGATTTTTATGAAAAAGATAGACAAGATGAAAAGCTAAGGAAATTTCAAATAAAGACCTTTACAAACAAATAAGGCAAAGAAAATTGTATAGGAAAAATAAATAGGAAAAGTGGTACTAATATAGAAAATAGAAAATGGTATTTTCAAAACGTTACTTGGGAAACATAATAAAACCAACATGAAGTATTTTGGGAAAACAAAAGAAAAACAAGGTATTCATTTCAAGAAAAATACAAAATTGATTTTTGTAAACTATACTTTTCTAACAACTTCAAAACCAACATTGTTTTACTCAAGAAATATAATCGGACAACAAGACACTTGAGCATGCTTAAATATGAGATATATAGTTATAAAAAGGAAATTTTTCAACTATATAGATAACTAAGTAATTATCAAACAAATTTTGATTTCTTGAACCAAAGTTGTTTTAATTGGGAAATTCGTGGTGAATTTTGTCGCCACTGTTTCGGGGCCTAAATGGTGTAGTTTGACAAAAATAGTTTTATAAATGGATAAATCTTTTCGAGTAGGTAGAAATCGGTATATTATATGCGCAATTCCGAGTTAAAATGACCAAGTTATGGCCATTTTAAGTTGAAACATTCCTTTATATGAATTTTAACGTTCTTTTGACATTGTTTTGTCAAATTTCAAGAAAATCATCAAGGAATGCTCATTGTGGGTATTTTCTTTGACTAGGTGACCCCGAGGAAGGATTCCTTTATCCTGAAAATTATTACGACTAAGTGGAGTGTGTGAACGACTCATCCACTTAAAGGAATAGTCAACATGGCATCGTGAGTTTATTTTCATTAAATGCTATACTTGTTGTGCTTGTAAATTAGTTGCGTTAGAATTAGGAAAAGATAAATCGATATGTATGTAAAATAATTCTTTGAAAGAATTTTAAGAATATCGGAGCCGGAATTGTTATAAATGTTTGTTTTAGTATAACATTTGATTTGTATGAAATTCCTTGACCGCCTTAAATTCAAAAATAATTATGCTATGACTTTATAAATAAAGGAATTCGTGCATACCATGAAGTGAGTCACATTGCATTTGGGTTATTATCCTTGGGTGAGAAGGATAGTGAGCTCATGTCGAAAGCAACACTTGGTGAAAGATCCGAAAGCGATTGCTTGGGGGCTTAAGGGAAATGCTTGGCGGAAGATCAGAAAGCAAGGTCAAATCAAGTAAAATCAGAATGCTTGGCGATGAGTGCTCGCGAGCATAAAACTTTTTAATTAAAACTACTTGTTTTGAGGTTAAGTATCACCAAACCCCGAATGGAGGGCACAAATCTATTCAACATATAGTTCCCGGAAAACTATATGCTTGTTTGCTCACGTGTATGTTGCATTACATTTGATTGTTTAAATCAACTTGTTTGAAATCTTGTTACAAGAAGTTATTTATGGAAATAGTTCTCACTAAGCCCATTAGCTTATACCTCAATAGATATCTTTTGTAGTTTCCCTACTTATGGTTAAGGCTACGTGGACCCTGCGGGCAGGTAATTTCTTTTTGGGTAATAGAAATTTAGATAAAGTGTAGTATTAGTGTTGATGTATAAATACTCATGTAAGAGATTAGTGATCAAAAGGGAGATGTCCCTAAGTTTGTAAAGCCATTGATATGAATGAATGATTATTATGAATCCTCTTTTCTGAATGTGTTTATTTATATCTTCTTAAAACTTCATAATTCCATATATGGTCCTCTAAATTTGTGAAAGCATGCCTTACACTTAATATAAAAACTTTGGGAATGGCTAAAGTTGTCATACTTAAGCTTTAATATTGAGTGTGGCGGACTGTCACGTTTAGGGTACCTATTGGGGCGTGACAATTATTTCTCAAAAATAGATACCGATAAAAAAATAGATATTTTTAATCATAAACATATCAAATAAAGCTGAAACTGATTTCAAATAGATGATACAAATACATATTAAAAACAGACCATCTAAATAAACTCCTTTCTAAATAGAGATCTTTTATATCAATATCAAAAACAGTGCATTTAAGTGAAGAAGGGTAGTAGTATAATAATATCGTCTCTTGGTGGTCATGCTAGAAAGTTTAGACAACCAATATAAGAAATACTTTATTATAATTTATTATAAGGTCAATGTCAAATTTTATACAACGTTGCCTAAAAATTTAATTAGGTATTTGAACTTTCTAAAACTCAATTTTAGTATCTAGACAAACTTTTCGTGGCCATTTTCGATTCCTCTGTTAACGGTCTTAACTCCGTTACTAATGTGGATGTACAAAACAATTACATTGTGACACAGGTCATATGACATGGCACATTTTACTTTATTTTTTATCTTATTTCTATTATGACGTGACAAAATCTTATTTTCATTATAATTCTTTATTTTATTTTCTACCAATTTGAATTTTAGAAACTTATAAAAACTCATTATATGCTCAAGCCCACGCGCCCAACAATAGTATAGAAAGCCCACACATACAACATATCCACACTACCCTCGTAATTGTCCTCTCATATAAATGGTATCCCATTACACATTATAAATAAGCATTCATACAAAATTTTCAATGTAATACAACCAATCCACCACCGCACCATCTCCTTTCTTTGTCTCCTAATCGAAAATCCCAACATAAACTCTCTCTCTCTCTCACTCATACACAGGTCGGTGCGATGACATCGGAGCAAGACGACACGATTTTCCCTGAAGACAAAGATCTTGATGACGAAGATTCTCAAGACGACGATGACGACAAGGATCTTTTGATGTTCAATCTACATTAAGAAATAAGAAGAGCCATGAACAGATGCTTGGTTTTTACCAAGGTTCCTTCCCTGGAGACACTCTACGTACATGACTTGAGAATGCTCAACAAAGACGTTGACTTGAAACTGTGGCCTAGATGAGCTCTGTTTTTTTTTGTCCCCCCTCAAAACAGAGTATGTATCACATGGAGGCCCATGTGTGGATCTTTTTTCCTAGTCTATTATAACAAGCAAATGTCTTTGCCTATATAAGTTGGGATCCATTTACTTTTTAAATTTCATTATGTGTCATGTCTCATCCAAATGTACGTATATTCAAATATTTTGTATACTAGATTCTATTTACTTAAGAAAAAAATTTTCTTTGGACATACACTATATATACAAAATGAACAATAATGGCTTTCATTTCATCTCTTGGTATGTCTGGGAGATATTTATGCTTCGACAGCAAGCAGCAGCCAATTTCACGAGCTTCACGTGTTTCTTCTTTTATAAGATCGTTGTGAAATTCAATTGGCCTCGATCTCGCCATTGCCTATCGTCTACAACATGGACAACAATATGTTCAAAAAAGAAAATAGTAATATTTGAAGAGCAGGAAGGGGACGAACTTATTTTAGTGTCCATGGATGGTCCTTTACAAGTTCGTTTGAAGATGTTTTTGTTGGTTGCGCTCATTCTTGTCAATGCCAAGATTGTGAATCATATTATCTGAGATCGTATTTGTAGAAAAGCTTAAGAAAACTAACGAGATGACACGAGGAGAATGAGTTGATTAAATTAAAAAAAAAGTGAAACAAGATGATAAACATCAATACTTTTATTTGTGATCCAATAGAGACAGAAAGAGAGGTGAGAGAGTTTGTAAAATGAAAAAAGAAACGAGTGTTTACTTATCTCACGTTACTAAATGAACAACTTGACAAACACTTAATAAAATTGTAAGATTAAACAACTTTGGGCTTACTTGATGATTTTATATGGACAGGTTAGGAGATGGATTTGGGCTTAAATTTAAATATAATCTTCTTTTAAAAAATAAAATACTATAATCATAATAAAATAAAAAATTATAACGAAAATATAAATTGAAAATAAAAATTTTAAAAAAATATTATGATGTAATGTTGGATAACACGTGTCATAATATGATTGATCCGATCGTCCAAGTCAAGTTTGCTTAGATGACATGAATCCTTTATTGTATATTTGTCATCCCTTTCGTTACTTTTGTATCGTATCCTCATGTTCGTCAATGGGATATCATAATGACCGCATACGGTGTATATCATTAATTGTTGAATATAATATTTAGCGCAAATCTTAAAGATCAAATCTTTCTGCATTTAAAATTGTAGTTTAGTTTTCAACTAATCTGAAAAGCCAAACATGCATCCAGCTTAAAGCCACTAATTAATCACTATTTTAATGGGGTTTCGCTGTTGTCTCAAAAGCTATTTACGTATCTAAAGAATATCGCATTTGTAAATTACTGGATGGATGTATATGTCCAAAACCAAACATAAAAAATAAAATATATTAAAGATAAAAATTATTTTGAGCTATAGATCTGTTCTTTTTCTTTTCTTTTCTTTTTTTTTTTTAATATTCACTTGCTAAACTTTAGTTTCTCTATATAATGTGTAAAAGGTGGCTTCTAAAAAATTCAAATTGTCAAAAAGTAAAAAGAAAAAATTTACTTGAATTAACCTTTAAATATATCAATAGTTTTGTGATCCTGTGATATCTCCTCTAATCTCTCATGTAAAAGGTCTCAAGTTCGGATTCCTCTTCTCTTACTATAATTGGAAAAAAAAAAAATTTTAGGTATTTGTGTGATAAAACGTATACTTAAGGCTAACTCAAGATTCAAGAAGTTCACTAGTAAAAAGTTCGTTTTATAAAAGATGTAATATTAAAATCAATTTCTTCAAAATTTTATTTATCCTGAGTTGTAGAACTTATTATAATAGCATATTTATACTATCATGTTTGTATATAGAATGGTCTGGAATAAAATATAACAAAGTAAAGTGAAGAACCGACGACTAATCCATTTGCATGTTTAAAAAATCATTGATTCCTATTTTATATTATATCTTAAAAGAATTGAATGTATAGTAATATTTATATAAAAAAAAATACCCTTAATAAGCACCATAACAATTACGTGATAGGTCACAAAGTTATTTAATTAAATATACGTTAATGAGGGCTAATAAAATTATGATTTATTTCATCAGAAAAAAATTCCCGTTAAAGTCGGAAACTGCAATTCTCTCTTCTAAAAATGCATTGAAAGATAAAATGAAATTACAAATCACAGTTACATCATTCCGAATATTTCTCATTCACCGAATGTGGCCTAAAAGAAATTGTAGTATTACTATACCTATGGCAAAATGTTGGTAAGTAAAAGTTGGGTAAGTTATACAATGAATTTTTAACTACTGTGGTAAGTTGATTACGCAAAAACTATCCGAATTTAACTACGATTTTGGGAATCATTTTCCTTTCTATGCTTGAAAAAATATTTTTAAAAGTCAATAATTCTGACTTTAAAAGAAATTTTGATTCTGACTTTAAAAGACAAAGCTTCTGAAGGATAAAATATCATTGACAACATATATGCATAAACCGCCAAGGGGAGGCTCTTCCACGTACAATTTGATCAAAGATGATCTTCCAATCCATCTCCACCTGAATCTTCTTCTAATTAATTTCTCCTTCTTGCTGCTGAAAATCATTCTTGAACCGCAGTTAATTGCTTCTTCTGAAGCTACTACGTGCTTCACTTGTTTCAGCTGCTATATGAGGAGCAGTAGCTTCTAACAGTTCTCCAGATGAATTCCTGCATATGAAACCGAAACCAGCCCATTGCATCATGTTACCTAACAAAAAGCACCATCTAAATTCATTTTGATCGAGGCATTTTTTGGAGGACACCATCACCATCTGCATCTGATAGCGTTCCATTCTTGCTGCATTGGTGAATCAGTCTAGTCTGAGGACAAAATTTATGAGTGGCAGCCTGCCTAGACCTAGACAATAAATTCTCCTATCTTAGATGGTGCAAGATTTAGATTCGTGATGAAAAAGCCGTTAGTAAGCATTTTCACGCCACCTGATTAACTCATCATGCCTGTATGTGTGCACCAGAATCAATTACTGGGTTTTCTCAAATCGGTCTACTGCCTAGAAAACATGTTTAGGTTTAAAGTTAAATTAAATAGTTACGAAGAGATTATTTCTTATTTAGTCATAATTTAAAAAAAACACATAAATATAACTTAGAAAAAATAATGACATAATTATTAATTATCATCGCTATTTCGTATGTTCAACATGTGATATGAGTTTTTAGCGTGTATACACATGTAGTTATTGTATATCTCATTTCCAAAGTGCAATACACATTCAGACATGTATTGCATGACCAACGTGCGATACATATTTAGACTACGTTATTATATCGCATGTTAGACATGCGATATTTGTGTAAATCTTGATGTGACATCTCCTGCATATGATACAGGGATGATAATTTGGTAATTTTTTTTTCTTTTACTTGTATTTTTGCAATTTTTTTCTTAAAATTGATAGACATATTTTTCACTCTAGTTGCAATAGAAGGGGGGGAAAAATGAAAAAAAGAAAAGGAAAAGACTGACACTAGATTTAAAATTATGGGTGCTTTTATTTCATGTAAAAACATATTTTTGGCTTTATGTAATATCTTATTTTGCTGTAATATATGTTAGTTTAATTTATTTTATTTGGACTAGCATAAGTCAATTGTTAGTTTAAGGATTAATATAATATTAAATTTTATTTTGTTGTTGGGCAATTTTAAAACATAACCCATATTTTTTATCAGTTCTATTTTACTAGGTTATTAAGCACTTAACCATATAGTAGATTACATTATTGTTTGTGAGCTTTGATACTACATAGTCTAATATTATAGGGTTATCCATATTCTCATTATGTATAAGGAGAGGCCCCTACTCTCTGATTATGTAAGCTCATGAGTTTCAAACTCACATTAAACATATTGTTGTGGAACATATGCTTGCAAGCCTACTAACTAAAGGCATAGCTATTAGAGTATTTCGTCATCATGTAACTTGTATATGGGTTAGTTAAGTCTATTGATATTTTGGGTTAGTAGGAGTTATATGGCCATCTTGTAATATTTTGACATTTTTGGTCTCGAGACTGTGATTATAAGTTATTATTACTTTTGTGGCCATATAGTTTTGTTGCATATTCTTTTGTTGGTTATATGGCATTGTTTATGTTAGAGACATTCTGGCCCCATCTCATCTTGCAAGGCCAAGTTCTTCAATTATCTTTGATGAAAACTCCATGAGCATCCTAGGGAGATGTTTGGACCAATTTTGTTGATATTTGCCTATTAATCACACTCGTTTGGCATTTGTTTTGTTTCCTACATTCCACATTTACTTAAGTCACAAGGCGACTAGAACGTAACGTATATGACTGTAACGCCCCAAGAATTTAATTCGATTAACTAAATCATTTAAGGTACTACCGCCACGTATAATACTTTAAATATTACACACCCAAGCTTTCTTAAAAAGATTTTGTTTATGTTGAACATTGCTACTCAATTTTAAGTTACGAAATCATTTAATTAGATTTTTAAATACTAGATTTAACAGCGGAAATAAATTTTATAAAATACTTTCGAAAGAAAGACATTTCAAAACTTCCATTATCTCAAGTGGAAGAACTTTCACTTAAACAAAGTTTTACAAAAGCTTAACTACAAAACATGGGCAACAATAAGCCTCTTTTAAGAAATATTACGACTTAAAATATAAATCCAGCTCTTAAAACAAAAACAAAAAAGAAATAAAACAACTGAAATAAATAATGCCCCTAACTCAAACACTCATATACTATTCCTCCCCGCATCAATCGAAGCATCCAAACCCAAGATAACACCACAACATCAACACCATCATCATCATAATCATCCATCATGAAACATCACCATCAACTCAACACCATCAATAACAAGCAACACCTGTAAAAAGAACAATAATAACAATAATGAGCTGAAGCCCAGTATACAGTAACACAATCACATATGGAATGGCACACGGGCCTAGCTAAATGCAATGCAACATCAATAAGTTATTATATAATTTTTAACTAGTCAAACATCACTGAAGTATTCAAACTCCGAACAACAAGGATATCTAAGGGGGTCCTGAGTAACGATCTCGATGCTCAGGGGGTTGATATAAGTTGTTCGATCACTTATATCTCGAGGACTTATATTTCCTAGATGATATACCCATAAACGAAAAATAGTATTATCTAGGGTTCTCAGTCGTTTTTTATCTTTACTTAACTTAATCCATAATATCACTTAGCTCAATTGTTCCCATAAACATTGAACTAAATCATATTATTTCATCTTAAGAATAAGCAAACATTATACCGATATCAATAACCCCATCGACTACCCACGTACCACTTATGAAAGTCATTGCATTATGACAGGGGTGGCCTAAGCCTAAAACTACCGTGTCATTACATCATGATAAGGTGCCGCTCTTCGAACCAGATTCAACGACATAATAGACAACCAACACTCATCAATTATTAAGCTAAGTTTAAGTTCTTAATCCATTTTAGATGCCTATCCTAACATCCAACTGCAAGTCACTATATACCGTATATATGAAATCCAAACAAAGGTAGAAGATAGGATAGAAGCTATCTCAGAAGATAGATCAGAGGGTTGATTTAGGGGTAAACATCTGTTCAAGAAATTAAACTCATATAAGAACTTAAGCTATATAAGAAAGCCCATTATCTCAAACTTTTATTATAACCCTATTTGATCAGACACTAATTTGGAACCCCACTATGGTTGTGAAGATCGCCCCGCTAAAATATGGACAGTTCTCCTTTGTCTATCAAAGTATTTCTTATCACTTTAATTATAATCTCTTATCACATAAACATATACAAAGCATTCATATCTATAAACAATTATAATTAACACAATTAAACATTCGAAACAACATGCTCTTCATACTCATTAAGGTTTATCCTAATTCATTAGCTAAAATCAATTATTAGATATTAACTCATTTTAATTTAATCTTAGCCAAATTGATTAAAGTTAATTATTTAAGTCATTTAACTCAAAAACTAAGCCAAGGTGGTTAAACTAACTCAATCTAATTCATTTTAACCCATTCAAGTTTATTTAGTCCAGTTGAACCTAGAATTATCAACTAAGTTCATTTTATAACTCACTTCTATTTTTAATCCAATTATTTGTTAAATCTATAAATCCACTTAATTCATGCTTAATTATATCAATCAATTAACATAACACATCAAATATCACTTATCTATCTCATTTTAACTTAAAAAATTATTTACACTTAATAACCAACATTTAGAAAGCAAAAACAAGTTTTGACTTTGTTTATGAAAACACAATGGCTGGAAAGAACTAAAATTTAAGTATCGATACTTTTCGAATTTTTAAAAACTCAAAACATTAAAGTTGTAAATCTCTTTTTAATCTTTCCAATACAAGTTGAATCACCTCAATTGAAGGTCGGATGAAAAAGTTATAGACAAATTACTAACAAGTTGTGAAACAAGGGAAAATACATGACTTGGTACATGGCCATGCTCGGGGCCGTGTAGGGTACTAAAAAGTACACAAGAGGAGTTTTCAAGGTTTTATGACTTGCACGGCCACATACACACCTGTGTACAAGGTGGGGCAGAGGTTAAAAAAGTGATCTGAGAGATTATTTTGATCAGTACAAGCTCGTGCACACCCGTGCACCAGGTAGGGCTGATCTGGGAAAATTTTTTTAACAACAATCAACGCATTTTTCATGTTTCCTTTACATAATATATCAACTTTTACATGTTTTAATACAAATTAAACATCGTAAAAACTTCATATAACATATTATACACTTCAAACAACATTAAAAGCACAAATTCCTATCATCGTATACATCAAGCATTAAATCATTCCAACAAACCCCAACTTCATTATTCATCATCTTCTTCATCACAATCCCAACTCCTATCAACCATAAATCCAATAAATACATATATAAACAAGACTTTTAACTTATTTCAACATCAATTTACTAATTATAAAAAGTAAACAACAAAGATATCAAAGAAGTAACACTTATCTCCTTTAGGAACACATGTACTCTTGAGTTTTCTTTACACTTCAAGCTTATTTTCCTTCTCTATTCTTCTTTTCTACCTTGATTCCTTATCAATTCTTGTTTTAATGGAGATTTGCGGGCTTGACTTTGAAGATAAAGTGAAAGAAAAGAAGAAAAGAAGAAGAAGAAGAAGAAGAAGAAAAGAAGAAGAAACCAATGGTATGAAAGAGAAAAAGGGCAGTCGCATAATTGTAAGAAGAGAGAGAGAGAGAGAGAGAGAGAGAGAGAGAGAGAGAGAGAGAGAGAGAGAGAGATAAGGATAAAAGGAAAATTTTAAAGGATATTTATAAAATAGGACATTAAGTTTAAATCTTTCTGATAATCATTTTTAGTACCATAAATAATTAGAAAATAATTTGAGAACATATATATTAGAAATTTATGACTTGTTATAAAAATACATTTCAAAAGCTTAAAAATGAAAATTTGATATTTAATTTAGATTCGAGTTTAAAACTGATATTTTTAAACAAGTATTCGATTTCAAAAATTATAAAGATTTAGTAATATGAAAGTTAACTAAAATTTGAAGGTTTAGAACTTTACTAAACATTTAAAAATATTTGTTTGGGAATCTAAGAATTTGAATTAGATACGAGAGGAGTTTATTCAAAAAAAGAATTTTATAAAATAAATTCAATAGATTGATTTATCAAATCGATTTAAAGAAGGAATAAATAAAAAAAAAAAGAATATTTAAAATCACTAATCTCTATTTAACCTATTTACTAATTTAATTATCTCAATTTGTATATTTCTTTTCTATAATTCAATTAAACCATTTCTAATTAACTAAGTGAAAGTTTTAGAGTATTTCAATGACATTGATATTTGTATCGGATACAATATTCAACAATGTTAACAACCTTTGCTCTCATTCTAGGCCTTTTTGTTGGTCAAAATGCTTGCTCATTATTTTAACATTTTTTTGTGGACACATTAATCCATATTATTGTTGTTGTTAATAGTTGACATATGTTGTCTTAATGGTAGATTGTTATTTTAATTTTATTTTATTTGGACTAGCATAAGTCAACTATTAATTTAAGGATTTATAGAATGTCAAATTTTATTTTGTTGATGGGCAATTTTAAAACATAACTCATATATTTTATTAGTTTTGTTTTATCAAGTTATTAAGCACTTAACCATATGGTGGATTAAATTATTTTTTGTGGGCTTGTTACTAGATAGCCCAATAATGAATAGGGTTACCTATATTCACATAATATATAAGGAGAGATCCCTGTTCTCAACCTACTAAGTGTGTTGTGTTTGTCCCATTAAGAATACAACAAAAGCAAACACTATAGGCTAAGAGAGCACTAAAATTTTTGTGCTTTTGAAACATTGTTTATTATTCAATAGATTTATTATCAAGTGTGTGCAATATCTCATCTTTAAAGTTAACATGCTACAATGAGAGATTACATGTAATATTTCAATTAGGTAAATAAATCAATTGTGTATTATAATTTTTCAATATAAACATTTTCTTGATGCTCAATTCTACTTCTATTATTTAAATACAATTAATGTTATGTAATTTTTAGCAATAAGTAGTATTTTAAGATGAATGTCCCCTAAATGATCGATAATAATTATATATTAACATATAAATGTCAATGAAATTAAATATGTCCTTATTATTAATATTTAGCATAAATACATATTCATATGTGGATGTTCCTTTGGTTTTCCCTTGACTTTTGGTTATCCACATCTTTCCACCTACCATATTAAATGTTGTAGCCTTTTTCCTACTTATAACTAATGATGTATATGCCCTATAAATTTTAGCTCTTCTATGAAATTGTAGGAATACCCTACTATTCTCCTTATATTCTTTTACTCTCTTATAGTTGTTATATTGTATGTATTTCTTATTTTTATATAATATGTTATTAGCACGAGGCTCTAACTAAGCAATCAATTTTAGTGTAAAGGTCAAAGCAATCAACTTCAGGTAAGTATCAAAATTTCATCTTATTAACTTCATCATGTCAAATCTTACCAGGCTTGAGTTTGTAATGCTTGATATTAATAGAAAGAATTATCCATCATGGATATTAGATTCTAAAATCCATTTAGATGCTATGGATCTTGGAAATATTGTCAAACAAGAAATTGAGACTTCAATGCAAGATCGTGCAAAAGCAATGATTTTCTTTTCATCACCATCTTGATGAAAGGCTAAAAGTAGAGTATTTTACTATAAAACATCCACTTGTTCTTTTGAAAAATTTAAAGGAAATGTATAACCAACAAAAAAAGGGTATTTCTCCCTAGAACTCATTATGATTGGATGCATTTACATTTATAATATTTCAAAACTATAAGTGAAAATAATTCACAATTTTTAGAATTAGTTCTAGTTGAAACTTTGTGGAGAAAATGTACCGGTGAAGATATACTAGAGAAAACCTTCTCTACCTTGCATGCTTCAAATGTGCTCCTATAGCAACAATATAGAGAGAAAGGTTTTAAGAAATATTCTAAATTAATTTCATGCCTTTTGTGGCAAAATAAAACAATGAATTGTTAATGAAAAATCATGAGGCACGTCCTACCGTTTCTATTTCAATCACTAAAGTGAATGTTGTAGCTTGTAATAATGAAAATGTAAGGGGACTTGGTCGTGGTCGTGGTCGGTACCATGGTCAAAATCGCATCGTGGATGTACTCATGGTCGTATTTATGGTTATGGTCAAAATTATCATGGTGGCTATAATATTTCTAAAAATAAAATTATCACCAAAAGTGGGATAGCAATAGTGCAAAACAAGATAAAGAAAAGGATGGACATAATTCTAAAGATGTTGAAAGTAAATGTTATTGTTGTAGTATGTCTAACCACTGGTCCTGTACTTGTCACACAGATAAACATCTTATTAAGCATTATCAAGCATAATTGGAGGAGAAGGAAAGAATTTAGAATCCAATTGTGTTTTCTAAATGATGATCCTTTTGATATAACACATTTTGGATATGGCTTATTTCTTTTAATCGTAGAGAAGCAAAATTGATATCATGAAATTTTGCAAGTTATTATATTTGGTGCCAAGATCCTCTTTATGTTAGTTATTTTAATGTAATGTTTTTCTATTATAATACAATAATAATGATATATAGAGCTAAAATTGAATCTTAATCATGTTGATTTAATTATTTTAGTTAATGTATCATGTTAGTTTTTGTCTTGTTGCAAGTTATTACATTATTATCCATCATGTGATAATTAGAGTTATCTAAATTCATGAATGTCTTATAGTATCATTATTCTTCTTAACCATTAATTATACATAATAGCTTCTTAAAAGAAATATATATATATATATATATATATAGATTGAGCAAATTGAAAATAAATAAATAAATAAATGGCAATGATCCAATTCTATATAACATATGTATGATATTTAGGGAGTTTGAACTTA
Organism: Combretum micranthum; assembly: GCA_024138025.1. Classification (NCBI taxonomy): domain Eukaryota; kingdom Viridiplantae; phylum Streptophyta; class Magnoliopsida; order Myrtales; family Combretaceae; genus Combretum; species Combretum micranthum. The sequence continues at coordinate 387,157 of JAMXBD010000539.1, read as the reverse complement.
TGATTTAAGTGATATATGTACATGAAAAGTAAAAGTGTTGTTAAATATTTTAATGATATATTTGATTGTATTTTGACACAGATTTAATATACAAGGAGTCTTGCTTATTCTGATTACATGTAATTTCTTTTTTTTTTTTTTGGAACTTCGATAGAAAATGTATGGATACTTCTCCACTTTTAATTGGATCAATGACAAATGAAGAAGATATATGTGTTGTGGATAATGCAACCACTCATACTATTCTCAAAGATGCGAAGTATTTTTCATTTTTAAAAATGGGTGAAGCAATTATTACTACAATATCTAGTAACATAAAATTAATTGAAGTCTCTTGAAGAGCCAATATATTATTACCAAGAGGAACAAAACTTGTCATAAACAATGCATTGTTTTCTCTAAAGACTCATAGAAAGTTTCTAAGTTTTAAAGATATTTATTGAAGAGGGAAATCAATAATACCTCTATGTTATAAGTATTATTTTAAAGAAAAACTATATACAAAAATTAATGTGATAGTAATCCAGAAGTTTACAAATTCAAATATTTTTACAATTTGACATGATCGATTAGGTCATCAATGATGAGAAAAATTATTGAAAATTCACATGGACATCCATTGAAAAACCAGAAGATTTTTCAAGACAATGCATTTTTCTATGCTACATTCTTTCAAGGAAAATTAATCATAAGACCATCACTAACTACAGTTGGTGTTTGACCACTTGCATTCTTAGAATGTATTCAAGGTGATATATGTGGACCTATTTATCCACCATGTGGACCATTTAGATATTTTATGGTTTTAATAGATGTAGATGGTCACAAGTGTGTTTACTTTCATTATCGTAATCTAGCCTTTGCAAGGTTACTTGCTCAAATTATTTTATTAGAATATAATTTTCATATCATCTAGTTAAGACCATTAATCTTTATAATATTGGTGAATTTACATCCCAAACTTTTTATGATTATTGTATGTCACTTAGGATAAAAGTTGAACATCCTATAGCATATGTTCATACTCAAATAGTTTAATGGAATCTCTTATTAAACGTCTTCAAGTAATAGCTAGACCATTACTTATGAAAGCCAAACTCCCTACTTTTATATGGGGATATACTATTTTACATGTAGTAGCACTCATATTTAATAGACCAACAAGTTATCATAAGTTTTCCCACTACAATCACCTTTGGTCAAGAGCCAAATATTTCTCAAATATATGTTCCTATTAGTCTACCACAACGTACCAAAATCAAAGAAAATTAGGAACTTATGTTGGATATGAATCTCCCTTAATAATTAAATATCTTGAGTCTTTAACAAGAGACATGTTTACAGCACGATTTGTAAATTGTCATATTGATGAGACAACATTTCCGCCATTAGGGGGAGAAAATAAAAATGTAGAAAAAGTGATATCATGGCATACTTCATCATTATCTCATCTACACGCAAAAACAAAGCATTGTGAACAAGAAGTTCAAAAGATAATCCGTTTGCAAAATTAGCAAATAAATTGTTAGATGCACTTGTTGATCTATAGCAAGTAACTAAATCACATATACATTTATTGGCACTCAATGTTCCAATTCATATTGATATCTCAAAAGGGCAATCTAATAATAAACCTCAAACACGCCTAAAACATGGAAGACCTCTTGGTTCTAAGGAAAAAAAATCCTCAAAAATGAAAAATAAATAATAAAGATAATTGTATCAAGGAAGAGGATACTAACATTAATAAACTTCCTGAAGAATTACAAGTATCTGATGTTGATAAAAATGTAGAGATTTTGTTAAGTTATGTTAGTCCAGTTTTGCATTTAATGTACATCAGATATTATGAATATAGATCACAAGCCACAATATGTTCAAGAATGTTAAAATAGAGATGATTGACAATGGAAGGATTCCATATAAGTAGAATTAAATTCTCTTGAAAATTGTGAAGTTTTCATACCAGTAGTTCCGACACCTATAAGTGTGAAACCATTAGGATATAAATGGATATTTAGGCAATGAAGCCACAGATATAAAGCACGACTAGTTGCATAAGGCTTTTCTTAATGACCTATAATTGATTATGGGGAAACATACTCTCCTGTGATTGATGAAATAACTTTCTTGATATCTTATTAGTCTTACAATACATGAAAGACTTGATATGCGACTAATGGATGTGATCACAGCTTACCTATATGGGTCAATTGATGATGATATTTATATGAAAATCCCTAAAGGATTTAAAATGCCAAAAGTATATAATGGGAGTTCTCAAGAAATTTATTTAATTAAGTTACGAAGATCTTTGTAGGTATTAAAACAGTTTGGATGCATGTGGTATAATTGTCTTATTGAATATTTGTTAAAAGGAGGTTATAAAAATGATGCAATTTGTTCATGTGTTTTGATAAAGAGATATAGATCTAAATTTGCTATAATTGTTGTTTATGTGGATGATTTGAATATTGTTGGAACTCTTGAAGTGCTTCAAAGAGTAATAGAATACTTGAAAGGAGAATTTGAAATGAAAGGCCTTGGAAAGAAAAAATTATGTCTCTGTTTACAAATTCAATATTTAGAAAATGGGATTTTTGCTTATCAATCAAATTGTGCAACAAATGTCCTCGAACGATTTTATACGGACAAAGCACATCCATTTAGTAGTCGAATGGTCGTTCAATCACTTGATGAAGAAATTATTGGTCTTCATTTATTATATCTTGGTGCAATATGTACACTAATGTATCTTATTGATAATATAAGGCCTGATATTGCTTTTCCAGTTAATTTGTTAACAAGATATATCTCTTTACCAACTCGAAGACATTGGAATGGCATTAAGCATACACTCTGATATCTCCAAGGAACTACTGATTTGAGATTGTTTCACACAAATGAATTTATACCTGAACTAGTTGGTTATGCAAATGCAAAAATTTATCTGATCCACATAAGGCTCGATCACAAACAGGTTATTTATTTACAAATGAAAATACAGCTATATCTTGGCATTCGATAAAGCAAACAATAGCTTTTACTTCTTTAAGTCATGCTGAGATAATAGCAATTCATGAAGCAAGTAGAGAAGGTATTCGGTTAAGATCTATAACCAAACATATTCGAGAAACATGTGGTCAATCTTCAAATAGTGAAATCCCAACAACAATTTATGAAGAAATGCAACGCGCATTGCTCAATTAAAGGAATGATATATTAATGGACATAATTAAACACGTTTCACCAAAATATTTTTCACACATGATCTTTAAAAGAATGCGAAATCAATATTCAACAAATTCACTCATAATAATCTAGTCTAGTAGATTTATTCACTAAGGCATTACCTACTGCAACATTTAAGAAATTGGTTCACAGTATTGTAATGCGTCGATTTAAAGATTTCCAGTAATATTGTAATTAAGGGGAGTTTAGGATTGTACTCTTTTTTCTTTAACCCAAGGTTTTGTCTCATTAGATTTTCCTTGGCAAGGTTATTAATGAGGCGTAGCTCTTTATAAAATGGACATGCAAGGGGGAGTAATATAAATACATATTTAAATATGGATGTCCCTTTGGTTTCACTTGACTTTTGGCTATCTATGTCTTTTTAGAGGTAAGCAAATGGCATGGCCCGCGAGTTAAATGGGCCAAAATTTCTAAGCCTGAGGCCTGGCCCACTTTGGCCTGTAAGCTAAACGGCCAACCCGTGAGCCAAATTAATTTTTTTTTTGTTATATTTTTATGTTAGTTTATATAAAAATTAGAATATTTATATATTTTAGGTCTTATATATATAAAGATTAATTTTGTTACTATTTTGATTACTTATATTTGAAAACAAATTTTTTAAATGATCTATTAGATAACATATTACGTTTAAATCAATAAATATATACTTAAAAAATGTTATAATGCTTGTGATGCATGTACCAATCTATTTTCTTTCAAAATATATTACAAAGAATACAAATATATTATAATATTACTTATTCTTAAATTTTTCCTTTTTTTTTTCTTTTTTTTTAACTCTTGGCTTGCAACAAGCCAAAAAAAATTGGCCACAGCCCAATTTTAAAGCAAGTAAATGGGTCAATCAGTGGGCCACGACCCATATACCTAGCTCTATGTCTTTCCACCTGCCTTATTAAATATTGTAACCTTTCAACTACTTGTAACTAATGATGTATATGTCCTATAAATAGAGACTCCCCAGTATTGTACAAGATATGAATACACTACTATTCTCCTCACATTGTTTTACTCTCTTTTACTACATCGTCCACCTACTATTTGAATCCAGTACTCACTATTATTGTTAATTCTACAAACTTGTGAGAACATTGTAGACATGCAATAATCTTAAGCATTGGATTATTAACAAAAATAAAAAGTATTTACCATAATTTTTTATAAAACATTCGTTTTCAAAGGAATATATACTAAACCAATATAGATATGATACTGATGAAAAACCAATAGTTTCACTCATAAGCTGATCAAACTAAACGAAATGGAATCAATACAAATACAGATTTAATACAAATAAAAATCTGACCATCCAAATAGGCCCAGTCATCAAAGTTGTAAGTTAATATATACAATTTCATGAGTTTACAATTTTACAAGACTTTTTCTAATCATTACAAATATTAATATTTTTGGGAACGGTGTATTGTCCACGTAAGTTTAACTGTAGAATTCTTTAAGTATTTGATTTTATATAATTTTACCAATTCTATATACTTGATAGGGTTGTTTAAAATGATATTGTTTGTATTTTATAAAGAAATAAAAGCAAAGGAAAACAAGTTTTTGGTTTGGATTTAATATAGTGCTCATATTGTAGCTATTTCGCAAGGTAATGATTTCACCCAAAATTTCGTTAGCCGTAAGCCAGCCGTGGCAATATGATCGGTCAGTGAAGATGTCGAAATGGACTTTAAAGTCGTTCGATGCAAACATATTGGAAGATTGACAAAATCTGAATTAATTGCTCAAGGGAAAAATAATACAGATTGTTGGCCAAACAGCCCACCGCATAAGTGCTTCAGCTAAGTATTTAAATTTTTTAAGTCGGCGCTGTGGACCATCTAGGGGAAGGAAAGTCCAATAATAATAATACCTCGTTTATCTTGGTGAATGTCAGATAAGTACAAATATTTTTTAAATAAATAATGATGATGATGTATAGATTTTATAAAATTATTTATATATTATAATTTTATGTTATTTATATATTATTAAATACAAATCAATTAATGTGATATGTCAGTCTATGGAAACCTTTTTTTCCTTTAGTACACGTATTCTTTATTAGTTAAATAATAACGATTCAAATGATTGTTTCAAAGGTATTAATGAAAGGTACACGAGGAAACTGTTCACATATTTTTAGATTGATTGTACTTGTTATGAAAAGGACACAAATATATCAAATACAAAAAGTTTCTTGTCTTTTATTGGGAAAAAAATGATTTATCTCATTATCAATGAAGGATTTTACATATAGCTAGAATAATTCTTACAAATTGTGGATACTAATTAATGAAGAATAATTTGGATCGGAGTCATAGCACTATCATCGGAAAGATCTAGATCACCATTTTTATCGATTAAACAAACTGTCGGAATATCCAAAGTCTTTTTTCCTTATAATTGTATATTCTTTTTGCTTATCAGAGGCAATTACAAAATTAGGTAACCAATATATTTATATATATGTATAGTAAATCCTATTTATTACAGCTTTCCATACATACATATATATGTACAGTAAATACTATTTATTGCAACTTTTAAGGAAAAGGGAATTAAATCTATATTAACCCACTAGAAAGAGTAATATCTGTTTATTTGAAAGGAGTAGCTATTTATTCTTTTTTTATTTTATGTAATTATTATTAATGTATTTAGTTAAGAGGAATGAAAATTTATAATAAATTTTTATTAAATAGTAATTCATATAGCACATTCATGAATCTTTATTCAATAATTTATGTTTCAATTTTATCATTAATACTCTCATTTTGAAAATATCATCTATGTAATTATTCTATTTCTATAACAAAGATAAAAAGTATTATACTTATTCCAATAATTACTTTTTTTATTTTTATACCAACTAAAAACTATAATAGTCATTATAAACCAGAAATTGAATTCCCCTTAATTTTATGAGGCTTGTTCACTTCCCCATAATGTTGACACCATTATAACGGTGTTTAACACTAAAAAATAATTGCATATAATTGCATACCATACTGTCTACTAGATAGCCTCGTTATATATTTAATTCTGTTTAAATTGAAGGACGAGAATATCTTGACGAGATGCAATAGTTTAAAGTAAGATATTCTTGTTAAGTTTAGTCTAAGTTTCAAATTAAGCACTAACGTAGTTAGTTGATAAGGCCTATCTGGTCATTGTTCTCATCCAAATGACAAGAATCTAAGCCGAGAAGACAACGAGTCATGCAAGCAACTTATATTTTTTGGTTTCATGTGGCAACAACTACATCCAATTTTAGCGTTGTTCCGGCGAAGTGAACATGGTTGAGACTCCATAAAACAATAGTTTGGAAGACTCCCTATTAGTTTTATGCAAAGATCAAATCCATAAAAATTATGATGCTTCAATAAGTAATGACTTCATTAGTAAGCAAGTGATCAAGTAGATCAAAATGCAAGATTATAAGATATTCCAAGCAAATAAGGATATTGTTTCACCTCTCAGGCGCACAATCTTGTCACTAAAAATTCTCCTAGATTGTCAGTCAACACCATGGTAAATAGTATGGAACCAGAGCAAGTTTTTCAGATATACAAAACTTAGGATATAAATAAAGCAAGCTGATTAACGAATTATTTGACTTCGATTTGATTTTCGCTCAAGCTTGATTTGAAGATAACCGAATTGATCTTAAACTAAGCTATTCAAGTAATTTCCCGAATAGAGTTGGTTTCATAATATTTAACTTAATCAACTCGCATAACTAATCAAGCTTGAGTCAAGATATATGTTAATCGAGTTTGAGCCATGTTTGGATACTAATATTGCTTTAATTTGAATATAAAATATTTTGTTAATAAATAAAGTTTAAGTATGCTTAATTGAGTCAAACTCAAGTTTGTTTAGTAACACTTTGAGTGACTCAAATTTAAAATTTAAAATTTGAGCTAAGTTCGAGTTTTCAAATTTTAAATTGAGCCCAAGCTTCAATTGAGCATCATACTATCTTTATTCGATTCGTTTAGTCCTATTCAAAATTCAACATATAAGTGGTGTCCTTACCATATATAAGTAGATTATACTCAAATAATAGAGATGTGTTCACCCAATTGAACCTATAAGGTTTAGTTTTAATTTGGAGGAGGCAAATATTGTTACTGATAGAAACCATTAGGATTGAATTCTAACCTAAATAGCAATTTCTTAATGGTAAAGTTTTTTCAAAATCTCACCAAGGAGCGTCAGGCAAAGTCTTTATGGAGCTATAAGAACAAGCACATCTTAAACCTCATGGGTGAGATTTGTACTGACTACTTAAATGAGATTTCAATCTCACTACGATCTTGGGATAAAGTTGGTCAAAATTAGCCATTAAATAATAAAAATATAATGCAACAGAAGAACAAGGGGAAGAAATTTTGATTGGGCCATAAATACGTCCCAAGAGTAGTTATTAATCCATTAAGTGAGCCAAAATCTTTACATAAACACTATTACATTCTTTAATTATCCATGTTCTCCTATAAATCAAGTTGTAAATTTTTTTGAGAAAAAAGTAGCGTTTGGTTACAAGAACAAGATGGGACAAAGAGATTGGATAGTAAAATATAAATACTAAGTAGTATAATTCTATTGTACTATGTTTGATATACATGATACTAAACAATACTAGATAAAATTGTAAAAAAAATTATTTTTGTCCTATTCAAATATTTTTTTACCATCAAACATAAGGGACGAAATCTTAAGTTTTGCCAGTTTCCATGAAGAAAATTTTATCTAATCCCAAATATATTTTGTAAACCAAACATGGTACAATAACCTTTATTTACAACCAGAATCTACCAAAGTCTTATACATTGCTTAACATATTTCTTAGCACCATGCTTTGTAGTTCTTAAAGAGTACTCAACTTGTGTGTGTGTGTGTGTTTGTTGATGATAGATTCACGTGTTATATGAATGAGATAGAACTTATTTTATCAAAGTAAACTAAGGTCTTTTTGTATTATCAGATTTTTATTTGTATCATATTTGTATATTATAATATACAAATAAATATTTTATAGTGAAGGGCAAAGATGTCATTTGATATAAAATAAGAGGGTTTTATGGTCAACCATAATGTTTAAATTAATTATTTTGTTGGTTATTAGTTACATAAGAGAAGATGAAAAGACGTTATTAAAGATGAAGAGACACTATTAAAAACGAATAGACACTATTAAAAAAGATGAAGAGACACGGTTAAAGATGAAGAGATGTTCTTGAAGATAAAGGGACGTTGTTAAAGATGAAGAGACGTTATTAAAGATAAACAGTTATTCCTTGTCTTCTATATAAACTAGGCTTCCTCTTCTCCAAAACTCATTTTTAAACCTCGAAACCTCTCTAAAAAGGTCTATTTATGAGATTTTCTTCAATGGAAGATAAAGAAACAAGATCAATGTGAGTTGATCTTCTTCTTTTCTGTGGAGATTTAAAGGAAATGTTCTTTACCTAAAGTTCTTTTTATTTTTAAAGATCAAGTTTCGTGGAGAAAATCTATATTTTGTTGGAGATTTTGTAATGTGCAATCAAGGAGGACCAAGATCCAAAGTTATAGGTATATTAATCTTTTCTTTTCTTTTGATGATGTAAAGATCAATTTATTTTTTCTTTATCTTTTCTTAGAAGTTCTATTTGTGGGAGAAAATCTAGAGAAAACCCTATATCTAGGGTTAGAGAAATTGTGAAATTTTATTAAGGAGGAAGACGTGGATTAGGGTTTTAGGTGAAGTTGGATAAGGTTTATGCTATGGAAGTTGTATATTGAAATCTGTTCTGTTTATGTGATCAAGAATTCCGATGAAATTAGGGTTTTCAATCTTTTTAAAAGGAATTATTGTTAAAATTAGAGTTTTGAAAGCGAATCAGGTATGACTATTACTTGTTTGTTGTTTGTGCTTGTAGGATTAGAATTGCTCAATTGATCTAATTATATTTGACTTTTAATTATATTGTTTGCTGCTTGTACTTGGTTGCTGTTAGTAAGGACCATGTAAGTGTGATACTAACACAGGCAACCTAATGATCTATGTGTGAGGATATTCCAAGTGGAATCGTGCATAGAAATTATTCTGATAGATTAGGAGTCGTACCAACTTAATTGTGGTACGCAACTATGGTGGGGAGTACCCAACATCACTATATACATATATAAAAGCATTTTGTATAAAAGCTTATTTTCTTCGAGGTCATGAGTTACTCCGGGTTTAGAACTAATTTCAAGTTGTTCTAAACTGTGTTGTTTGCTTGACTAATCAAAGATAATAACCTGTGTTTGCTGCATTAGTTTTAAGTTGTATGTGAAATTATGCTATGAGTTCATGCGTATTTGTTTGTGATATGGTGTACTGGGCGTTTTCGCTCATTTCTTTAGTATTTGATCTGTTTGAATATGAAATTTAAGTTGATGATGGCGAGGACGTTAATGGATTTGATTATCCTACTGATCCCTAAAGTAGCTATGGATTGAAGATAGTTAATGGAAGACCATATTAAGTTTTAAATTTTTTGAAACTGTTAGAATTTTTTTTTTATATTTTAACTTTGAGAAATGTTGGCTTTGGTATATGCCAACAAGTTTATAAGAAAATCATGTTATGAAATATTTATAAACAAATTCCTTCTATATGTCAGTATTGGAGATATATGATTGAATATTTATGGATTAGTGAATTTATAGCCTTAGCATATCCTTCTCGAGAGAGGGCACATGGTGAGTTGTAACGTCATCAGGTTAGGGTGGTACAACTTAAATGGTATCAGAGCATATGTTTATGATCTTTAGGAAAATTAGGTTATGAACTTCTTAGGATGGTGAGATGAAGAGAGAGGGTAAATCATGGCAAAGCTAGTAGCTATGGAAAGCTTAGAATTGTTTCATTTAAAGAAAATTTTCCAGGTTGACGTCTTCATTATGATTTTTTATTATTTTTCTCATTGCCGCTCATTATTTATAAGTATTATATTTATTTATATCATTATGTTTTTATAATTATTTTCATGTATGTTTCTTTGAATATTTGTTATTTTATTTTTGTTTTTGTTGTTGCTCCCTAAAATATATAGAAAGTAAAAAAATAAAGCTCAACAAAAATCTAGAAATGATAATTTATAAAACCAAAATACCCTCTTACTAAATGTATGACCTTTTAGGCTTCTACTATAATACATGTATATGTTTACACAAGAAGTTAATAACATCTAATGAAATATAACTGACAAAACAATAATGACTAGAGTAAGTAAAAGAGCATATATAAATGCACACATAAAATTTAGAATTCAATAATCACAATTTTAATGACTACAATTTCTAGAATTAATTAAATGAAATAAATGATTGAAACCTCCTCTTAAGTTAAGAGATAACCTCAACAAATCTTTAATGATTGTTAATTATGAAATTCAAGAAAAGTTTTAAAAGAACCATAATTTGAATTAAATGATGCAAATTAAAAGGCACAAGGATTAAGAAAAAATTTTATAAGCATCTCCAAAGATTGTAAATAATAAATAACAAAGGTAAAATATTAGAGCCATAAATAAAAGAGAATGAAAATAAGAACTAACACACCAAAATTTCCATAGTGGTAGTGATGATTAAATAATGATAACTTATAAAATTCAAGGATTAAAAATAATTATAGTAATTTGAATATTTAATTAATATACATAATAACTATGAATCTAATACAAGAATATGTGAGGTAGGATAGAGGAGTTCATGGTATGTCTTGTTCATTAAATGTCATTGTTTGTCATTCTATTGTGTTGTGTCAAGTCTTATCACCTCCATTATTGTCGTATTCTTTTATTTTTGAGTCAAGTCATATTGAGTCTGTCTAAAAAATCAAGTCATATATCAGTCTAGTACCGGTCAATTCAGCTACTCTTGATACTTGTCGGCCCCTCACACTATTAAACTTATGATGGAATAAAAAAAAAATTATCACAAGCAATACAATAAAATATATGTGAATATATATGTATATATGTAAAACATGATTATATGAGTGAGTACCAATAAATTAAAGACAAAATAAAATTATAATTATGATAGAAAAATAAGAAAAGACTCAAACGCAAAACAAATTATCAAAAATCTGTAGACCTCATAACTGTAACATTGACATTAATAACAAACGTAAAAAAAGTTGTCAATTATGACAAAAGCTAAAATTGTTAATGTAGGTAGACTCATAAAATCAACTAAAGTGAAAAGGAGCAATGTAAAATGATTTTGAGAAAAATCGATGTAAAGACCCGACCCACCAATCCTTAAGATTTAGCAAGTCAAGTCCCAACCACATATAATATTTCATATTATATGTAAGGTTGTCCTGAATCTAACAATTTATGTGAATTGTTTGTTTAATCCTACTATAACTTGATATAAAGACTTTTTACAAATGGATTACTCACTTGAGTAATTTATTCATATAGAACTTTTAAAGAAATAATTTACAATCTTGTGTCAAACACATGACACAACAAAAATTACATGAGTTTTAAAACAAGAAAAATAGACTTTAAGTCTTTATATACAAAAGGCTTAACTAACAAGCCTCTATTCAAAATACAAAATACAAAATTGAACCCACAACTTGTTCAAAAATTTTCCTCCGTTGCCATCTTGCACTCGATTCCTACTCCCCACTCATCCATAAACTTCTCTCAATCCGACCCATAGCCCATATCATCATAACAATGTCATCACCTGAAATATAGCATCAGTGAGCCAAAGCCCAGTACACAGCAACAACACTCAAAAGCGTAGTGGCAATCATACCTAGACTAATGCAATGGAACATTAATGTTTTATTTATCTTTCATTAGAAATCATTGATCAAATCATCATTGGAGTATTCAAACTCCGGAACAAGCCATGGGATTCTGGGCATCCTGAGTAATGCTCACGACGCTCAGGGGGTTGATATAGATAGCCCGAATATCTATATCTCCTAGATAACATTACACTGAAAAGAATAATTTCATATAGGTTATATAGCCGTTGCCTAACTTCACTTAACTCAATCCATAATATAATTTAATTCACATGCTCCCATACACATTGAATTAAGTTATACTATTTCTTTTCAAGAATAAGTAAATGTTGCTTAGTTACTACATTTTCCTATCGATTATTCGCCGAGCCTAGTCATTGCATCATGACTTTTGGCCTAAGCGCCTACACTAACATATCATTGCATCATGATAAGTTACCGCTCCTCGGACCGGATTCAACGGTAAAAACACAAGCAATTCAAGCAATATTTAAGTCATTTAGAATTTATATCAAATTTAAGTATGTCTACCCTAACAAACATACAAGCAAGTCACTGCGTACCTGTACTAGCTTGAGAGTCAATGGGAATAACCGAAAGGGAATCAATCACTGTAACAAAAATAATTGCAAACTCACACTTAGTTCAAGTATATATGTTCATCAAATCTCTAGTACAATCATCCAAAGAAATTCAAATAAATCATTATAACATCATCAGATAGCATTTAGATATCATATATTATCATACAATACTCAACAAATACTTAAATGATCATTTATCAAGCTTTGAACAACTTTTAGCAAACAACAATAAGTTTTAAACTTTGTTGGAAAGTATATCAGCTGGAAAGAATTGAAATTTATGTACTGATACTTTTCGAATTTGGAAAATCTTAAAACATGAAAGTTTTATATCTTTTCCTTATCTTTCCAACGCAACTTGAATCACCTCAATTGGAGATCGGATGAAAAAGTTACGGCTAAAATACAAAGAGCTGCGAAACAGGGGAAGTCTGCACGACTGGGTACACGGCCGTGTACCGAGGCCGTGTTGGGTAAAAAAAATGACCCGAGAGCAACTTTTAAGAATTTCAAGGCCTACACGGCCATGTACACGCCCGTGTAGCAGGTTGTGTACACTGGAACGAAAAAATGACGAAATCCCCTGTTTTCAAAGTGCATTTTACACTTCTTAAAATTCTTTAAACTCATTCTAAAGTTTCCAAAACTTGTTATATGATCATCCCATCATTCAAACAACACCAAACATCTCCAAAACTTCATCAACTCCAAATCACTATTCATCATTTTCTTCAATATTAGGTCATCCAACCACATGCATTCACCAACACTTCCAACACTTCAAAACTCATCCTAAGCATAAAACTAACCACTCTAGTCCTATAACACATCATATACCATCAAAACATCATGGAGCATGAATTTAAACAAATATGGCATCAAGACTACATATTCATGCATAGAAAAGAAAGTTGAAGAACACACTTACCATAAGAACTTCAAGGCTTGGTTTAATGACTCTAGATCAAGCTTTTGATGGTGGAAAATATAGAAAATGAGAGGCTTTTCTATATAGATCCATGAGGGAGCTTTGGAGAAGAAGATGGGGTTTTGAAACTTTTGAAGACTTGTTTTGGTGGTCTGAAATTTGTGCACGAATTTTGCAATAATAAAGTTGATATTATCTTAAGGTTTGACTTTTGAGGCATAGGGAATTAAGGGAAATTAATGACTTATCAAAGGCTAATTAATAAGTTTGTCTTTAGTTAATTAACCTTGTTTTTAGTCCTTTAAGGTATAAGAATTATGCTACCATGAGGCTTACATGCATGGATCTATTTACTCATTTTAATGCATTCCAAATATAATTCTTACATGTTAATACAATTTAAATTTTATGAACTAAATATTTAATAAATTCTAGAGTATTTGAATATTTAACACAATAATAAAACACATAATGCATCATGAACACAAATCACATTCAATATATATCAAAAGCATGTATAAATTCAATAACACACATATGAAATATAAGTTGGAAATTTTATGGTTATTTCAATCGAGAATCAGAATGATAAAAGTATAAATAATAATAATACAAGCAAGTGGAATATACCAATAAATAACTCCTCTATTAATGATTTATTGGGAGTACAACAACCAAATTAATACAAGTATATGTATTTATGATTTTTTCTTTCATTTCTTTTCTATGGTGAAGTGGAATAAAGATGATGTTTGAAGAAAGTATGGAAATAAATAACTGCTTAATTGAAAGTTATTGGCAAGTGTAAGGATGGAGAAAATGCTAATACAGTTGTTGGAGGAGTATTCAAAGTAACTTACGGTAAAGTTTGAGATCAAAGTATTAGTATAATAATGAAGTGTCAGAATTATAAGAAAATGATTGGTGAAATGGGAGATAAATAAAGACTACTACTAAGATAAGATGACGGTATTAAAGATGATAAGTAGACAGAAGTTAGGGGCGAAAGAAAGATGACCAAAGTTGATTAGAAGAAACTGAAGGTATAAAGAAAATCCTTATAGATAGTTGACAATTATATTAGCCTAGTAGATATATGAAAGTAAGTGAGAAACATCATGTTGAATAATGAAAGTAAGCGAGAAAGATCATATTGAAGAGTATATGAGAAGAATTGGAATAATCAGTAAATAAGAGAATAGTCGAATCTGATAAAGATATGAATGTATATATGGAACAAAAATTACAAGAAGGAAATGTGATATTAATGAGTTGTAAGGTATGAAAAATCTAAGAATGATGGACGATAATGATATCCGAACTAATATATGATGATGAGTTTTAGGATAATTCTTAGAAAAGTCTATATGAGACCATAGATATGAATCATTATATAAAGTGGTAATATAAGTTTTAGAAGACAATTGGAATAGCACAGATGGTAAATGAAAGTTGTTGATTAACTATTGTGTCTCACAATGGTGGAAAAATTTGATTAGACCAATATAGACAAGATGTTATCATCATCTGAAACAACAGACCAATGTCAGATTTGATCTTTAGAGTTAGGGTTAAAAAATCTTAAATTTCATGATTTGAGTTTTCTAATTGTTATTTGAAGTATTATAAAGTGACTATGTTCTAAGGAAGTTTCAATGGAAGTGACAGTAATTAGAGGTAAGGTATATTGATCAAATATTGTTAATGAGTTGGGATTGATTTTTTTTTTTTTTTAAGCACATCATATAGTTATTTGGAGGATATAATGTTGATTTATGAACTAAGGGATAAAAGTATATAATCAAAGAAGATCTTTTATTGAGAAGTAGATTTAATAGTTATAGAAGAATACTAAATCCAAGTGAAGAACAATATTAATATTACGGCAATAAATAGATTTGTATGGTAAAAATTTTGGAGACAAAGTGCATTAGCAATCTAAATATCAAAGAAATATCATAACGTTAGGAGTAATGATGCCAAAAGAAGAGTTAGAAGTTATCTAGTGGTTTTAAAGATTTACCTAAGGACATAGGTATTAATTTTAAATCCTCATGTATGTATTGATGGAAAATATAAAAAAATATATATAGAAAATTGAGAAAACATGTTGGAAGTAGTATAGCTAGTTAATGACTGTTTTGGGATTAGATGAATGATATGTAAATTATTTTGATATGGAACAATAGGGGTAAAAACTAAGTTGAGTCAATAAAAATACGACTGACACAGTGACATTTGAAACTCCAGGTTAATATAAGGTTTGACCTTTAGAATTTAAATTGAAAACTATAGTGGTGAGATTTTCAGCTTTTGCTTGAGGAATTGAATTGGAGATTTAATATAATGAGGATTTTTTAATAGAAAAAGCTAATAAACAGGGCCAAGATTCATGATGAATATTGTTGATAAATTTAATTTATATTCAAGAGGTATGTCATGTGATTGTTACGCCCCGAAGGGCACGATAAACGTGGCAGTTCGCCACATATAATATCAAGACTCAAGAATGATTGCCTTAGTCACGTGAAAGTCTTAGTATTACATGTAAGGCATCAAGTACGGTAATAGGAGACGCTTTTGGGAAGCATAGTTTAAGCAAGTAAAAATGAATATACAAGAATCCAGAAATAAAATATATTATAGAATTAATAACCAAAGGTCTATTACATGATTTCTTAGGAGCATACCCCTACTAAATCCCAAAGATTGAAATAGTCTTCATAATATTTAAATACTACATTAAAGATTTCAAAGGAATTATAATCTAAATTTTCAAGTAGATTTCCTCCAAAAGCTTCAATAGAATACTTATGCGGATATGAGGAGATCTCGGTACAAAAATAAATGTTCCTGAGAATGCAAATACCTATAGGGCGTAAGCTTAAGGGCTTAGTGAGTAAATCCCAAAAATTCATACTCAAAGTGAAATATCAACCAAGTTTATTAGTCAAGCAAATGGAATGCAACAACCACATGAGCATACAAGACATATGACTTTCCAGGAATCATATGTTGAATGAATTATGCCCTTCATTCGGGGTTAGGTATTCAGGCCAATTACAAGCATGATTTTGAAAATACTTTTATAGATCTTACCAGCTCCTATACGCCATCAAAACTTGTAGTTATTATAAGCTCCTACTAGTCACCAACTTATGTAGTTCTTACCAACTCCTACTCACTACTTACAAGATATGCCGGTTATGCCTACCACCACTATTATATAGTTGTCCCGCCAATTGTATAGTAGTGAATGAAATGTGACTTAACATATGAAGTGCATGCATAATTTCTTAATTAAAGTCTAGTACTTATATTTAACTTCTCTCAAGTGAGCAACCAATTTCAAACACTTCAAGATATTAATGTACATGTGACTTTATTACAAACAAATCATGTTTCGATATACTTAATATTCTTTCAACATATTATCATACAACTTGCATTTGATTTTGCCTAAATTCTAATGCAACTAAATTTACAAGCACAATCATAAGTATGAAAAATAACAAGGGAGTAGACTCACTCAGTCATAATCATAATTTCTTGTAACGGATGAGTCGTTCGGGATTTCCACTAATCGTAGTAATCTTCAGGATATGAACAATCCTTCTCGAGATCACCTAATCAAGAAGAATACCCCAAATGAGTATTTCTTTTTGATTCTATGGTACTAATAAGGAACTATGTCATAAGATCGTCAAAATTCGTATAGAGAGAAATTCTAACTTAAAATGGCCATAAATTGGTCATTTAACTCAGAATTGCGCATATAATATACCAATTTCTACCTACTCGAAAAGATCCATCCAATTCTAAAATTATTTTCATCAAACTATGTCGTTTGAGCTCTGAAACAGCGGTGATCAAATTCACCACGAATTTTACAAAGCTTACTTTCTTCTTTTTATAAAACTTGAATCAAAGAGATAGATTTTATAATAGTTGTAAGACCTTTAAAAAAGTATATATACATATTTGTTTACTCATGTTAAATGCATGAAATCAATGAAGTTGTCTCAACTATAAATTTTTTATAAAAGTAAAGTCTTCTAAAATTTGGAAAAGTAAACTTCTGAAATTTTCCTTTTAGTTTGCTTAGAACTTTCTCATGTCATTTTGAAAGGGGTATTGTCTTTTCCTTAATCTTTTTAAATTTCAAAAGAATGATTTTCCATTTTCTAAATTCCTTATAGCTTATTTTCTAATTCTTTTGAAAGTAATAATTCTATATTTTGAAGAAGTGGTTTACTATGTTGTTCATGAATTCTATTTTTTATGAAAGGAAATTTCTTGGTGTTTGTCAAACTAGTCTTTTTGAATGATGAAAAGTGATGTTTTAGTAAAACTTTTTAAACAAGAATTTGAAATCTCTTAATTTTAAAGAATACTTTTCCAATAAATGTGTATTTTCTAAGAATTCCTCTTTTTTCTTTAGTTTCTAGCTTCTATTATGAGCTCCATTAATTTCTTAGAAAAGATATACTAAGTTGGTTCATTAAGTTTTCATAGAAAATTGTTTCTTTCATGACAACATTTATTTTTGGAGAAGAACTTCTATTTTAAGAAAACTTTTCTTCTTTTTCTTTTTGAGGCAAAATCACTATGTTCATGCATGATCATGAAAAGAATTATGAAAACATAGGAAAAACATAATGGTAATAAAATAAACAAGTAAAGAAATATATCAAGTATTGGGAACCTTAGCTTCATCAAGATATCTCAGGACTAAAAATGGATTAGTCCCAAAAGAAAAATAAGAAAAGAAAGCAAATATGTTGTTTTGACTTGATGAGGACAAGTCTAAGACTAGTCTTAAAATAACATGAAGTAAATAAATAACAATGAGCTTATATGCTCTAAAGATTATATATTAGTATATAATTATATCTAGTTACATATATATAAAGGATTAACATGAAATCAAAATATGAGCAAATGTAAAATAACAACATAGAAATATATGAATATAATTTCATAAACAAGAACAATACATGAACATAGTGTAGCTTCCATAACATTAAGTTTAGGAAACTTACACCATGGTCATGTAAAGTTACATGACATGGTAAGAGAAATCTTAAAGAAAATTTCTTACCTAAAGGTTTTGTAGAAGAAGAAGAAGGTTTTGTGAGAGAATTTTGAGAGAGTTTTGGGATAGTAATTGATAAGAGATTTGGAGAGAGTTTTGGGAGTGAAATTTATGAGTAGAAGATGTGTGAATGAAGTGAAAGAGGAGGGGGGGTATTTATAGGAAAATGTGGAGTGATTTTTGAGTGATTAAATTAAAGAAAAATTAAAATAAAATAGAGGAAGAGGGAGAGGGGGTATCACCGGCCAAGGAGAGAGAGAGGAGAGGGAGATGTAATTTTTTTTTGGATTTTTGTATATTAAAAGTAATAGTTTGTAAAGTAGATATGATATAAAGTTATGGGAAAGGTAAAAAGTAAAGATAATAGGTTATGATGTTGTAAAAGTAGGTGTTAGAAAAAGTAGAGATAGATAAATAGTATAGAATAGTAATGGATAGTGTAATGTAAAGTAGATGTGACTAGTAAAATACCAGTAGTAAGAAAATACGCGCATAATTACGGTATCTGATATTTTTAATTATTGAAAAATTACGAAACTAATATTTTTGAAATCCTTATATTAAATCGGTCCTATCGATGTTATCGAAATATTTTTATTATTCCAGGCTCCGGGACATGATTTTGAGGAACTGATCTCGTTCGAGTCCGAAGGATACTCGGTTTTCACAAATCTGATATTTTTATATAACCTAAAGCTATTACGAACTATTATCACTAATTATTCCAACTTCATTTTCTAGGGATAAAGAAAACGGGAATGCTAGATCTAAAATCTAGGGTTTGTACTAGACTATTGTTAACCTTTAGGGTTTCGGTTGGCTTTTAATTTTAAGATCAAACTTAAAATTAACCGAAAATTTTAGGGGTTTACAGTGATAGTGGAAGAAGTGAATCTAATATGAGTAGTGAAAGTTAAGAGTTAAGGAGATGTCAATGGAATTATATTCTAGTTATATGATATAATCATTAAGATGGGTCAATATGGTGTAAAGAATTAGAAATGAGCAGAAAATTAAATAAGTGATAGAGAATTGATGGATGCATAGATAAAGAGCAGATAATGATTCAAGTAACTTTTGAGGACGAAAGTTTCATTTAGGGGAGAAGAGATGTAATATACAAATAAATATTTTATATTAAAGGACAAATATGTCATTTGATATAAAATAAGAGGGTTTTATGGTCAAGCCTATTGTTTAAATTAATTATTTTTTCAGTTATCAGTTACATGAGAGAAGATGAAGAGACGCTATTAAAGACGAAGAGACGTTATTAAAGATAAAGAGACGTTATTAAAGATGAAGAGACGTTATTGAAGATGAAGGGACGTTGTTAAAGATGAAGAGGCGTTATTAAAGATAAATAGTTTTTCGTTGTCTTCTATATAAACTAGGCTTCCTCTTCTCAAAAACTCATTCCTAAACCTAGAAACCTCTCTAAAAAGATCTATTTGTAAGATTTTCTTCAAGGGAAGATAAGATCAAGGTGAGTTGATCTTCTTCTTTTCTATGGAGATTTAAAGGAAAAGTTCTTTACCTAAAGTTCTTTTTATTTTTAAAGATCAAGTTTCATGGAGAAACTCCATATTTTGTTGGAGATTTTGTAATATGCAATTAAGGAGGATCAAGATCCAAAGTTATAGATATATTGAATCTTTTCTTTTCTTTTGATGATGTTACAGATCAATTTATTTTTTCTTATCTTTTGTTGGAAGTTCTATTTGTAGGAGAAAACCCGGAGAAAACCCTAGATCTGGGATTAGAGAAATTGTGAAATTTTATTAAAGGAGGAAGGCATGGATTAGGGTTTTAGGTGAAGTTAAATTAGGTTTATGCTATGGAAGTTGTATATTGAAATCTATTCTGTTTATGTTATCAAGAAATTCTGGTGAAATTAGGGTTTTCAATCTTTTAAAAAGGAATTATTAGTAGAATTGGAGTTTTGAAAACGAATTATGTACGACCATTCCTTATTTGTTATTTGTGCTTATAGGATTAGAATTGCTCAATTGATCTAACTATATTTGACTTTTAATTATATTATTTGCTACTTGTACTTGGTTGCTATTAGTAAGGACCACGCAGAGTATGATACTAACATTAGCAACCTGATGATCTATGTGGGAGGGTGTTCTAAGTGGACTCATGCATAGAAATGATTCCGGTAGATTAAGAGTCATGCTAGGTTAATTATGGTACACAACGATGTGTGAGGAGTATCCAACATCACTATATGTATATAAAAGTATTTTGTATAAAAGCTTGTTTTCTTCGGGATCATGAGTTACTCTGGGTTTAGAACTAATTTCAAGTTATTCTAAATTGTGTTTTTTGCTTGATTAATCAAAGATAATAACTTATGTTTGCTGCATTAGTTTTAGATTGTATGTAAAATTTGAGTGTTGCGTGTTACGTGTTAATGCATGTTTGTTTATGATATGGTGTATTGGGCATTTTTGCTCATTCCCTTATTTTTTAGGTATAGTTGAAGATCCGTTAGTGTTTGATTTGTCTGGATATGAAATTTATGTTGATGATGGGGAGGATGTTAGTGGATTTGATTATCCTGCTGATCCCTAAAGTAGATATGGATTGAAGATAGTTAATGG
The DNA here is from genome assembly GCA_024138025.1 of Combretum micranthum. Lineage (NCBI taxonomy): Eukaryota > Viridiplantae > Streptophyta > Magnoliopsida > Myrtales > Combretaceae > Combretum > Combretum micranthum. Next base: position 365,874 of record JAMXBD010000539.1, on the reverse strand, counting down.
AAGACCATATCAACTTTTAAATTTTTGGAAACTATTAAAAAAAATTTATTTATATTTTAACTTTAAGATATGTTGGCTTTAGTTTATGCCAACAAGGTTATAAGAAAGTGTTGTTATGAAATATTTATAAACAAATTCCTTTTATATGTGAGTATTGGAGATATATAATTAAATATTTGTGGATTAGTGAATTCATAGCCTTAGCATATCCTTCTCAAGAGATGACACGTGGCGGGTTGTAATGCCATCAGGTTAGGGCGTTACATATATATGTATCTATAACTTATCTATATCATATCTTTATGATATCTATTTGGCCAGTTTATGAGTGAAACTATCAGTTTTTCATGATATCTGTTTATTGATAAACATCTGTTTAAAAATGACAAAAATATGATGCCAAAACGACAAGAATATGATGAAACAAACAGACCCACTCCTAAAACTAAACTTAAGTTAGCTGAATATTAATGCGGTTAATCCACATTGATAGGTCAATTTGATCTTTAATTTAAATACATACATGTAAATGAACATTTATATGTACATATATATGTATGTATGTATTTTATGATTATGGGCCGTCAAAATTTCAATAGGATTATGATGCTAGAATATAGGGTTTGGTTCATTGGAATGGAATAAAAATAGAAAGAAATAATAATTCCTAGAGTTGTAAACATGCAGGGCTAAGTCGAGATTTTGAAGGTTAAAATTCAAGTCATTTAGCAAACTAATGAGCTTGGATGAGTTGGGTTTTTAACAAGCTTGAAAAGTATAGACTTGAACTCGACCTCTGTTAGTAGACTTGCTTAGCTTAACAAGGTCGAGCTCAGGCTTATTTGCATATATAAATATACATATCTTATATTATATTAATATAAATAATTATATATAAAATTATGTAAATACCTTAATAGAAATAGTTATATATAATAAAATAATATTATAAAAAAATTACTCACAAGCTTGTTTACAGTTCTTAACGAGCCTGTTTGCGAGCTTACTCACAGCTTTTTAATGATCTTATTCACAAGTCTAAAGAAAAGCTCAGGGTTTGTTCATAAAGTTGAAGAAAAGCTCAAGTTGAACTTGTTTATCTAAATGAGTTTCATTTTGAGCTTGAACTTGGCTCATTTCTTAAATAAGTTTGCCTAGAGTCGGACCTAAAACAAGTTGAGTTCAAGTAGCTTAACCCATTTGCAACCCTAGCAATTTCTTTGTATCATGATTAGATGTATTTTTGGGAAAAAATATTCTTTTATGAGGAATTGCCATTTTTTTTAGTGAAAAAATGAGTAAAGATTCTTTATTTATTCCATATTATATGGAATAGATATTCCTTACACTAATATTTTTTACAATAAAAAATAAGAGAATAGCTATTCTAAGATGATAAAGATAGAATTCCAATTTTATTCTGATAAATAGGGATGGACGCAGGATGATGGATTGGAGGAGATAGACTTTAATTGAGTTAACATTAGAATTATTCACCATATCCATTTGCTTGCTATTATAATTATAATGCATCTTATATATTTTAAAGAATTTCATTAGTCATTCACTGTTATATTTTCTAACTTCATTGGTATAAAAAAATCATTCAAGAAATAACTATGGTTATTTATTGCATTTGGTAAGATAATATATATATATATATATATTGCTTGAAAATTAATTATTGATTGAAAAATAAAGTTAATATGTGGTATAATTAGTGTTATTTAGAGATAATCTATTTGACAATATCAAAACATTTATAATATAATTATTATTTGTGGTGTACTACAATAAAAAAATAATTGTTCGCAATAATTTATTTAGTTAAAATATAATTTTATGATAAATGAATTTAATTGAATTAATTATTGTGAAAGAAAAAAAAAAGTTGAGGGAGTGAAAAAAATATTGTAATAAATGCATATTGAAAAAAAAAAAAGGTATATTAATGGATTTGAACCTATGACCCCATAAATATAAAGTCATGTACTTAACTACTAAACAACCTTTGTTTTCATATCATTAACTACCATTTATAATATATACACATATATTTTTTTTCCTTTTAAAAAATATTTTTTTTTAACTTATTTTTAAAAGAGTTCAAAATATCAACTTTTAAGTCTAAGGGCCCTATCAGGCCCCCTAAACCCACCCCTCCCAGTTAACTATACACAACATAAAAGCATAGTGTTCTAATGGTAAAGACAAGATGTTTGAATGGTAGGCTTAATTAGGGTTTGATAAGGTTCTAAACCTTGTTTGGACAACATAGGAAGAGGTAATTGAACATAATCGGTTGCTTTTGGCAATCCCAACTTCTATGGATTTTTTGTTTAATTTACGTCCTCTCTTCCAATGTGAACTTCAGGTAAGCTGGTAGAGTTTCTATTTCATGTACAAATGGTAGCCTCTATGCATCCAAATGATAGTAGTAAAAACCAGTCATTGGATGCCTATTTGAACATTAAAAGCATACAAGAGTTGAGTGTGATGACAAATTTTTCCTTAAACTTATAAATATTCCACCAACTTAAATAAAGATTGATAGAACTTTCACTTGCAAATTAATTCGCGTCTCCTTTTTCACCATTTCTCCTACATTATACTCTTAAATTGTGAAAATTATTAAACCCTAAGCATAGTGCTAAATGCTCTTCATTTGCAAATTTTTGAAACCGCACTGTACTTTTATCTTGTGAGTGTAAAAGCTTTCTGTAGGCTCAATGAGCCATTGTGATTGTATCTATTAATAAAAGTGATAGAGTTCTTGTTGATTGAAGGCAATTGTCTCCATGGAAACTTAAGGTAGTTTGAACTACGTGTTAAAATAGCCTGGATTTTCTTTAACGCCATCTCCTTAATTTTTTTGCAACTTATTTATTGTTTATTTTATTCATCTATTTACTTGATTTAAATAAAAATTTGTTCATAATAGCCAATTTACCCCTTCCCTCGTAATTAATGGCCTATTCGCTTTACTGGCTACTTCCGTTTATTCCATAAAATGAGTTTACTAAGATGTTTGTGAAAAAGTCCCATCAAATATGGAATAATTATTGCCAAAAGAAGATCTTATGAATGAACACTTCATTGGTCATATTACCTAACTACTCCTCTTCTTCTTCTTTCTTATCATCTTAGTCTTTACTTTCAGGCAACCACCAAAATTGCTTTCTTCCACTTCAAAGTTTAACTAATTGTTTAGGTCCCTCAAAGATTATGTGAATTGCTCAAGTTTTCTACTTCTCTTCTCTCTTTATTGTAGACACTTAACAATATAGAGAATCCACATTAGCATGAGAGCTCAAAGTTTTTCATCAAGGAAACATGGGAAGACTAGCTTTATAAAATATGTGGCAATTCTTTTATTATCCCCAACCTCCCTTCTAAATTTGATTTTTGTAATTCCATGTGATTTCTCTCCCTCCTTCCGTCTACTCTTGGTTCAATTTATGTTAATATACGTTAGTTAGGTTTTCTCTTGAGCTTTTTATGTGCAATCATGGCATAGTTGCACTAAAATTGGTCAAGTTAAGGGTAGTGATTATTGATTTATGTTTCATGGTAGGTGGTAGTTAGGCTTTAGTGCTAGGTCATCATGACTAGTTTTCATTTGGAATATAAGGTTATTTTATATTATTTACTCTATTTCTTATGAAGCCTATAATATAATTTTTCCCTAACTACAAAAAAAATACTTTATTATTTTTTTATATAATTACAATTCAATTTCCCCTTTTGTTTACATGGTGAAGTGAATAGCTAATGATATTCATATCTTTAAAAATCAATAAAAGTGTATATGAAGTTCTTATAAGAGGCATTGATAATGAGGATTGGATGAGTTGTGTCAAACTATTTTTAAACCAAATATTTACTTTTTCTCTCCTTTTTTTTTCTTTGCAAGTTGAGTGGGGGTTGGGACAATAATCTTGTAGATCAATATAAAAAAAATGAATGACAAACAAAGAGTTAAGAGTATAGAGACTCAACCCTATAAATGACACATCCTTTAATAGCCAAACTGCCTCACTGAGGGGATACTATTGTTTTTCCTATGAGAATAAAACTCGCCCTATTGGCAAGTGAACTAAATGTCATAATAGAGAAAGAGATAAAACAAAAACAAAGACAAAATCAAAAGAAAAAAAATAGAAAACCACTTATTGTAATAACATTGGCAAAATAATATTATTATGATCTTCACAATCTTCAAACCAATAAGATCTATAGGTGTGATTTGCAATGGTGGAAATGTGATAGAGATAGACAACAATGATAGAAATGGGGAAAAGACTTAAGTCTAACATTAGTAGTGGAAAATTTATAAATAACGAAATCAGTGGTGATAGATCTACGAATTTATAATGATGAATGATAGGAAAATATTTAAGAAGGAGAGGTGACCATAGAGTAGTCACATGGTCACTTCCCATGCTAGTGTTTATTTAAGAGAGAAAGAGAGTAAAGTTGTGGTTGTTTTATCTCACCCTCTTTGGTTTTCAACGTTTATCATCATATTCATATTTATTAAATGATCATTTGTTCCTTAAATCAATAATCTTTCAAAGTCTCTTAAAACCTAATTTCACCTTTCCCGTTGTCTCAAATTAATTTGTTAGTATTTTGGACACACATGAGTAAGAGTTTACACTATCATATAACTATAAGGAAAAATTGTATATTTAATTATTTTATTCAAATAATTATTTATGGCAATTTTTGTTATTATTATAAACTTTACTCTTATTAGGGGTTATAGATCCAACTCATATGTTTCTATAACCAAAGAGAGCCTAATATATGTTGGATATATATTTAGAAGACTTTGGAATCAAAGTAAGAATGGTCCAACACGCTTTGAGCAAGGAGATCCTAAATATATGGTTATATATTTAGAGGACATTCAAATCAAGAGTATTCTAAGTATAGGACATATACTTGGAGAGGATTTGAGATAAGGAGAATTTTGTTGCAAAACAAAGATGTCTGATACTGTACGTAGCAGTTGGGACAGGAGCACCACCGACCTTGATCAAATTATAGCCGGCGTTGGAATTCAAGAATTTCTTGCTAAGAGTAGCAGGAATTTAACACCTGCTCCAACGCCACCGATATTAAGCCGGTGTACGTTGGTTCCGAAACAGCAACATTTTCATGCCGCCCCTATGCCACCAGCGTTGATTTATGCCATGTGAGCCTTGAGTGTCTATAAGTTTTTTTTTGTGTTACATATATATTCTCGATATTGTCCTAGGGTTTGTAAGAAAAAAGTGGTGTACCTCTTTTTAAGCCTAGATAGATAGATCTAGAGAGAGAAAGAGATAAAACTGAAGGAAATCTCTCTATAGGGGAAAATCTTATTTCTATTTGTAATCCACCATTATGATGAAGAATTATGAGATCCACTAGTGAGGAAAACTTGTAATCCAACTTTAGCATTTACACTATCAGCCTTTGGTTTATGCCGCTGTGGCATAATGTTCAAAAGCTGTCAGCTTTCCTGTTAAGGGAAATGAAGAGTTTCACGAATTTCTTTATATCCTAGCCTTATGCATCCTCTCCAAAATCACTCCTAAACCGAGAAAATCCTCTCCATGAGTGATCATAGCATCTAAGGAGATTTAGAAGATCATATTAAGGTAATCAAATAACTATCTTTTTTCTTAGAATTTAAAGGATCTATCATATTCCTTAGTGTTTCTATTGGTTTTAAAGAAGAAATTGAAAAAGAAAACCTAATTTATTTGGAGATTCAGATTTTTTTATGGTAAAGAAGGATTAAGAATCAATTCTAGGTAAGTTTGAATATTCTTAATCTTTATGATAACATAGAAGCAATTTTCTATTGATTATTGGTTTGATTTGTATTGAATGGAATCCCAGGGCTTGGAAGGATTGCTAAGAAGATTTGTTATTTGGAAGAATTATTGTCAAAGAGGAAGGTATGGATTTATATTTCTGTTAAGATTAGGGTTTTAAGTGAAGTTTAGATTAGGTTTATGCTATGAAAGTTATATATTGAAATCTATTCTGTTTGTGTGATCAGGGTTTTGGAGATTTAGAGTCCTATTCCTTGAAATTGATTCGAGTACGACCTTACCTTAATTGTTGAATGTGCTTGTAGGCTAGAATTGATAATTGACCTAAATCCATTTGGCTTTTAATTAAATTTTCTTGTGGCTTGTGTTTGGTTGCTGTTAGTAAAGACCAGACAGATTGTGATACTAATGCTAGGACTATGATAATCTATGTGTGAGGTTATCCTGAGTGGACTCATGCATAGAAATAATTCTGGTAGTTTAGGAGTTATGTGATAACAGGATCGGGAGTATGGGGAGTACCCAACAATAATATATTTATATATTATCTATTTTCTATACTGAGTATTTTTATGGAGTCATGAGTAACTCCAGGTTTAGGACTGGACTGCAGATGGTTCTAAATTGTGATGTTTGCTGGATAATTAAAAAGATAATAATCTATGTATGTTGCATTAGAATAGGTTGTATGTGATTATGTATGATGTGTGCTCATGTGCCTATGTATGTGGTTTGGCGTACTTGACTAGTTTAGCTCACTCTTTTATCTTTTTCAAGAGCAGGTGAAGACATAGTATATGATTTTATTTGGATATGATATATTTGTGGACTACGGGGAGAATGATAGTGCACCCGACTTTCCTACCAATGTTTAGATTGGCTAGAATGGAATTAGACTGAGTTGAAGACTTTATGAGATTTTATATGTTTTATGAATTTAAGACTGATTTATGAAATTTTCCTTTATGTTATAAGTTTGAATTATGCTGGCTGTGTTTTATGCCAATAAGGTTTTTTGGATGTTTTATTATTGAAAGTATTGTAAACAGGTACCCTTTTATTTAAGAGTTTAAGTTTCATGATATATATATTTTATGCTTTAGTGTTTCATTACCTTAGCGTGTCTATCTATGTTAAGGACACATGGCAGGTTATAATGCCAGCAAGTTAGGGTGTTACAGCTTAATCGATATCAAAGTGATAAGTTTTGATCTTATTAGATTTAAGTCATGAACTCCTTAGGACAGTGAGCATTGATGAATGAGGTAGCAATTGGTTAAGGTTGTTATTAGTTAATATGTTGTGATCTTGTAGTTTTCAATAGTGTTTTGATCCTCTTATGTTGCTTTATCTCTTGATACCTAATGTTCTTACCTAGGATAAGGAATGAGGCCGATCACATGGTTGGTTAGGTTAGTAGTTCAAGGTATAGAAAGGAAACGTACCTGGTGTTATGAACCACATGATCTTAAGGATTGTGAATGGCCAAAAAATGCTTGCTTTGCATGTGCTAAGATTGGATATAGCCACAAGTTTTGTACAGAGATAGTTATCCTATAGATTTTTCTGTTCCAAGTGTGAGCAGCGAGAACACCAAGCAATAGAGTGTAAAGAGCTTGGAAGGCAAGTAGTTCCAAGGGTTCAGATAAGTCGATCTCAAGAAAACCAAGGATAAAGAGCACCTAATGCTGGTTTCTCTCGGACTGGTGAGGAGGAAGTTAAAGGTATGTTTATAGATACCATTAGGAAGTGGGGCTATGTTGAATAGAATTTGTAGGGATGTGGATATAGGAATAAAAGGTAGGCATTTACCTGCAAATCTTGTAGTCTTGGATATGTTAGATTTTAGTGTAATTCTAGGAGTAGAATGGTTGGTGAAATATCATGCTACAATAGATTGTCACAACCTAGTAGTAGAATTTAGTTTGTCGGATGGAGACCAGTTTATTTATAAGCTTAAAGTGTAAAGACCTCCAATTCTACCTACATGTGAGTTGTGGGGAAGATTGGCTTTGGTAGCTTTGATGATAGAAGATAAACAGAAGATAGATCCTCCTCGGATACCAGTTGTGTGTGAAAACCCAGAAGTTTTTCCAGAAGATTAACTAAGGTTGCCACCAAAGAGAGAAGTTGAGTTTTGTATTGACTTGGTGTCGGTATTACACCTATTTCAAAGACACCATATCGCATGGCTCCTACAGAACTTGTAGAGCTCAAAGTGCAGCTAGATAACCTATTAAAGAAGTTTATCAGACCTAATGTTTCACCCTGGGGACCTTTGGTTCTATTTGTAAAGAAGAAGGATGACAGTATGAGATTGTGCATAGGCTATAGAGAGCTAAATCATGTGACTATCAAGAACAAGTACCTTCTGCTAAGGATAGATGATTTATTTGATCAGTTGACAAGAGCAAAGGTGTTTTTGAAGATTGAATGAGATCAGGACACCACCAGCTAAGAGTTAGAGCAAAAGATATACAGAAGATAGCTTTTAGGACCAGGTATGGACACTGTGAATTTGTTGTCATGCCTTTTGGTCTTACCAATGCACTAGCAATTTTTATGGACCTTATGAGTAGAGTCTTCAGAGGTTACCTGGACTTGTTTGTAGTAGTGTTTATTGATGATATGCTGGTGTACTCTAAATCAAAAGAAGAACATGAAGAACATCTAAGGTTGATTCTAACTAGATTGCAAAATGAGAAATTGTATGCCAAGTTCACGAAGTGTGAGTTCTGGTTAGAACAAGTTTCTTTCTTAGGGTATGATGTAGATGGAAATGGAATACCTATAGACCTTAAGAAAGTGAAAGCCGTTGTTGAATGGCCAAGACCTAAAAATGTATTAGAAATCAGAAGTTTTCTAGGAATGAGAAGATATTATAGAAGATTTTTCCAAATTTGCAAGCCCATTAACCAAACTAACACAGAAAAGGGTAAAGTATGAATGGAGTAAAGACTGTGAAAACATCTTTCAGCGATTAAAGAATAAGTTAGTATCTAACCCAATGCTAGCCTTACCGGTGAGTGGTGAGGAGTATGTTATCTATAGTGATGCCTCTATACAAGAATTAGGTTATGTGTTGATGTAGAGAGGCAAGGTGATAGCATATGCTTCTAAACAGTTGAAGCCTTATGAGAAGAATTATCCTACACATAATCTGGAACTAGCAGCAGTTATTCATGTCTTAAAGTTATGGAGACACTATTTGTATGGGGAAATATGTAAAGTATATACATATCATAAAAGTCTAAGATATATCCTTACCCAAAAGGAGTTGAATATGAGGCAAAGAAGATGGTTGGAACTTATCAAAGATTATGATGTGGATATTCAGTATCATCCTAAGAAGGGAAATGTTATAGCTGATGCCTTAAGTAGGAAGAGAGTTGAGAATCTTGCAGCTTTGATCACTTCTAAACATCATTTGATAGATGATATGAGAAAGTTGGAGTAGGAGATAGTAACTAGACAAATGGGTGCAAGATTGACAAACCTACAAATTCAACCTACTCTTATTGAAAGGATCCATGTAGCACCAGTAGAAGATCCAAGCATATATGAGATAAAGAAAATTGGCAGAGCACCTGAATTTCATGTTGATGAAGAAGGTGTTATGAGATACAAAGGAAGATTATTGTGTGCTAAAGCAAGGAGAATTTAAGAAGGAATTACTAAAAGAGGCACACTATTCTAGTTATCCCATTCGTCTTAGAGGTAACAAGATGTACAATGATCTAAAGAAGTTGTACTGGTAGAATAACATGAAGAAGGAAATAGCAAAGTATGTCTCCAAGTGCTATACTTGCCATTTGATTAACATTGAACATAGAAGACCGACAGGTGAACTGAGGCCGTTACCAATACCTTAATGGAAGTGGGAGCACATAAATATGGATTTCATTAAAACTCTACCTAAGACTAGAAAAAAGTTTGATTCGGTATAGGTGATTGTTGATAGACTAACCAGGGTAGCTTACTTTATACCGATTAAGACTGGGTACAAATTGGAGTAGTTAGCAAGGTTGTATATCAAGGAGATAGTGGGTTGCATGGAATACCAGTATTTATAGTGTCAGATAGAGACACCAAATTTGTTGGAAGATTCTGGAAAAGTCTGCATCAAGCCTTAGGCACCAAAGTTGTTTTTAACACAGCTTATCATCCTTAAACGGACAGACAATCTGAGAGGACCATCCAAATTCTAGAAGACATGTTGAAAGCATGTGTTTTAGATTTCAAAGATTGCTAGGATAAACACTTGTCATTGGTGGTATTTACTTACAACAATAGCTATCAAGCATCACTTGGGATGCCACCATGTGAAACCTTATATGGTAGAAAGTGTTGATCTCCAAATCATTGGGATGAAATTAGTGATAGATAGATTTTGGGACCAGAGCTAGTACAGGATGCTAATGATAAAGTCAAATTGATCAGACAAAAGTTACAAGCAGCCCAAAGTTGTCATGCCCCGAAGGGTACCCTAAACGTGGCAATCCGCCGTACATAATATTAAAGCCTAAGAATGACCACCTCAGTCACGCGAAGGCTTCCATACTATGTACAAGGCGTCTAACACATGGAGGAGACTCATCGGAGTAATACATTTTATTGATATAGCTTGAGTAACAATGTAAAGGAAATACAAATTTACTATACTTCAGATACAAATCACTATACTTCATAATACAAATCATTAAACTTCAATTACATTCATCAAAAGATTCTACTATAAAACTATTACAAGCAAATCATAAAACTAGCTGATAACTTCAAACATTCGTATTCTTGCCGAAATCCCGGAGTCATTCCCGGCTCCAACCAATTCGGTCCCCACTTTGCATTCTTGAATAACCTGTTCATTTAAACAACTATTGGGGTATAAGCTACACTAGCTTAGTGAGAATTCCCTTATTCCGTACCATAACAAGTTAAATCATCATATGCTATGCATGAAAAACACGTGAGCAAGCAATTATGCATGGGTATCCGGAACCCACACACAGAACGGATTTACGCCCTCCGTATCTTGGGTTAGGAATGGTATTGAGTCTACACGACCGCATCTAGTCCCCAAGCCCTCGGCTCTTAGCACTCGACTCGGCTAGGCTCATCCAAGAATGCATCCACATGCGCCTTAGTACCCCTGAATGAGCTCTGGCACCGGGTTCGTTATCCAAACGATCATCACGGACCATACCGATCGACCTGCGTAGGAGTAGCATGCTACCAAATGCAATATGTCCAATGCGATGCATGACCAATTTAATTTTTGCTTAGGTCAAAATATTTATACATTCTTTAGAGTGACCAACCAATTTTAACACATATAACAGAAATAATATGAACGTGCAGTTATTCAATCGAATCGTGGTTTTGATATGCTTTAGTATTCTTTAGCATACATTCATCACAGTCTCATCATATATCCATCCCCATCATATCGATTTTTATCTTGTTCCTATAATTCTAATGCGACTAACTACAAGCACAAACAGTAACAAATAAGGAGAAAACTCACTCGGCCATTGGATCACCGGTCTTCTAATAATAGTAATTCGTGGTAGGAATCGTCGATCTCGGGATCTCCTAAAAAGGAAGAAATACTCTAATAAGTATTTCATCACTTAACTAATCCAAACTATCTCATTCAAACTATCAAATTCGCAATTGCGTCCTAAGCGGAAATTCCAACTTAAAACGGCCATAACTTGGTCATTTTAACTCGGAATCTCACAAATTATATATCGATTTCTATCTACTTCGAAAGATCTATCTAATTCTAATATTATTTCAAGTTTTGAAAACTTTGAAGTTTCGAAAGTTGGATCAGATTAGGACAGCAACAATTTCAATTTCGAAAAATAGCTTTGTAAATGTTTGTAATGTTCCTACTATATAAATTAGCTATACATGTACTAGAGTGATTTCCTAACATGAATGGCATGAAATGAGTTTCATGTATGCATGATCTTGATGATCTTTGGTAAAAGATAATTTGGAACTCCTTATTTTGCAAGACTTCAACTATAACTACTTTTTGAAAATCTAGTTTTCTAATTTTGATCATTTCCATTCGTTTTGGATTTATTGCTTAAGAAAATATAATTTTTTTAAAATTGAGTCTTCATTATATATATTACTTATGACCTTCATTTCTACATAAAAATTTCCATTTTACACTTTCTAAATATGTTTTCCAATATGATTTACTCAAAAATCCGAATTTTAGAAAATCCACTTTTTGAATTATTCATTTGGGGAAAACTGTTTAAAACATTAAAATTTAAGGCTTTACTATATCAATTACCTAAGGACTTCATTTAAACACATAAAACTTGCAATTTGAGCTCAAATACTAAGTGATTACTTATGCATCATCTCAAATTACGAATTTGACAATTGATCATGGCTCAAATTTTTTCCATTTTAATTTCATTACTTGTTTTACACATTACTTATGCCTAAACTCATTTTAACTTATAAAAATCATTACTTAGTGGTACCTATTACCTATATACTTCATTTTTCACATAAAACATGAGTTTTGGAGTTGATACATGGGTTCTAAAAATTGTTTTGTTGGATCCGAATTTACAAAATTCATTTTTGTTATATCTTTTGATAAAATCTATCTATGCTCATGAAAATCCATTCCTTACATATCATATCTTATAGCTTTTTATTTCTTAAATAAAAACTTCATTTTTGAGTTGGAAAACATGTTTTTAAATAGGCCTTGGCTAAAATCCGAAAATAGAATTTTTATTTTGAAAATAACTTTTGGAAATCACTTTTGATTCTTGTAAAAAAAATCTTGATGATACATATATTAAGCCTTCATTTTCTTAAGTAAAAATTACATTTTGACACTTGGAAAGTGTTTTTCAATGGGGTCTTACCAAAATACGAATTTCACAATTTTGTTTGAGTTCATAACTAAGATCTATACTTAATATGAACATAAACATAAAACAAATACATGGTAATAGCTATAAACATCATGGATCTAAACTTTACTTATCAAAATCATTTCATTTATGGTATCTATACCCTAAGCCTTCATTTTAAATGAAAAATATACATTTTGAAGTTGAAAAACCACTTTTCTAAATATGGTTCCATTTTCATCCGAATTTTCAAAAGTTGTTTTTGTTGAAAATGAAATAAATCTTGAGTTTCCTACAACTTCCTTCCATTATCATCTACAAAGTCATCCATGAACATAAACAAAGTTTAATGCATTTTATGAACTCAAAACTCTAGATCTAGTTTTCTAAACTAGTTTTAAGTGTATGAACACATGTGAATGAAGAATATATGCATAAAAAAGGTAATAACAAAAATAATAACTATATAGCAAGATCTATGGCATAACAAAAATCAAAGCTACAAAAAGTTAGATCTACAAAATATAATAACTTTAAACAAGAAAATAATTATAATACAAGGTAATAAAAGTGGAGAAGAGAAAGATTTCATTTTTGGCATCATCATCCTAAGCTTTTAAGCTTATGGAAGTTCATTTGATGCATGAAACCTTCATTACACTTTACCTATACACCTATGGAAGCTTTGAGAAGAAATTTGCTTAAAAATTTCAAGAAATATGTGTGGAAGCTTAAGAATGGAATGGGGCAGCTTGGTTATGGTAAGAAACAAGAACAAATGAAGAGGAAAAGAGAGGAAAAAGAGAAGAAAAAGCTAAGGAATAAAAGAGGGAAGAAGGATAAATGAAGGAGAGAGAGAAATAAGTGTTTTAATTAATGAATGAAGAGAAAAAAAATAAAACAAGGCAGCCAAATAGATGTGCTGCACGTGAATGTTGGGGAGAGAAGAGAGGGTTTTGTTGAATTTTGACTCAAAATTAATTTGTATAATAAATGTGTATGTGTAGCTTCTTTAAGAAGGAGTAGAATTTATTTATTTTAGTCAAAATAGGAGTAATTAAAGGACAATGGCAGCCAAAGAAAAAAAAAAATCTGCCATAAAGTGATTTAATAAAGTGTAAAAAGATTGAAGTGAAAAAGAAGTGATGTGTGAAAGGTTGTATGAAAGATGGGTGTAAGAGTACTTTCTTAATAAAATAAAACAAAATAAAATAAAATTAGAAGAATTATTCCAATAATTGCAGCAGATTTTTCATAATTAAAATTAAATAATTATTTGAATTATTTTAGTATATTTTAACAAATATGTTACCTGTATGATCAAAATAAGCGAATATGGGCTAAAATATTATTTTTATAACCGAAAAATTTTAAAAAATTTTTTATGAAAATAAAAATATTTTCAATTATTAAATTATTTATTTTATTTTTAGTATCGGGTCTTAAACAGAATCTGATCCCCTAAAGACCCAAAACGAACTAAATTTTAGAAAAACAAAATTTTCTATAACATATAAATATTTATCTAAAAATATAAGACTTTATAAGAATAATAAAATTTTGTAATAAAATAAAATGAATAGCGCAAAAGACTAATCAATTACCGGTAATAATGGAAATACGATAAAAGGTTATAACTGTAACTTTTATAACCCGAAAAATTATATAACTGATATATTTAGAAATCTTATGAAATTACAAGTCTAACGGTACTATTGGTATATTTTTGATATCTCGAGCCTCGGGACACGCTTTTCGAAGTCTGTATCCGAACGGGTTCGAAATAGGACAAAAATTTACCAATATGATATTTTTAAACAAACTCATATTACTATGAGCTATTCTACATATTTAAACTACATCTCGGCCTCTAGGGTTAGGGGCGCTAGATTGCCGGACTTACGCTATTGTGTTCCGATTAGGGTTCCGGGTGATTTTTCGGTTTAGACCTTTGCCAATTTGAAAACTGATATTTATGTTTATACAACATATTTAATTTGAGAAATTTATTTTAAATTTTATTTTTGTAAATATTTAATATCTCTTAATGTTTTCGGAATTTGAATTGAGTTATATTTCGAAAGTCAATCGTTATTTGCTTTTTAATAATTTGTTTTGAGCTTCTTATTACCCGTTTTTTATAAGTCGGAGTTAAATATGGAATTTTTTGTACGCGTGGTTTTGAATTTGAAGACCACTGAGTTCTTTTTTTATATTAAAGATTTTCATTTTCTCAAGATTAAGAAGTTTCTGAATTCGTTCGGAATTAGGACTTATCGAAATTCGGTTTTAATTTGAGTGATTTTTAGGGTTTATTTTCAAAGTTCATCTTGAAATTATTTACTGAAATTTTCCGGGCTTACAAAAGTCATTAGAAAAGCTATGCTGATAAGCGAAGGAGACCTTTGGGAATTTCAAGCAGGGCACATGTCCTCCTTAAGATCTCGCCAACCATGGGTGTAAACCCCTGTTTTCTAAGCCCTAAACCTTAAGCCGGAAAGTCTACCGGAGACCTTAAGTCAACGGATCTTGAGTAAAACCCTACAGTTTAGATCCGCAAACCCGAGTTCGTAAATCGAGGAGTCGAAAAATAATTAAAGTGTTTAGAATAGTCCGTAATAATATTTGATTTATTAAAAATATCAGATTGGTTATTTTCGGCTTATTTCGAACCCGTTTGGATACTGCTTTGGAAAGCGTGTCCCGGGGCTCGGAAAATTAAAAATATATCTTTAATATTTTTAGACTCGTATTTTTATAAGGATTTCAAAAATATCAAGTTTATAATTTTTCGGATTTAAAAATATCAGTTATAGCTCATATAAGCTTATTTTACTCTTACCGGTAACTTAATTGTTAAATTTCTAAAAATAATTTAATTGATTATTTTATTTAAATCATAAAAATTCTGCCACTTAAATAAAAATATTTTTCTTAATTTATTTTATATATTTTCTTATTCAAAAAGCCACTTTATCAACCCATATTCAAGTACACATCATTATCATTACTACACATTATTATGTCTTTTTTGCTTTTTCTTACACTCCATTTCCCAAAATTGCAGCTGCCCATTCCCCATAAATTAGCCACTTTTCATTATTTTTAATTATTTATTTGATATTTTAAAAGTCCTTTTAGTTAGAAATGGAAGCTACAAGTTACACTTTCAAAATTACAATTTCAATCAACTAACCACCCCCTACACACTCAAAATCACGCCAGCCCCTCCCTTGTGCAGCTGCTGTTTTATTTTTTTTTAAATTATTTAACACACTTTCATCTCTATTTAAACATCTCATTCCTTCCCTCTTTCATCTTTACAAACCCTATATTTTTCTCTCTTTTTCCCTTCTTTTCTCTTCTTCTTGCTTGTCTTCTTAAAACAAGCTGCCCCATTTTATTTCCCTCCATATATTTCTTGCAAATATTTGAGGTAATCATCCTCTTTTAGCTCTCATAAGATGTTATAGGATGATATATGGATGTTTCATGCATCAAAGGACATTCCACAAGCTTAAAAGCTATGGATGATGATGCCAAGAATTGAAACACTCCTCTAGATGATGATCTCTTTTGTTCTTAGTATTTTTGTTATATGAAGGCTTGTTTATCTTCTTGTTTATGTGATAACTTGTAGATCTAGAGTTTTACAAGCTTTAGTTATGTTTATGTGTAGATCTAGAAGTTTAAGGCTACTACTAAGTTTTTCTTATGTTTCATGGTTGATTTGAGTAGATCTTAGATTTGAGTTGAATGAAAAAGTAAAATTCGTAACTTGTCATGCACCTTTTAAAAACCCTCTTCAAGTCTTAAAATGGAAGTTTTTGTTAAGAAAATGAAGGTTTGATGGATGTATATCATCAAGACTTCATCTTACAAGAATCAAAGTTGATTTTCAAAGTTTATTTTCAAAAACAAAAATTGTATTTTCGGATCAAGACAAAGACCTAAAATAAAAACATGTTTTCCAACTCAAAATGAGGATTTTATTCAAGAAATGAAGGGTTCTTAAGATATAATATGTAAGGGTTGTTTTTCATAAGTTTTGATGAATTTTCTCAAGAGATATATTCAAAATAAATTATGAAAATTCGGATCTAGACCAAGACCCATTTTGAAACCATCACCAACTTAAAATGAAGATTAGACAAAAATATAAAGGGCTCTTGGTATAGATATCTTAAGGAATGAATTTTCATAAGTTTAAATGATTTTCCTAAAGGTATTGCTTAAATCAAGTGTTTTGTAATGACAAAATTTAGGTCTTGTCTTTATTGTAAACTTCAAAGAGGAAATTCGTAATTATGGGGAGACCAATTTTTAAAACCTTCTTTAGATCTCAAAACAAGTATTTTATAATTGAAAATGGAATGCTTTGATGATAATAATATAGGAAAAATTATTTTCATTGAACTAAGTAAGTTTTAGTAAAGGAATTACTCAAAAAAAGACAATGATTTTGACTTGTAATTTCGGTTTTATGAAAATGGATTTTTAGAAGTTTCATTTGAACTTTATGTTTGGGATTAGATAGTGTGTAATCTCTTAATTTTGTTTTGATGATCTCCTTACAAGTTTAGGACTAAAATAAGTTAATCTAAGTAGTTAAGTAGTAAAATATGGCAATTTTTCACAAAGGTTCAATTCTTGGATTTTTGCAACCCTACGTACAGTAAGTTTCCGACTCCTAAATGACCTTAAATGTTTGAAATAACTTTATAAATAGATAAGCTCTTTCGAAGTAGGTATAAATCGGTATATTATAAGCTAAATTCCGAGTTAAAATGAGTTAGATATGACCTTTTTAAGTTAAGGATTCAACCTAGGCGGAATTGACAAACTTAGTAAATAAAATTGTTAAGTTTAATAGAACTTCATAAGAGATACTCATTGAGGTATTCCTTGTACTTAGGTGAATTGGAGGACGGGTTACCACTTCCCGAGGACTATTACGACTAGTGGATTTTCACTACATGGACAGGTGAGTTCATTTCTCAATTAATTATGCTCTTGGATGTGCTTGTAGTAGTAGTGGCATTAGACTTAGGAAAATAAAATTGTTGATTGAATGGTGATCTAAACTTGCATGAATGAACGATAAGTATATCGAGGCAAGCTTTGTTGCAATAATCTTGTATGAGCTAGTATAGATTTGGAATGTCTGAATTCGGTATGGTCACTTTTAAATTATCTAATTAATATACCATGATTATATAAATAAATTGTACATGCATATCATGTAGTGAGTCACATATCATTGACGAGTAGCCTTTGGTGGGACAAAGGTGTATTTGGAGGCAGCGGGTCTGTAATGAAGGGACTAGGGTTACATGACTTATCGACCACCCCATTCAAATAATAAACTATGGTTGCATGACTTATGGACCAACATTAAAAATTGTGGTTGCATGTCTTATGGACACCCCACGTAAGATTGGATTACAGTTGCATGTCTTATGGACCAACATTGAACTATAGTTGCATGACTTATGAACTACCCCAAACCCAATGGAGGGCATAAATTCATTCACTTATGACTACCGGAAAGTCATATGCTTGCTTGCTCATTTGCTTGTGCATTCATATGGTTGCTTAATTATAACTTGCTTGTATAGATATTTTAGCTTGATCGAGTATGTTACTTGGAAAATGAATCTCACTAAGCAATTAGCTTATACCCCAATAGTTTTTTTGCAGTATCCCTATTTTTGGATGTTCCGAGAAGACACTTGTGCAGGTTTACTACATTGGATTAAAGAGCTTTTGAGGAAGTCGGGACCTAGTATAGGCGTGGACTTCTAAGAAAATCTCTTTAATGTAAATTCAGATATGTGTAATTGGAGTTAAACGATGTAGACTCCTATTATTTTGGTGGGGGTATGCCCCCTTGGCTTTTGTAAAGTTTAACTATTTATCTTGTTGTGATTTAATTCTTAATGCTATGTATGCTTTCTTAATACTACTCGAATCAAAGTGTGATCCTAAATGTTGTGTGAGTACACCTTACAAGATATGTAAACTCATGGGATGACTAAGGTTGTCATACTTAAGTTATATATCGGGTGCGGTGGACTGTCGCGTTAGGGTACCCTTTGGGGCGTGACAATGTGTGTTCTCGGATTTGGCTTGAGGGCAAGTTAAACCCCAAATATGTTGGACCATATGAGATTTTGGAAAAGATAGGCGATGTGGTATACATGTTAGCTTACTGCCTAGTTTGGAAAGAGTACACAATGTATTCATGTGTCTATGTTAAGAAAGTATGTAAAAGATCCTAACACTAATAGTATTGGAACCATTGGAAGTACAGCTAAATTTATCTACAGTTGAAAGCCCTTGAAAATTATTGATGCAAGGAGAATTTTGAGAAGGCGGGTAATCAAATAAGTGAAAGTACAATAGACAAACCAGTCAGAGCACGAAGCTACATGGGAGTTAGGGGAGGAAATGAGGACAAACAACCCCAGCTTTTCAATAATCTAGGTAACTTTTGAGAACGGAAGTTTCTTTAATGAGGGAAGAGATGTAATACACGGATAAATAAATTATAAAGGAAGGTAAAAGTGTAATTTGATATATTATAAAGAGTTTTATGGTCCACCCTAAAGTATAATTGTTTATTTTGTCAAATGGCAGAAGTGTAATTTAATGGAAATTCATAGTTGAAAGCTGGCCAAGCACACTATCGACTAAAATTCAATGCTGTCGATGTATGTTTTTGGCTTCAATAGTAGAAGCCAGCATTGGATTGAAAAATTGAGTTATAGTGTTGTAGGCCGCTAGCTAAGTATGTACCTGCCAGCCTTTATATTTACACCATCGGGTAAATGCCGATGTACATGTAAAGAAAAATGACCAAGACGAAAAGGTAGCCAACTTTGGCGTTTACACCTCCGGTGCATGTCAAAAGCCACCAACTTTCTTATTCGGTGAAAGTGAAGAGTTTCACGAATTTCTTTATATCCTAGGCTTATGCATCCTCTCTAAAATCACTCCTAAACCGAGAAAATCCTCTCTATGATGATCATAGCATCTAAGGAGATTTAGAAGATCAGATTAAGGTAATCAAATAACTATCTTTTTTCTTAGAATTTAAAGGATCTATCATATTCCTTAGTGTTTCTATAGTTTTAAAGGAGAAATTGAAGAAAACCCTAATTTATTTAGAGATTCGGATTTTTATGGTAAAGAAGGTTGAGAATCAATTCTAGTAAGTTTGAATATTCTTAATCTTATGATAACATAGAAGCAATTTTCTGTTGATTAGGTTTGATTTGTATTGAATGGAATTCTAGGGCTTGGAAGGATTGCTAAGAAGATTTGTTATTTGGAAGAATTATTGTCAAAGAGGAAGTATGGATATATATTTCTGTTAAGATTAGGGTTTTAAGTGAAGTTTAGATTGATTTATGCTATGAAAGTTGTATATTGAAATCTATTCTGTTTGTGTGATCAGGGTTTTTATGATTTAGTGTTTTATAGCTTTAGCATATCCTTCTATATTAAGATGCACACGAATTATAATACTATCAAATTTAGGACATTACAAAAGTCTTAGAAGACAGGGAGGAATGCTACATTTTGTGCCTATGCTTAAGCCAGTGCATGTAGGGTGTTGTCCAGTTGGGGAAATTATTAGAGTGTAATAGGTTCGAAAACAATGATGTCTTTGATGCTAATGTGCATGTGGCACCCCAATTGTCGGTCCAAGTGGAAAAAAAATCCATGCTTTTGTAAGACGATTTTTATAAATAAATAAAGATGGTTTTAATTATGGGGAAAAATCCCCATTTGTGACCCTTTATTGAATGGCCAAAAAAAATAATAATAATAATGACCCTCTATTGGAAATCAACCGTCAGTCCTTGACCGGTCCCAAATGTGAGCCGCCTCCCTGACTCGCTAGATGACTGGTTTTTGTTTATTTAATGAATGGATGAACATTTCTAATCGGAAAGGGCATAGAACTTAGAAGTAGAAGAAAGGGGACCATAAAAAGTGATCCATACATATATATATATATATACACACACATATATTTGCCATTCATAATAGATATAGATATATAACTCGAAATATTTTTAGATAATGAAAATGTCGGTGGATTTAAAAAGATTTTTGGAGGACTGAGAAGCTAAGCTAAGTGGCTAAGAGACATAGGACAAAACAAAGGTTAGTCCTAAGCGAAGCTTTTGGTCTCCACTCGCACTCTCCACCAATTAAAACCGACAAAAACCCGACACCATCCTCCACTGCTCGTTTCACACAAACTCCAACCAAACCCATTCTTCTCGCTCGCCCTCTCACTCTCTCTCTTTTCTATTGGTATTTGTTCTTATTAAGCAAAGTTGCTTCCTCTTTTTCACACAACGATCCTGTTTTTTCACTTTCACGCTTAAAAACTCGACTCTTTGTTTCTTTTTACGATGAATTGGGTCCATGAAATTGGATAATGGAAGAGCAATACATCCAGAGACATCACACACACAATCCTGCTCAACATCAGTGTTCTTCAGCTTTGTTTAAGCACATCAAAGCCCCTGTTCACCTTGTAAGTCTTCTCCCTTCAGTGTTAGATCCCAATTTTATTCAATTTTTATTGAAACCCATCTCTTATTTCCTCGATTTTTGGTGTATAGATTCTGGGTCATGGTGGGCTACTTTTAGTATTAATTTATTGATTCTTATTTAAAAATATTATTGTTTTATGTGTATAATATTCGTGTATATGATCTTGACTCTATCAATAAAGTTTGAATTTTTTTTTTTCCTCCAGGTATGTGATTAAAATCTGGGGCTTTTGATTGTTAGGTAAAAGAATTCTGTTATCCAGTATCATCTTTGATATCCATATTCTTAAGGAAAAAAAGAAAAGAAAAGGAATTAATATCCCTTTAGATTCTTTTTTGTTTGCAGCATCCAGAGTTGGTGGATTTCATATTTATGTTGATTTAAGCTTTATGTGTGCTTTGGATTGTTCATATAATTCTGTTGACAGATCAGGTGTGGTCTCTTGTGAGGAGATTCGATCAACCCCAGAAGTACAAGCCCTTCGTTAGCCGTGTGTTGTAAATGGTGAGCTGGGGATTGGAAGCGTACGTGAAGTAAATGTTAAATCCGGCCTCCCTGCAACAACTAGCACTGAGAGATTGAGCTTCTCAATGATGAAGAACACATTCTCGGTATCAGAATTGTTGGGGTGATCACAGACTCAGGGTGAGGATAATTCTACCACTATTTTGTCATTCAATTCAGTTCGGGTCAACCACCTCGTTGAGTTTTGTAGAAAACATAAACACACACCACTAAAGATTATCCTTTGTTGACTCATTGGATTTAATGTTTCAGTTGCTTAAATTATGGTTAAACATCTAAGTGATTATTCGTTCTCCTGTTAATTCATGTCTTGTATGGCATGCTGTACATTAACTAAAAGTATCGCATCACATGGTCCATTGTATTTGTTATTTTCTCATTTTAGGTACTAAGGTCTGCTATTATCCCATATTAGAAGTGACAGCTAACACTTCACTTCTTCATTTTGCAGAACTATTTCCTCTACTATGACAGTCCATCCTGAGGTAATTGATGGAAGACCAGGAACCCTTGTTATCGAATCCTTTGTAGTGGATGTGCCCGAGGGTAACACCAGGGATGAAACATGCTATTTTGTGGAGGCCCTGATAAGGTGCAATCTTAAGTCCTTAGCTGAAGTCTCAGAGAGATGGCTGTTACAGACAGGACAGAGCCTGTAAACCAATTTTGATTAGATCAATTCATGCTGTTGGCTCGTGATTGTTACCACTAAAAATGCCATCCCAGGTTCAATCAGTGCGAGTGCACATCCTTCAGGAATCTGAAAGTGGGGAGGCATCATCCTCTTGTGTGAAGACTGTAGATTGATTTTGGTTTCTATGGCTGTAATTTCTAGTTAGCTGTTGAAGGCTTTTAACATATGAGATGGTTCTTCCCACATGTACTGAGTATCTTGCATGGTGGTCCTCTCGGGTCATTTGTGAATACAAACATGAGAACTGCGTCTTTGTGGGATTATTATGTAGAAGATTTTCCTCTCTTTTATTCTCTTGTTTGTGATGGTGTACCGGTGTTAGTGTTAATCAGTGTCCTACATAGTTGGTTCACAAGCTACATGAGCGCCGGATTCCTATACTCTGTAGTTAATAAATATAGAGTTAGAGTTTCTTCCTTGAGAAAGTTCCACATGTTTGCATATTTAAACATATTGAGAACACTATTCTTAGTTTAAAAGCCTTTTGGTTTCTATGGTCTTAAAGATTGCCAATGTTAATTTAGTGTCTACACATCATTGGATTTGGAGGTTCATCATGAGGAAATTATTGCATTAAGTTGCGTAATTGTGGGTTGTGAAAGTCGCAAGATTTATTGATGGATCTTGTGCACAAAGTGGGAGGTGTGATCATTTGTGAAAGCTTGGTTTAAAAGTGGTAGTTCAAGGGTGGTGGGTTTACTTTTTTGTGGTAGGTTTGTTTATCAAGTCAACTTGTTGAAATAATGTCCCGTTCATCATGCATTCTAAGTTAGTTTAGATTGTATTTGACCAAGGAATGAAAAGAAATGTCCCATTCGTTATAAGAAAATTGCCTGTTTCTAAAAATTAGCCTACGATTGCGTTTTAAATAACTTTTCCCTACTGAGATGAAGTAGTACTTTCAACTTCTATCTTTATGGTCATAAGGTTGCGTCTTAAATCGCTTACCTATTTAAGCAATTTAAGTTTGATTTATATTGATTGTGAAATAAGAGGGGTTTCCTTTCTTTGCATATCTCCTGTAGTGAGTGCAGGCGTGTGTCGTCTTTAAACTTATCGATAGGGGTAAACTGGTCAGGGCTGAGCCAAGGCTTGAGATACGGTGATTACTATCATGCATGTAGGAAGTTTTTGTGTCAATGTCTTATCAATGATATGGTGTAATATTTGAATTTATTTAATATGAATGTACTTAATGTGAATGTTGATTTTTGTTTTAATGCTTATGAATTGTGGCATACGGTTGATGAAAAGATCGATGAGACAATATTTAGAAGTAAAAAAAAATCTTCCTCTTGGAAATGGCATGAATGATAAATGTTGAATGTACAACATTAATTGAAGGAGCATGCGCCTACTTCCTATTAGGATTGTTCATTGAACCGAATCAAACTGAATCGAACCATTTCGAACCACAAAATGCAGTTCTTTTATGTTCCGGTTCGGTTTGTGATTTAATTCAAGAAAAGTCTAAACGTTATGGTTTGCTTCGAGGGATTGGATTGATCGAATCGAATCAAATCCAACTGCTTTATATTTTAAATATAAATTAATAAAAGTCATTTTACTTATTTATAACTTTTAAATATTAATATTAAAATCACATATGGCTTCTCTCACTAATATAACATATGTATATGATATGTTAGAGTAATCTTTAAATGGAATCACAATTATGAATTCTAATCACATTCTTGTATTTAGATGTATCTTTGAAAAGGAAATGAACAAGATTTTAATTTATAGATTTATTAAGAGAAATTGTAATTCTAATCTAATTTATGAAATACAAATTACATTTTTAGCCACATTAATGTTATATATAAATATAAATATTGTATATATATATTTTACATAATAAACTAATAAATATATTATATTTAATAATATTAAACAAGCAATTTTTTACTTGTCTAAAAAATTTCCTAGTATATTTTCCTATTTTATTAATTTTAAATTCTTCCTAAAATTATTAGATATGCATCAAATTAAAATAAAAGTGATATAATTGAGTTTAGAACATACATAATCATTTAATTGACATAACAGAAATTTAAGTATGTTTAAAAGGAAAATATTATAAATAAATATGGAATTAAGGTAAAAGAATTATTTTCTTTAGTTAGAGTTATATGTTTATTAAAAATATCATGTTACTTTAAATTCGCATTGAAAAATATTTTAAAACGGAATAATATGTATATATGAAATTATTAAATACATGACATGATATAATGATAAAACTTTAATTCTTGCATAACGTTTCCTCAATCTAACATCTTTTTTTTTTTTTTGGGAACTCAAATGACTATTAGTATTATTTATTACAACTAAATGCTTTTAAAAACGCTTTGAACCGAACTAAACCAAACTATATTTGTAGCGGTTTGGTTCGAAACCTCGAACCATTTTCATTAAAGATTTGAAATAAATCGTTTCAAATGCGTTTCAGTTCAGTTCAACCTGTGTCAGACTGAACCGAACCATGAATACTCCCAACATCCCTACTTATCCACTTTTGTACCTTCAACTTGGAACTGCCTAATGAGCCTAGGCAAACTAAAAACGAAGGGGATAGTGCAGTAGCGTATGCTATTAAAGAAAGAACACTCCTTGTCAGCTTCATTTCTGGTACCATTTTTTGGGATTTATATGCAGCTATAGTTGTACTTTTGTGTGATTCACACTACAGAAACATCATTGCTGAATTGGACTCACTTGCAATAGTGAGAATTGTGCTACAAAATCAATCCATCGCACAATGTTTTGTTCCATGTACGTGGGGATTTCCCAGAGCATTACGTTCCCACAAAGCAAATGCATGTGCCGACATATAATGGCGTGTATAAGAGAGGATAACACCAGAAATTGTGCTTTTTGATAATTTCTTTATGTGTGGGCAATGCACTAGCGAGTAAATCTTTTTCCTGTAATATCGTATGTTTTTTCACTACTCGACTGGATGCTCATATGTGTTATCCTATTTCAACTCTCTAATTCTTTGTTGTACCAACCTTAGTATAATCTAAATTGAAATATAAAAAATAACCAAAATGAAAAAAAGCACCCTGGTCAAGGTACTGATAATCCTATGACATGAGCTATTACATGCAGCATTTATTCTTGACCTCCAAGTTTCAAGGTTGGTTAATTAAAGGCTTTCTTAGTCTTGAGTGGTGAAAAGTATGTTTAATAATTGTTCTTTTTATATTTTACTTAATGAAACAGCTCAGGGAGAAAAAGGTAGATATTCTGGTTAATCTTCCATTGATTCATTAACACTTAGGATTTAAGGATCCCTACAACAGTGAAGTTTATCAATTACTACATACCATCCTTCTGCTTATTGTTTTACCCTGTTAGATAGAGCTACTAAATTCCTACAATATGAATGTTTCTTTCAAATCCCTTTCTTTACTATTGCAGTACTTTGTCCCTAGCTGCTCTGCTGTGTGCTATCTTATGATCCATACCAATAATATAAAGACAACTATTATAATCATCTTAAAATGTGCGAATATCAAACTATTACAAGAATATTCAAATATGCGAACTTCCTGTTTTCCTCTTGGCCCATCTGCACAGTTTTTATTCGGTTCAACACATTTATATGAGCTTTTATCTAATATAATGAATCAGATAGCACCGTGAAGTAGAGCATTTCAGCCTGATCCAGAGTTCCATATTTGTTCATGGTCTAAGCTAAAAGTCTTAATACTCATGTGCTAATTGTATATGATAAAGGGAAATTTTCAGCTTGAATCCCAAAGTATCCATAGCTGAAATAGGTTTTGTTTATGTGGAAATTGAAAAATTCTGTGCTTATGTATAATAGTTTTCGGAATAGGAAGTTTTTAAGGGGGGAATTCCATGTCCATCTCTATTCCCTAACAAAAAGGGCTGCTTTTGTTTATTTTAAAATCCCAGCCTGCATGTAATAGACAACGGAAATAAGACATCTGTTTTCCCTGCATTTAATAATCCAAACTTGGTGGGTCAAAAGTAGTTCATCAAATAAGAATTCTTTTTTTTAATTAAAATCATTCTCTGATTCTTAGCATTCTCAGGGTTGAAACCTAATCTGGTTTTGACAGGATGAGCTTTAATTAGGATTGATAGTAGTTTGACTTTCATTGAAATTCAATGGAAAATCTGTCCCCTTACTTAAGCATCTTACACCAAAAATCGATAGAATCTAGCATGGCCTACGTAAGTGATGCAAGTGAAATCGAATTTATTGCTTCTTTGAGATAAGTTGATCAAGGGATGGAATTGTTACTCTCGTTAGAACTTCAATGAAGAAAGGGAGAATAGTTATCAATGTCCTCAAATTTTTTACGCCTCATTATCTAAATCCTGTACTTTTTCAAATGTGCTCTTAGGTCCTAAACCATTTGAAAAGGCTTTTACATCCTACCAGCTGACTGACGTCGTGATTCATTATCACTATACACATCGATTTAACACAATATTCATATATAGCTTTTAATGAAAAGGAGGAGAAGATAATCAACTTGAGATTAATGTATGGCTTTTCTCTTTTCTATTTAAGGTAGGAATATGATTTTTGTAAATCATAATTTAACAAAGTGGAAATTGTTAAATTATACTTCCTTGTCTCATCTAGTTAAAGATAATCCACTAACCATTAAGATGATTCGGCATGCAATATCGGTTTGCAAATAGTTTAATGCCCTGTAATCGTGGTTTTGAACCTTAACAAAACAAAAAGCAGCCACATGCTGTTAGAATAATTTTCTTGTCCTAAACTTTCCCCCTCTTTTTTAATAGTAAATGGTGATTGTGGGGATATAAAATCTTGGCTTGGGGTTGCTTATGTGCAAATCAAAATCCTTCTTTGCTCATCAAAAAGATAAAAAGGGGAAGCATAACGCACATGATAATGCATTTTACATGTGGAAAGATTCGTTTCTAATTTCATTCTGATTTAGAACGTGCTTTCTATTTCTGAACAATTCTTCAGCTTTCTGCTTATTTCCATATCTTTATTTGCTCACAAATTTATGGGAAAGTACTTGTATAGAAATAGTCCTTATAGACAGCAATAAACTGCTTAATGAATAGTATTTAATCAAGATGTCGCAAAACACTTTCCTCAAGCATTAATATAAGACCAAATTTTTAAAGACTGGATCCAAACATGAACT
Organism: Combretum micranthum; assembly: GCA_024138025.1. Lineage (NCBI taxonomy): Eukaryota > Viridiplantae > Streptophyta > Magnoliopsida > Myrtales > Combretaceae > Combretum > Combretum micranthum. The sequence continues at coordinate 338,192 of JAMXBD010000539.1, read as the reverse complement.
TTCCCAGATCAATAATTTAGAAGTAACCTACCTTGTGGCAGAATATTTTTGCATTATATTAGATCGTTAGAACAGAAGATACATTAACTCTCAGTAAAAGAATATGATTTTTTTCAAATGAGGTTTGAAAACCCTTCTTCTTACAAATTTTCAGAAGTTTTAAGACACCAAGTATCACCCTCAAGTGCCAACGACCAATGCCACCTCCAACCATCAGTCTCCACCAAATACCACTGCTATTGGATTATCACCTTAATATTAATCAGCAACAGATATCAAGGAAGTCCATGTATTTGAAAATGAAGTCATGACTGTTTTGTAAAGAGGAAAACAGTGAACAAAAAATGGTAGAAAAATGTTTAATTACTGTATTCATCATCTGATATTGTTTATATATACATAGAGATGAGGATATAAATGAAGAACTATTACATGCGATGCAAGTAACTTGCTGAACTGAATTGCACTTCAGCGTAAATAGAGAAAACTAATTAAAGAAACAGTGGGTGGATCCTGCACTCATTCTAATTTCATAACATCTCATAGACAATAACATTAAGTATCAAACAAGTTAACTAGCCCATCAACAAATAAGTATAATTGATCGCAAATGCTAAAGACTAAAGTTAGAATCATCAAGACAGGCTGGTACTAAGGTGGGAGATGTATTTGTTTGTCTGACCAATCTTTTCTGCTCCGGCAAAATGGAAAGGCTGCTGAAGCGTGGAAGAAACTGATTTTTCATTTTGCCTTGAAAAAACCGGGGAACAAAAAAAAAAGCACTCCATGAATTCACAATTTTTCACTGAGGTTACCGGTCTTTCATGCTCAATCACATCAGGATTACTCCAAATGATGCTTCTGACATGATAAATATGAAAATAATTCCAGGCATCTCATCTAGAAAATTTCTATATTAATTATATGCTTAAAAAAAGTAGTCAAGCTTATTTTCCTGATTCAACCTAAAGTGATCAAAGATCAAAAAGATTGAATGGAAATTTTTTTTTCCTTGGGTCAAAGAATAGGAGCTACATGTTGCTTGGAAGGCTGAGTGCTAAGCACAGCAGAAAAGAAAGATAATGTCTGTCAATTTTTAAGTGGCATGTCATTCCTATTGAAGCTTTTCTTGATCGGAGCATTTCATAAGCGCTTTTGCTTATTATATACATGTACTGAAGAAAGGAAAAAAAGAAGAAGAAGAATAAGAAGAAAAAGAAGAAGCAACCAATGGTAATGCAAAGAGCATGCTTGTTATTGCTTATGGGTAACGCATAGATATAATCAAAAGACACTCCACAAGCATCTACGTCCAAAAAATTTTCAAAGCAGCCATTGGTCATTGAAAGAGCATGCTTGTTATTAGGCTCCATTGCCATAATGCATAGAGATAAATGACTAGCAAAGAAGGAAAAAGAAAGTCTCCTATGATAAAATCAAGAGGTCAGAGAAGAACTATGTAGAAATGATATGGAATCCATTTCTTTCTCCCGGGAAAAGTAAAGGGGAGAGGATTCTAATTGATGTATTAATGATACTTCTAGCCCAAGACAAGATAGGTTGTTAGCATCCCCGGACAAGCGCAACCAACTTGCCCCAGTTTGATCTAAAAGATGCAAAGTGGGAAGCCCTTGAGGAAGAGTTAAAACCCACGGCCTTGGACATCATGGCGCCGTGAGAAGAGAAGCTTTGTTTTGTTTTAAGCCATAAACACTTCTATTTGAAAGAGAGCCAGATGTGTCTCTTTTTTTTTTTTTTTTCCCCTGGCCATACTGTCTTGGGAGGCAGCTTGTTGTATTTGTAGACAGACAAGGCTAGAGAAAGGTAATGGGGCTTCCATATCTAATTCATAAGATTTGACTGGCAAGATTAGATACTTCTTACCCATAGTGGATCACTGATCAAGCCAAATGTGAATAAAGAATAGGGTGCACTTGCCTAAAGCAAAGTCAATATATCCAACTAAAACAAAAGAATAAAGGCTAAAGCAGCTTAAAAGAATCTCAACAATATCCATAATCTAAAAGGTCATCCATGCTATGCATCAAAGAGAAATTCCTAATCTGATTTCCATATCCAAGGGAACAAATAGCAACTTGGAAAATGGTCACGTGTACATCCGTGAGAAATTTCTAAGACAGCCTTTTATCATGACAGCATGGCATTGGCTATAAATGACTTAAGTCAAGTCAATACGGTATAAAGCAAGAACTCGACTTGAATGAAAATCTCGAAACTCGAATTCAAATTTGAGCTCGATTGAGTTTTGATTTTTAAGCTTGAACTAAACTGGATATTCTTTTAAAAATATTGATTTAACTATAAATAATATTTAATACTTACCAAACTCGAACTCGACTTAATTCGATTTAATACTCGATTAAGCTTGTAAACTCACTAATCCGAATATTTTAAAGCTCAAACTTGAGCTCGGTAGCTACTCGAATAGCTCAAATTCAAACTCAACTTAATTGTAAGCGAGTTGAATTCGAGCTTTTGCCAAATCAAACTCAAGTAGCTTGTAAGCTATATTGACTCGCTTAAAGTTTCAGTATAGCATGGTGGATCTGCTGCCACCCCATTGGCATAACAATATATATATATATATATATATATATTTAGGTGCGCATTATTGTTGCATTTGTTATTACTCATTAGCATGGATATTGTTGAATTGTTAATTCTAAAAAATGTTAATATTTATAAGATAATACAAAAACTTAATGACACAAAGGAAAATATTAAATCACTAAGTAGATGTACAAAGATAATTTTATCTACTGTCGTACACCAAGATGAGGAATAATGTACCTTCCCATATTGATTGAATTAACATATGTTATTCGCTTACTGTACATGTGCATAAATAATACCAAAAAATTGTATAATTAACTTACAAGGTGAGTTTCCTACTGTATAAGTAATCATCTCTATACGAATTTTGGATTGTAATAAAATAATAATAACAATGCTATAACATGATAAATTATGTATGTAGAGCCGAGCAAACTGCACACACCAGCAATACGCAATGCGCATCAGACGCACTCTTCTTCTCTCCCTCCTCCGTGTGGCGGGCGGCACGAAATCCGGAGACATGGCTTGAGCTTTTTAATTTCCTTTTTCTGCCCTTTTTTTTAAAAAACTTTTGATGCTTTTTTTTCAATTTATTTATTGACATTACGGGAATAATATCATTAAAATTATCACCATCTGTAAAAAGATAAATATAATATTGATGAGAATGAATATTATAATAGGAATATATACACTATTAATTATTTCTACTCAATTTTAATATTAATGTACCACTTAGACAATATGAATTCTATTCTTATTCTCTACTCACTAGGGGACGATAGTACATGCCTAAATGTATGGGAAAAAAAAAAATAAACATAAGGAGAATTTTGCTGGGAAGTATATATAGAGAAAGTAAAGTAGCACGAGGATGGTGGAGAGAGGAAAAAGTGAGAGGAGAAGAGAGAAGAGTGGAGCATGTAAAAAAAAACTATCTTAATATTTTTTTACATGAGTAAATAATTGTCATTTTTCAAGGTTTACTTAACATTAATAGATATGTAATTACTTCTAAAAAAAGAATCACAATGAAAATATAAAATAATCACAATTGAATTTGTGATAAGGGAAAAATTACACAACATCATTAAAACATTGAACTATACATAAAACCTACCATATACATAAAAAGGCTAATAAACTGGTTTCAAATTGAGGAACGTCTCGAAATCCCCTTTTTTCATCTTGGTTATACGATGTAACTAGAATCCACATATCGCCACATCCCATTCATAGCCTAACCTTCCAATGAAAGGGTGTCTAATCATCACCACTTTGCTCTCGTGCAATAAGAACTATGCAGTGGAATTCTGTAATTCCTAGGAATTTTCACACTCGTATAAAATCATAGAGAGACAAATGTAAAATACATGATGAACTGGTGAACCAACAAAAAAAAGAAAAAACCCTGAAATGAATCTATGAGTAGATATGAACTCACTGGTAGCTCTAGACCCAAATAGAAATTTTCTAGCTTCTAATTGATACTAAAGAAAATATTTCATAACTTGAGCTAACAACTCAAGATATAATTAAAAGTAGCTATAACTTTCAAATACAATAAAAAACAATCTCTTTACAAAGCCTAGTAGTTATAAAATGATAATTGAAAGACGGACTACTAAGGTTATATATACGCGATAGGAATGAAAACAGATAAATAACTGCAATTCTAGACTTCAGATAAAAATTTGAATTTCACCATCGATCTAGTTAGGAAATTATGAGCCTATAGAGAGTAAAACACTAATTTGAACTATCAGGCCTAAAAAACTCTAATCATGTAAGATAAAACCCTAAAAATACTTAATCCCGTAAACTTTAAACTTAACATTTGAACTCAAAGACATATAAAATTATTGTAAGGGCCTTAGGTGAACTTCTAGGAATAAACTCCCATATGAATGATATATAAACACGCATGTCACTTAGTATATGATGAATTCACCTAGATATTTAGTTATCTAAGTAATAAACTAAAGAATATATATAACACAAGGTGAAAATTGAACTAGAATGATGAACTAACTTCTCTTGGAGAGAACCTATGCCACTTGCTCCTTCAATTTGTGCAAGTTGTCTAATCAAAGTCAAATGATAATGACCTATCAGTAGATGGGGAGCTCCCAAGTATCCTCAACATTTAATGTAAGATGGAGCTCATATTGTAAGCTTCTAGATTTTTTGGTATATATAAGTGAACCCTAAGAATTGAAAGTCAAACCGAAATCCTAAATTTAACCTAATTCTATGATTAGTCTAGTGGGTTTAGATCCGGCAAGCCCATGTTCTTAAAACCTAAACAACAAAATCGAGATAATTGTGGATAATAGTTCGTAACAACATAGGAAAGCTTAAAAATATCTAACTCGTTGATTTTCGGTGTATTTCGAATCCGAATGAAATCAGTTTTCGAAAATCTTGCCTTGATACGTCGAATAGTAAAAATATTCCGACAATACCATTAGACTAGTAAAAATATAAAGTTTTCAAAACAATCAGTTTTAGAATTTTTCAATAACTAAAAATATTAAATATAGGCCATTTATGCGTATTTTCTTTACTATAGTATTTTAATTGTCTGGTCTACTATTCATAGTACTATTTCTACTATTCATTATTATTTCACTATCTCTACTTTTTCTTACAATTTATCCTTACATACTACCGTATCTATACCTTACAATCTACCTTCCCCATACAACTTTGATCACATCATACTTTACATATTACTTCTTTTTATTACAAAACAACAAATTTAATCAATTTTTCTCTCATTTTTCCTATGTTACCATCCATCCCCTCTCTCTCATCACTCTCAATTTATTTTTTTCATTTTATTTAATTACATCTAATTTTCACTCCAAATTTTATAAATACCCCTTTCCTCCTTTATTCTTTCACACAACTCATTTTCATATGAAAACTCAATCAAAATCACTCCACAAACTCTCTCTCTCAAATTCTCTCCCAATTCCTCTCTTCTCTCCACAAAACCATTTCCCACATATTACTACAACCACTTCTTCCTCTTCAACATACACATAACCTTAGGTAAAACTTCTTACATATACTCATCATGTTCATATAACTTAGCATGAGCTTAGTGTATGTTTCTTAGACTCATGAGAGTTAAAGAAGTAATAATATGTTTGTGTTTTGTTTTTGTTCATGTTTATATTTTCCATTATGTTATTATTGTCATATTATTGTTGTTATTTTGCTAACTTCTTATTTATATTTAACTAAATATATTTATGTACTTATATATATCCTTTAGAGCATATAAGCTCACTTGTTATTTATTTATTTTCATGCTTTGTAATTTATTTACTTATTTCATGTTATTTTAAGGCTAGTCTTTCTAGTATCTCATCAAGTCAAAATAATTTTCTTTTTCTTTTTGGGACTAGTCTATTCTTAGTTCCAGGATACCTTGATGAAACTAAAGCTCTCAATACTTGATCTTAATATTATGCTCTTATTTATTCTTATATATATATAATCTTATTATTTAATATTGTCATATTTCTCATATCTACATATTCATGCATGGACATGTTGATATTATCTCAACAAAAATAAGAGGAGTTTTCTTAAATAAAGAAAGATAGGAACTCTCTTCAAAAATAAATTTTTGTGATCTAGGAAATGAGTTTTCCCTAAAAACTTAAAGTTTCATCTTAACAAACCTTTTCCAAAATTAGATAAGTTCCTCACAAGTTTTTAAAAAAATACTACATGAGATTTCATCAAAGAATACATAAAATAGAATTTTTGCATACTCTCTTTTCAAACCAATGAAATAAGAAAGTTTCTTTAAAACTTAATATTACTAATTCTTTATTTAACAGAGGTTTTTTTAAACTCATTTGTAAAGTTTTCATCAACACTCTAAGATACTAAGGTTTAGATAAGTTTTACAAAATCATCAAATACTAATCTTTTAAAGATAAGTCTTACTTAGGAAATAACTTAGAAGAACATTTTTATTTTTATGGAACTAACTTTAGGAAAAATCAAGCAAACATAAACATGACTATCTTAAGGAAATTCTAGTCCTACCAAGAAATACTTAGAAAAACTATATTTTTCAACTCCTAGAATGAAGTTGTAGGAATCTTAAAAAGACAAAAGAATTATTTTAGAAAATTAAATTATTCTTAGAGGTTGAGGAATGAAGTTAAAAGAAGGAAACACTCAATTATAATCACTCAAATAATTTTTCCAACAAACTAAAGTGAATTTTTCAAGTCATAGTTTTTTCTTTCAACTTTAAGACATATTGTTTTACAAAATCATTGTTGAAACAATACCACTACATTCATGCATATAATATGAGTCTTTATATATATATATATATATATATATATTCAAAGGATTTTTCAACTATACAAATGTTTATATTTTTGTACAAGAATTTTCGGATGAAGAAAAGTTTGAAAAATTATGTTTTGAAAGCTGGGATTTTCATAATGGTTCTATACGCCACTTTTCCAAGAACCAAATGACTTTTTATGATCAAAATACCTTAGAAATAGATATATCTTTTTGAGTAGGTAGAAAATGGTATATAATATGCGAAATTTCGAGTTAAAATGAGCAAGTTATAGCCATTCTAAATTGGAATTTCCATTAATACGAATTTCAACAATTCAATAAGATAGAGTTAGAAAATTTAAGTAGATCTTGGATGAAATACTCATTTTGGGTTTTTTTTTTTTTTGTTTAGGCGACGTGGACCAAGATCTTCTCTTTCCGAGGATTACTTCGATTGATAGAAGATCCCTATGGACGAATAAGTTTTCCTTTACGCTTTATGTATTGTGCTTGTAGAATAGAGCTCTAAATGGTAGGAAAAGATAAAATTGATATGCATGTGGGTTATCATGGGAATTATGTATATGAGATCAATGAATGATAAATATATCGGAACCCGATTTGTGATTATTATAATTGTCTCTATGTATATTGCTATGTATGTAAATATTGATTGATCGCTTTAAATGAATTAATGTCGGATTGGAAATTCCCTTAAACCAATTTGCTCTGCATATCACTTAGAATATCATTTCGCATCTTTGCTACTACTCCTCAGCGTAGGATCGGAAATGTAAGCTGCCTAGTTACACCTTGAGGATTTAAGACGTTTGGGGAATACGACCTCAAGTTGTAGCCGAGCCAGATCGATCGCTTTGGGTAAGGAAAGCCTGTGGACTAGTAGTACGGTTCGTTGGAACCCCAAGACGCGTGCAAAATTCCAAGGAGGTTGATTAGGGCCTAGTTCAAATCATTCCCTCACCACCGATGGAGAGGTAAATCCATCATACATAGAAACTGGATAGTCGTATGTATTGTTTGATCATATGGTTGTTACATTTCATATGCTTGTTTAATGAACTTGGTTGAATGCTTGCTATGAGTACTTTTGCGTAAGGAATATCTCGCTAAGCTAGTCATGCTTATTCTCCAATAGACTTTTTGATGTTACAGGATCATTGTTTTGTACCCGAGATTACCTTGATCATTCGAGTAGAATCTATGTTTTGGGAAGCTTTTGGAGGAATTTTGTTTTGAAGTCCTAGATTAAATTTCTTCTAAAATCTTCTAGCTTTAGTCATTTTCTCTAGTGAGATTTATTTACTATGGAGACTTACCAAGGGAATGCCCCATAGAAGTTGTAAGACTGTATATTTCAATGAAATATTTCAAGTATTATTTTAAATGTTCCGCTGCCAATATCTTAAAATGCATAACTCCATCGGTCTACCTTTATTATGAACGTATGCCTTGTACCGATATGAAAGCTTCCAAATAACTAGGGTAGTCATTCTCAAGTTTTAATATTGTGTACGGCGGGTTGCTATGTTTAGGGTACCCGTTGGGGCGTAACACATATCCACTTGAGAAATCGGCTCTAAACCAACCCTTTTCACTGAGGTAACCATAGGAATTAGATAAATGAAATCAACACCCATCCTTCCTTTATAAATCGTGAGCACTCTAGAGTTCATTAGGAATAGATTAGTCAACCAATAATAAACCATTTGACCACCAAAGAACCAATAAGAACTTAATAAATGGACACATATCTAAGCACATATTGACTTAAAAATCCACTCTTTCAAACCCACACAAACCAACTCTTGAAACCCCTAAGTTGGCGTGAAATAACTTCCCCCAACAAGCAAATATCACCGTCCAATTCATTCCCACTTGCATCACCTATCAACATCAATTTATTCTTATACAACTTGATAATTAGAGCCATAATACATAAACAAACAAGACCATAAACACCTACGCAACTTGAATCGTATCACTTAAGTCCCATTTAATTATATAAATCAAACAAACATCACTTTCTCTCAAAAACTCCAAATTGTAGCAGCCCCTTTCCTAGACAAAATATTAAGGAAACAAAAATACACTTTCCCACTAGAGACCCCACCGTACCTTACAAAACAATAAAAAACACAAACAAACTTCATTTTATCTCCAAGTTTCCACCATAAGTCCCACATCAAAGAACAAATAAAACACATCCAAAAGACCACCTTAAACCCCACTACATCAACTGTAGCCTTCATGCCAAGGGCTTTAATTAACTAGGAACAAATTCAAGATTAAGGATATACTCTAAAGGTAATAGAGTCTTAATCAAGTTAGTTAACTCCTAAAACATTTAAAACTCACTATTCTATTCCTACATCTAGGTTCGGTCACCTATAATGGGGGAGATCTTGTCACTTTTTTTCCAACTAAACAAGGTGAGCTCTAAACTACTCTTAAGTCTATATCATATATCATGCCTCTAACTAGGAACTAGAAAGACTAAGGCGTGAATATAGCCATGGAATCCTATATGTTTGGTGATGCTATGAGTGTACAGGTAGTCATTTGATGATTTGCCAAACTTTGAATCATTTATGTTATATACTAGGAATATATTACATTTAATGTTGAATATCATAGAAGAACAAATTAAAACCCCAGTAAACCTATGATAGTTTTGATCACCATAAGAATATGCGAGCTACCTTGTAAGATTCATAAACTAACTTATCTTACATTTAGTAAAATATATTATAACATCATCTAGATAATAAAAATATAATTAATATAATCATTAAGATTCCTATAAGGATTCATGGTCCTCTAGTTATAACATACACCACACCTTATAACCATAGGATTAGTAAAACACCTCTCCACTCCCCAGCATGAGCCATGCAGCCCCCGTGTAAACCCTAGAACCCTGTCTTCTCTTTCTTTTCAACAAGAAACCAAACCTAAGGGCCATACTTTACATGTCACGGTCTAACATCCACATTAAAAGAAAGCTTAAGTTTAATATGCATATGATATCTACTTAACTCCATGAATACATAAAGATTACAAATATAAGTAAAAATGAGAAGTAAATTAGCTAAAACAACTTTAGAAAAAAACCCTAAGGTTTTGTCCAAAACAAGTTCATGAGAACGAACCATAATTTAAATACATAAGGAAGTCTACACGAACTCATAAAACATTAGAAAGGCAAACTAGTGGTTAGATGGTAAAATATGACCCTATAAATGATAGAAATTTCAACCTACAAATACAGATAAGGTTGACAAACGAAGTAGTGATAAATGAAAACTCACTATCAAAACACGCACTAAAGAATGTAGAACCTAAATAAGATTATACTAAAAAATCTAATAAAATCACCCTAAGCATAAATATAAATATCAATTAAAATCAAGAGAAATAAAATGAAAATAAATACTGAATAATTAATATCTATTACTATAGGGTTATTACATTAAAAGACCCACACAAGTAATAAAAGTTATATAAAAGAGCCACTAGTCTAAATAAGACTTAAAAATGCCCTATTGAATTTATTGGCATTGATAGAATAAGTAAAATGCATAGATTGAATAAACTAGGTTAACTACCATATAATACTTGAAATAAGCTTTATAACACCTATTTATACGTAAAAATGTGAGTTAAAACGAATATTATAGGCTTAGTTAAAGATTGCGTGATAAAAACTAATATTTGAAATTATTTAGATCACTTTTCATGAGAAATACCTATTCTACCCGACCTTTATAGTTATATTAGAGAATAGAATATTTTATGAGCTTCAAAAAGACTATATATAAGTCAAATTTGGGTTAGAAATAAGAAAAGAGGCTTAAAAAGAATAAAAAGCAATTTTAAGACACTTAAGGCACTCATGGAAATTCAACTATATAATTATATGTTTCATTTATGAATATTCCTATTCATCTAATAGGTGATATCAATCAATCTGTGGATTTCCCTGAAGATTATTATGGTTACTAATCACGAGCAGGTTGTTTGTGATTGTAGCCTAGTAGATATAATGGAATGATAACAACAAAGTGATTGTGAATGTGTGTTGGACATTGTATGTTATGTGGTGTATGGTTGCTTTGTCAAGCTATTCCAATGAAAGCGATAATAGAATGGTTGATGATCTAAATATCTATAACATGTTGAATGTCTGTGTTACACATGATTACCTTGAAATTGACTAAGAATTATTGGTACCATAAAAGAAATGGTCATGCATTGCACATCTTGCATAAGTTGCATAAAATAAGTATGACAGCCTATAACGTGTTAGTATTTCGGTTCTTTGGTAATGCTTGATTCCTAAATAGTATATGTATTCAAGGTTACCTTTGTTCCTTCGATTCAATAGGAACTACTGGCAAATGAAGGACATTGCATATGGTGTCGATATGAAAGGACCAACACTTAGTGGAGTTCTAAGGCATGAAACAGGAAATGAGAGTTAAAATACTAATAAGATAAAGAGATAATTAATGTGAGTGATGTTGTTATTACTGTATGCTTAGTTTCTCCTAGGCAGGTAGGTCATTGTGTCTTAGTTCTTTCAAACCTCGATGAGAGGGTGTAAATTTCCATCATATTTGGATTCTGGCCTATCCAAACTTATATTTTAGCATATGTTTGAATGATAAATTACATATGATTGTTAATAACATGCTTAGCATGTGGTATGTCTGGTTATTCATTAAGCCATCATTTATGCTCACACCCCTATTAGTATGATCCTTTGTCCTTGGTTGGCATCTTCCTGGAATGTAGCACCGGCAAGATTTCAAAGCTAGAAGAATTATAGGATAGATGGGCTATTATTATTTAGTGATATGTATTAGATGGTGTTTTGAATATCAGTTTATGTTTTGAGAACTTTGTATGTTAAGAGTGTTGGTTACAATTTATGATATCATATTACTCAGACAAAATTTGAAAAGGTATTGTTTATGGTGTTGTATCCTATATGTATTCATGATTCTTATTACGTGACCAAAAAGATCATGTCTTGTTGAATTATGTTATCTTCTAAGGTTTAACTAGTATTAGAATACGTAAGTGATCCTTTTTGATGTCATCTAGTATTTCTAACTATATATTTTTAGACATTAGATAGTATCATAATATATATGTTACTACCAAGGTATCCTTGGGGCATGACAAATCTAACGTCTTTCTTCATTTCAGAGCTTGCTTAGCCTTAATAAACTACTAAAAAATAGAAAATGAAAGGAAACGCAGAACAAAGTACTAAGCAATTGCTTTTTTGTTGCATGTTTTACGTATGTAATCGCAAAGATGTGTGACATATGAACATTGCGCTTTGCACGTGTCCATGGCAATAAAAATTAGAGGTGGGCAAGTGGGTTATAGATTGTGAGCCAGCCCATTTAACCCACTTTGAAAACGTGTTAGGGCCTATATTTTTCAACTCATTTAAAAGTGGGTTAATTTTACCTATCCCATTTAAGTCGTGAACCAAAGTAGGTTGGCTCGTGGGTTAAGTGGGTTGGCCCACTAGCCTACTCGTATAAAAGAAATAAAAAAAGGGAGAGAATAACTATTAATATGGTATTGTTCTTGGGTCTTTCATGATTGAGCTTTGTAACAAAGAATGACAAATTGATGTATATGCATCATAACATTTTTTGCAAGTATATCTTTATTATTTCAAATAAGATGTAATATCTAATAAAATTATTTTAATATATAAGTAATTATAATAATGAAATTAATCATTTATACATTTAGAACCTTACAAAACTTAATTGTTTTTAATATATACATTTTATTCAAATAGTATAAATGGGTTAAATTGGTCAATTTGGCTCTTTAACCCATAAAGATATGCAAGTGGGTTAAATGGGTCAAGAATTGGGTTGGCCTGTTTAACCTATAGGCCAAAGTGGGTTGGGTTAGGGTCAAGAAATTTTGATCCGTTTACCCTGTGAGCCAAAGTGGCTAGGCTAGGTCAGGTTGGCTCGTTTAACCCACTTGCCCAGTTCTAATAAAAATGATGCAGTAATGGCGACCACTTCAAATGGATTGATGAAGGAACTTACTTTTCGTAATTTTTTTCCGTTAATCATACACTAGATTTTACAAGCCGCACAAAACAAAGGGAAGTGCTAAACAAAAAGTTTTTTTTTTTTCATATCAAAAGTACTGGCATTGAAGAGTAAGTTTATTTCAAGTATCAATATTTCATAAAGTTGTTTAAGATATCAACGTTTAGGATAGTTTTATGTGAGTCAAATAAGGTATTAATAGTTAACCAAAATTAAGAAAATTTAATTAAAAACTAGTCCAAATGTTGATATATTAAATTAACTTTATAAAACATTGATACCTCAAGTCCTAATTTCTCATTAATTCCATAATTCGTAGATTTGAATCATCTCTACTTGTTTAATTGCTTATATGCAAATACTATCAACTTATAACTTTATAATTCGTCACCTAATTACTTTAAATGAACTTTATGGACCAAAATTTTTAGATTTTAATTTGCAATTCCTATCCTTATGTGATTTACCCCATATGCATACATACGTATCACATCATTTCCATCATTTTTCCACTTTCAATCATTAATTAACAACATTACTCATCCCATGTGCACCTATCCTTTAAGAGTTCATGCATATCACAACCCAAACACCATATCCATCATTAAAATCAATTTTTCTAGCAGCTCATATTCCCAAAACACATGCTTACATTCCAATTACAAAGGACCCAACCAAGCCTACATCACTATTCATCAATTTTTAATAGTATTAACTAATTTAGTAGCTTACCTCACTAAATTTTATACCATTTATTCTTATTTTAGCTCTAACTCCAAATGAACATATCCAAAATCTTATAAAACTTGAAATTTGGTTATTCCAAACACATACAAATATACCACAATCATTTTCTACACTTAAATAGCCATAAAACATTTAAAAAATACCCTTTAAATTAGGGTTTTACCTTAGCATAAATTTAAGGGAATTTGAGAGTCTTCCTCCTCTTCCAATATTTCTTCAATCTCCTTATGTCCAAGTGTAATATATATATATATATATATATATATATATATATATTAGAGGGTAATTAATACTAAACTCTCATTAATCCAGCTTAATTAACACTAAAAATGAATTAGGGTTTAAAGTTTTAACTTTCGTCCTTTCAGACCTTTGAGAGGGTTCTACAAAAGAAGAGAGTGCATAAAAAGACTATAATGCCTTGGATCAATCATGCCACATGGTACAATCTTAGGTGTTTAATTTTACATGTGTGGAAGCCTCGGTTAGTTTTAAGTAGTCAAGAGTTTTTAATCAATCTTATAGTCTAATAATGATTTAATTAGTGCCATCAACTCTATTTTATTCATTTTAACTAAATTTTTAATTTTATTTTTCTTAAGTTTTTTTTTAGGGGAAAAATCATAATTTTGCAAAAATTAGGCCTAAATTGCATTGTTTTGGTTTTTCTAGTAAAACCTCATCCAAGGACATTTTTAAATTCTAATTTACTTTATTTTTTTTATTTTTTAATTTTTTTAGATTTTCAAAACTTTGGGTTCTTGGTTTGGCAAAATTGGGAATTTTGAAAAATTTAGGGATCTAAGCTCCTATAGGACTTTAATTGGCTTTAATTGACCTCAAAATGATTTTAATTTCTTATAATTAGTGTATGAAACGTTTCAAATAGGCTCATGATTTAAGAAGGCTATCAAAGGAGAAACTCCTAGGAACCTTAAAGGCACATGAAATGCTAAGAACATCCAAAGGAAGGAAATGTTGCTTAAATCTTCTTGTTTTGACTCAAGTGATGAGAATGAGGAAGAGGAACTAGACCAACTAACAAAGAAATTCACAACTTTCTTGAAGTACAAGAAGAAGTTGAAGAGGAGGGAGGAAACTAAGCATTAAATCCAAAAAGGAAGAAGAATAAAGTAATTACATGCTTCAAGTGCAATAAATATGGACATACATAAAAATCTTGGGTAAAGCTCAAGAAGGGTGATAAGAAGCAAAATAAGGAAATCATGGTTGCTACATAGAGTGAGGAGGATGAAAATTTGTGCTTTATGGCTCTAGATGATGAGGTATGCTCTTCTTCTTGCAATATTCCATATGGTGACTTGATAATGGATAAAATGAGAAAGAAAACTAGCTTGAAAAATCAATGATGAAAAAAAGTAGGAGAAAAACTAGATGAACTTATAAATGAGTTTGATGAGCTAAAAGTTGAAAAATGAAAAGTTGTAAAAGATAATGATTACTTGACATTGGAAAATGAGAAGTTGAAAATTAGAAATGATGGACTTGAAAGTTCAAAATGATTTGCTTGATATTGAAAATAAAACTTTAAAAGGAGATTACAATGATATGATATGTGATGATAATATTTCAAAGGAGTTAGAGAAGCTAAAATGGAAAGTGTTACTTTGAAAACTAGCTTAAATAATTCAAAGGCAGCTATAGTCAAGTTCATCGAAGATGAAAAAAAATTGAAAACACTTCTTAGAAAACAAAAGTGTGATCCAAATAGGTATAAAATTGGTTATAATGGAAACAATAAATGCAAGTCCCATAAGACTTGCTTTATGAAAGCTACTCATAGGATTTGCAGTTATTGAGGTAGAAATGGGTAACAAGGGACAAATATACATTTCAACTAACCAAAATAGACCAAAGTACAAATGGGTACCAAAGAGATGAAATTTTGTTTTATAGGTACCACCAAGGAATCTCGAAAGCACCAAATGATGGTATGAATTATTTTCATGGTATGCCTTATTTTTTTTAGCTTTATGATGTTCTTAAAACTTGCTAATATGCTTGGTTATATAATTTTTGGTGGTTTTGTGATATATGTCCATGAGTAGAGCTTTTATGATACAGATTGGAGAATTCGTGTGTTTCACAAATCTAGCATTATATTGCAATCTAGGGATTTGTATTATATTTTTGAGTTTTTATGATATGAAAAACTAAAATTACAAGATATAAATGATCAATCGTTGGATATGATGCACCAAAGAGAAAATTGAACTAGATGTTCCAATCAACTGATATAACGCATGATTAAAAGAAACAAGGAAGAGTAATCTTGAGATGAAAACCCAATATTACTTAATAAGTAATTGTTCACAACGAATATTAAAGTGTCAAAGATGGATAAACTTCTTCTAACATAACTCTAATGACTCTGATATATAGAGTAAGGGTAATAAAAAAATAAAAATCAAAACAAATAAAATAGGAAGCTTAAAAATAAATTTCAGAAACAATGCAAGATGGTACATTGTTCCGCATGGTCGTGCGTCAGAGAGTGAACTCCGTGATCACATAATCAAACATTGAGCAATACACATCACGACTGCGAAATCCCTAGTCATGTCCTAAGCACAGCCAAACCATAGGCTGTGATCTTTTTTATCTTCAATTTTCTCCAAATGACAACATTCTAACGGGATTGATCACGGTCGTGCTTGTCATCATGGGCTTGGTCATGAGCGTGACGCAAGGAGTGATCTCCTTTGTGCCTTTATTTGCTTGTTCCACTTTAATCACCTTCTTTGGCACAGGTGTGATCTTCAATATTGATGAGTTTTACTTCAAGTTTTATCTTTCCTCTATACTTAAGCAAGTTTTATCTTTCCTTCAAGTTTTATGGATCAACCTATTTGCATTATAGCTAGCTCCAGGCACTAGACATGCTTCAAAGCATGGCATTAGAACTAGCATGATAAGACGTTTGATCATGTGAATAGTAGCTAGCAACCATGCACTAAAACATTTTTCACGTGATTATAATGTTTTTTTATCATGGTGTAGTCTACAAGCTTCTGGACATTAGCAGGGTTCATAACCTTCTATGCCTTCTTTTTTGTAGAAGGCATCCAGACTGTGACTTGTGGCGTTAGGATTCTGGTTTACAGAAACTAGCCATTGGAGCATTTAATGTTGGAGCCAAATAAGGTAGAAAATGTGAGCAACAATTAGCTTTTTAGCTAAACTATAAGTAGAGAGCTTTGGGAAAATTTGGGGAGTTAGTTAAGCATATAAATTTGCTATTAAATCACTTGTATCATTATCCCATTTGAATATGTCTTTGAACTTTGTTTGCATATGAAAAGTGTCGAATATTTTCATTGAGTCTATAGTTATCACGCTCCTAGGGGTACCCCAGTTGCATTATACCTCTATGTAACAAACTGATGCCCTTGATATTCCATATGATCATAATAGGGAGTCATAAGAGAGAAACATAGTATATGATACAACTAGCTACACCATGGGATGTTACTTCGATAGGATCATTTTGATTGCTTTGATAATAAATGATGCATGCATATAAGTTACATAACGAGTACATTACATACTAAATTTTACATCACAATCTAATCTTATTTGTTACAAACCAAGTTCTCAAATAGAATAAGAACATATAATAGACCATCATATGCTACTATAATTATAACTTCCATCCCTTCCCGATCCTTGTTAGCTTTAGGATCCACATCGATGCATACTTCCATGAGGAAACTAGCTATGGATAGAGTAGTACCCTAGAGAATCTATAGGAACATGAGCGAAAGTATGGCTCAATGAGATAACCTAACCAGATCACAAATCAAGCAACAACAAGTAAGTGTAATTAGTAATCATATGCAATGCAACAATTAACCATATGTACAAGTACAAGTTTGGATAAATCGGGATCCAAATAGGATGGAGATTTACACCCTCTCATTGAGGTTAGAAGGAAACCATGATGAGTGATCTACCATGCCTAGGAGAATGAGAGAACTAAGGAAGAATGGGTACCATACACTCTCACAAATTAATTTTAAACATTTCACTCATATCCTTGTAACAAAGAAACTCTACTAAGTATTAGCTCTTCCATGTTGATACCATGAGCAGCATTCCTTCGATGCCATTTTAGTTCCCATGAAACCGAACAGAACAAAGGTAGCCTTCCGTAGAACTAAGAAAATTTCATCTAGAAAAATCGAGCGATACCACAGAACCAAAATGTTAATACGTAGCAAGGTCTTTCGTCCTTAATGCATCAAATGCAAATTGTGCAATGCATGATAAGTTGAATCTATGGTCAAATAACATTAAGTTATATTTATAAGGAATCATATAGCTTACAGACAAGTTTTAATATGCTCCATACAATGATTATCGTGCAAGGAAATTATCACTTTTGATATTATACTTTTGGTAATCAAACAAGCACTGAACAACATACAATATACCCGAACCCCACATACATAGCAATCTCATTATATTATTACATATGTAACAACACTACAAGCATAGATAATGTGATAAGGACAAAGTTACTCACTTGCTTATGCTGACTCAATCATAATAACCCTCAAGAAATTCTAACAATTGGTTGATTTCTCCTATATAATATAATAAGAAATATTCATTACCATACGTAATGTCATATAACAGGTATTATTAGTGCTTGAGTGTCCTAAACTCAGTTATATTTCTTTTAATCCTTTTTTCTCATTTCTATTCCAATTTTTATCATATGAATAGTCACTTCAGAGCTTAGTCTATTATTTATTAATGTTATAATAAAGTTTGCATAGATGTATTTTTGTTAGAGAAAGGACCTTAAAAGATTTCAAATATTGGTTTTTGTTACATAATCTTTAACTAGGCCTATCATACTCATTTTAACTCGAATTTTTATGTATAAATAGGTGATGGAAAGGTTGTTTTGAGTACTATCTAATGATCTATTTAATTTATTCAAGTTGAAATTACTATTCTTTTTATATTATAGGACCCAAGAGAAACTTTAGTGTGACTAAGCTTCTCATTTTGAGTTTATGATCTTTATTCCAAGTTTAAATCCTTATGTATTGTTTTTGTTAATAGTTTTCAAGAATTAAACTTATCTCTAGTTCATTAATCCCCCATATGGCCGAAATCTACACTTGGTTTTATTTTCATTGTATTTCTCCTAATCTTTAATCTAACTTTATATCCTTGCTTTGCTTGATTGCATTAACTAATTTTTATTAAGTTTGTGTCCATTCAAGTACAATAACTTTACTTTCTCAAGTGTGTACTAGCTTATACTAGGGTATATAAGATTCCATTTTAGTCTAATTACCTATTCTTAAGTTAGAATACTTTGTTACAATTTATATTTTGTTTGTCAACCTTACCTATATATGTAACTCAAAATTTTTTATTATGTGTAGGCCATTTTTCAAATTCACCCACATATTCTCTTTCTTATATGATCATGTTATTAGATTATTTGACATTTCAAACTTAATCCATTCCTATAATTATTGTTAGGGCTGAAACTATAAGGTATAGTCTCCTAGTTTTTTTGTTTTCCTTCAATTACTATTATATCTCATATGTACCCAAGATTATGTTTGTATTTGATTTGAAACTAATTAAACTCAATTTAGGACATACTTAGTCCAATAGGGCCAAAATCTCCTATAAGTTTATCCATGTTCATCTTAGCTAATTTCAATCACATAAATCATATCATACGTCTATATTATTTAGTACAATCTAGGTTTCATCATGAGATATATTTGCTAAGTCTTATTCCTCATGTGGGCCAAAATACATAAGGGATTTAAATCCAAGTTCTAGTTTAGTTCTTCATGAAATTCATTATTAGATGAGTAGTATGATTATAATAGAGCATAAATCTTTTAATGCTATAAGAGTATGATGTGATATGTCTCGTAATCCTAGGTAGCTGAAATTTAAATAGGTTGAAAGTCAATCTATTCTTTTGATTTTCTAATTATCTATTCATGGTCATAATAAAGGCTTAAGCAAGTGTAGAATTTATCTTGATTCGAGAGAGTTTGAGTTGAATATCTCCCCATCCTATAGTGAACCAAAACCTAGGTTTAGAAGTAGGAAAATGAGTTGTTGAATTTTAAAGATAATTTACTTGATTAAGACAATTCCTTACCTTTGTTTTGTGGTCCCTTGATCCTATTGTCTTGAAGGTTGACTATAGAAAGCTTTAGATAGTTTTAGAAGAGTGTTATTTTGAAGTTGTTTAGTTGAAAATGAGGGTAGTGTTCATGGTATGGAATACACAATTTGAAGTTTGAGTAAGAAAGGACAACTTCTTTTTCAAGTAAATTCCTTTTAAGGTGAAAATGAATAGAGGTGATGTTGAAGTGTCAATATCTGGAAGGGGTTGATATTGTAAACCCCTCAATTTTAAGGTAAAATTTGAGTAAACCCTAACCCTAGTTAAACCAAAACTTTAAAAGTCAACAATGATAAAGGCATATTAGTAGTTTTAACTCTGGCAATCCCGCACGCCGAAACTTGAGAACAATAGAAATGAGCTACTAGTGGATTATAGTTTAGAATAATATAAGATAGCCTAAAAAGATCAGATTCGCTTAAGATTTGATTGTTTCAGACCCGAACGGGATCAGTTCTCGAAAAACATGTCTCGATAGTAAAAATATTCTGGAAATCAATATAGATTCGTAATTTCATAAGGATTCATAAAATATCAGTTTTGTAATTTTCTATATCTAAAAATATCATATATCGTATTTTTACGCATAATTCCTTTACTACCAATAATTGATTAGTCTTGTTTACTAGTCATTGTACTATTTCTACTATTTATTATTATTCCTCTATCTCTACTTTTTCTTACTACTCTACACTCTTGCAACACCTATCTCTAGCATTTTCTTTCCTTATAAAACTTTACATATAACTTCTCTTACACTTTAATTACTTTTTATTATAAAAATACAAATAAATCAATTTCTCTCTCTCCCCTCCCAAAACCGATGCTATCCCCCCTCTCTAACATCTATTTTTTTCTTATTCAATTAATTTTATTACATCTAATTTCCTTCCACGTTTCTCTATAAATACCACATCTCCCTTTATTTCTTTCATACGTCTCATTTATATAGCAAAACTCTCTCAAAATCACTCCACAACTTTCCTCTCCAAAATTTTCCTACAACACTCTCTTCTTCCCATATAACAACCAACACAACATTTATTCTTCCATCTACATTTAACCTTAGGTAAAAGCTTTAAACCCTTCCTTATATTCATGTTAACATAACATGAGCATGTTGTGTGATTGATTTCTAAAATCCCGTGAGCATTATTCTAGGGGTGAAATCATGAAAACAACAATTTGTTCATGTCTTGTTCAACACTATGTTCATTTATAATTATTGTTGTTATGTTTTTATTTCATTCATGCTACTAATCTAACTTCTTATATGTATTATGTATATGTATATATATGATCTTAGAGTCAAAAGCTCACTAATCTAACTTTTATTTATGCTCTTACTTTCTTGCTTATTTATTTAGTTTATGCAAATAATTAAGACTAGTCTTCTAGTCTTAGACTTGTCCTCATTAAGTCAAAACGATTTTCTTTATTTCTTTTTAGGACTGATCCATAATCTAAGTCCAGGGAGCCTTAGCATAAATCTAAGACTCCTATAATTTTTCTTATTTATTTCCTTGCTTTTATTTATAGGACTTGTCAATTTCTAAGTCTGGGAAAACTTGAATCAATATCTAAGACTTCTGCCATCTTTTTCTCTTTCTTTTCTTATGCTTTTCTTTTCTCCTTATGGAACTTGTCCATATCTAAGTTCTGAGAAGCCTTGATACAAGTTAAAACTTCCCAATACTTGATTTTACATATATGTTTATTTAATTTTCTATGTCTTTTATTCTATATATTAATTATTTTATCATACTATATAGCTACAGGTTTGTATTCATGCATGATGATAATGTTTTTATCTTACTTAAATTTTTAAAGAAATAAAAAGGAATATTTTTTTTAATAAAAATAGGACTAAACTCTTTATAAAAATAATTGTTAACACTTAGGAGAAATTTTCCATGAGAACTTAGGATCATGATTCAACTGAAGAAGATATAAGAGGAGAACAAATTCTAGAAAATATTTTTCTATTTTCAATGTCTTGTTCGTACATACATAGAGATATTATATATACTGTTGGAATATCTCTCCTACTACTATATTAATTACATTGTTTGACTCTATATTACTTATATTATTTGACTATATTAATGACATTATTTAACTATATTAATTACATTATTTGACTAGTCTTATCATGCCCTTACAAGATGGACAGTAGTGGAGTGAGTCCAATCTTGGTCTTGAGTGAGTGGAACTAGGACCAAGCAAGAGGCTTCATAAGTGCATCAGTGAGTTGATATGAGGATGAGATGTGGAGGACACGAAGTGAGCCATTTTGATTTTATTCTCATATAAGATGATAATCAAGGGCAACATGTTTCATACGCGAGTAGAAGACTGGATTGGAGTAGAGGTTCATGGAACCAATATTATCACAATGGATCATTGGTTGATGAAGTAGAGTGACACCAAGTTCGTTAGGAGGGAGCAAATCTAACATAGTTCGGCAGTCGTAGCAGCAACGGAACGATACATAGCTTCAATGGAGGAACGAGCAACTTTTTGTTGTTTCTTAAAACTCCAAAAGATGGGATTGTGACCAAGATAAATGATGTAAGCACTAGTAGAGGTATAGTCATCCTTATTGTCAGCCTAGTCGGTGTTAAAGAAAGCATGCAAATTAGGAGGAGAAATGCGACAAAGTGTAATACCATGATCCAAGGTGCCACAGAGATACAAAAGAAGCCGTTTAACCACATTCCAATGATCAGTGGTTAGGCGATCCATAAATTGAGAAAGTTTATTTACTGTGTAAGCAATGTCTGGATGAGTGAGAGAGAGATATTGAAGACTCCCAACAATAGTTCGATACTCTATAGGATCAGTTAAGGATGTGCATGCACTTAAGGTAAGTGGTGGATAGATAGCTAGAGGCGTTAAGACAGGTTTAGCTTCAGTCATATGAGTTTTGTGAAGAAAATCAGCGACGTATTCCTTTAACTTCGAAATATACCATCAGTGTGAGGAATGACTCCAACACTAAGAAAGTAGTTCAACATACCTTGATCCTTAATAGAGAACCGATGAGAAAGTTTTTGGATAAACTTATGTACAGCTTGGTTGCTATTCCCAATGATAATGATGTCATCAACATGGGCTAAGAGATAGATGAGAATGCCATGATTGTTGAAGATGAACAAGGAAGTGTCAGCCAATGAATTAGTGAAGCCATAATCGAGAAGGAAATGGCATAGTTTATGTTACCAAGCATAAGGCGCCTGTTTGAGACCATAGATGGCTTTGCAAAGTTTACACACATGATGAGGATGATCATGATCAATGAAACCCGGTGGTTGAGATATAAACACATCCTCTATAAGAGTACTTTGAAGAAAAGCATTATTGACATCAAGTTGTCATAGGTGCCAGCCATTACTAACTACAAGACTAAGAACCAGCCACACAGTGGTGGGTTTGATGACAAGACTGAATGTTTCAATGCAATCAACTCTAGGCCATTGATGAAAGCCTTTGGCAACTAAGCATGCTTTATACCTATCAATAGAACCATTAGGACCATTAGGCATGTATTTAGTGTGAAAAATCCACTTACACCCTACTAAGTTTTAAGTAGGATTAGGAGCAATAAGTTCCCATGTGCCGTTATGAATGAGAGCACCAAATTTCTCAGACATTGCTTTGCGCCACTTGGCATCCTATGACTTAACTGATGGTGGTGGATTCAAGTATATGTTGATGAAGTTCAGCGTTGAGATCAAGCTTTTGGATTGGTTTATGGATATTGTGTTTGGATCGAGTCATGATAATTCTAAGTGATGATGGTAGGAAATTGGGTATGTTTGAAGAAGGATTAAGTTCAGTAAATGAGGAAGGATTAAGGCTAAATTGTGGAGGAACAGTTATATTAGGTTGCAAAGTGTGGGGGTAGGCAGGGTAGATGTGGTAGAGCTAGAACGAGAAGCAAGGGGAAGGGTGATAGAACACCATTCAAATACAGTGGAAGAGGAGGCACGAGGAAGAGAGGGATAAGAAGTGGCAAAAGGGAAAACAGATTCAACAAATCAGATATGGCAAGATGTATACGAACGATTTGTAGAGATGTGAAGACGAAGATATGCACTTTGAGTGGAGGAGTAGCCAATAAAAACACGCGAAGAAGAACGGGATTCAAATTTATGCGTGGTGTAAGGACGAAACCAAGGATAACAAAGACAACCAAAACTATGAAGCTGATCATAGTTTGGACCAGTAACAAAGAGTTTGAAAAATGGAGACACATTTTGAAGGGTGGGAGTAGGGAGACGATTTATAAGATAGACAGCGGTAGTGAAAGTAAAGGACCAATATGTGAGAGGCATAGATGCATGAAATAATAAAGTGAGGCGCCTGTTTCAACAATGTGTCAATGATGACGTTCTGAGTACCCATTCTATTTCAGTGTATGAGGTGGAGAGTGAAGAAGAAGAAAAAGGCAATTTATGACTTTTATTGCTGTAACAAGAATTACAATAGTACTTGAGATTCAAAGAACTAAAAACATCTAAATTGGCTAAAGATAAAATATGCTTGAAAGTTGACACAGATGGATGACCAAGCCTGAGATGCTATGCAAGCAAAGTAGTTTTCGTATTGGAGAAAGCAAGTAATGATGAGGGAGAGCATGGCCATTTTAAATATTAATAGGTTCATTTTAAAGTTTGATAACTCATTATTATGTAAGTTTCTTTAAAACTTTTGATGTTGGCTCAATTTCACTCTTTTCAAAATGCTAAAAACTTATTTAGATGGTTATACCAACACTTTGATAAGCACTAAGAATAAAACAAATTTTTTTAAGTCAAGTTAAAATCAACTCACTAGTTTAAAAATCCACTTAGAAAATAAAATTTGCCAACAACCTAAGAAATCAAGTTTTTAAAATTATAAACTTATTTTATGAAGTTAGGAAAATATAGTTATAATGGTAAAACACTCAAAATATTAGTTTCTTCTAGCAACTTAGAGAAAAATTTTGTAAACTTCATTTTTCCAACTTCTAGAATCAAGTTTTTTTATGAAAAATCATTGCCGAGACAATACCACTAGAATCATTAGAATATATATATATATAAATGATTTTTCAACTATACAAATATCTATGTGTCTGCTATGAAATTTTTGGATGAAATAAAAGTTAGAAAATCACAATTTGGAGGCTAGAATTTTCGTGTCAAAATTGTATCGACCCATTTTTCAACCCAAATGACCTTAAATGTAAAAAATAACCATAGAAATAGATAGATTTTTTTCGAATAAGTAGAAAAATGACATCTTATGTGCGAAATTCCTAGTTAAAATAAGCAAGTTATGGCCATTTTAAGTTGGAATTTCCATAAATCTAATTTTACCACGAATCAAAAAATAGAATTAGAAAATTCAAGTAGAAATTCTATAGATTACTCATTTTGGGTATTTCTCTTGTTTAGGTGATCGGGGAGACGATATTTACTATCTAGAGGACTACTTTGATTAGGAGTACTTCACCAAGATATGGCCGAATAAGTTCACTTCCTTCATTTTTAATACTCATGATTATGCTTGTAGATTAGTTGCACTAGAACTAGCAAAAGGTAAAATGGGAAGTGCATGTGATTTATAATTTTGGATGAATTTATACTAAGCATATCAAGTCCTGAATTGCCTATAATCAAATGAATGCTTTATTATCGTGTTGGAGTGTCTGAAATTGTATGATCACTATTAAAACATTATAGTTATATGTCGAAAGCTTAATGAAATTAATTCATGCGCTTCACGTAGTTAGTTCCATTGTATTTGCTATTATACATTTGGTGGGACAAGTGTATAACAATGGTGGTTGACATAACTGGTAGTATCTATATGTGGCAAGTAATAGCCGGAATGATCTACAAAGTGACGAGTAGTAGCTAGTATGACTTATATGTTTTTTATGGAGAATAGTATCCAGTAAGATCTATAAAAATCTATTTGCAAAAGTTTTGGTAGTGATTGGTCGGTATACCTAACCCCGAATGTAGGGCGTATATTTATTCAACATATGGTTCCCCAAAAACCATATGACTTGTTTGCTCATGTGTTAGATGCATACATTTGCTTGTTTAATTATAACTTGTTTGATATTTTGGCTCGAGTATGATAAATCGGGAATATCCTCACTTAGTCAGTAAAGCTTATACCTCTGTAGATTTTTGTTGTTGTAGGATCACTTGACATATGAATAAGATTTCTTTTGGGAGCTTTTGGGGGAAATCCAATCATGGACTTAGATCGGACTTCCTTTAAAATCTTTTGGTGATAGTGTTTAATTTTTGTTTTAAGACTAAGTTTAATTTTCGATCCTTGGAGGACTTTAGTAGGGGAATGCCCCTAAGATGATGTAAAAGAACTATTTCCTTATATTTTGTGGACAAATGTTTATCTAGATTCTTGCTGCCTTTATATTACTTACTCAAACTATGCTTCCTACTGGTATCACCTATCGTCGTGTTGTACGCTTTACATATGATATCGAGACTTTTGCGTAACTAAGGTAGTCATTCCTATGTCTTAATATTGTATGTGGTAGACTGTCATGTTTAGGGTACCCTTTTTTGACGTGATGATATTTACTGCAATTCAAGGGCTTTAATGTCCTTATTTGTTTATTTTCTCATTATGTATATTAATTGATAAGATTTATTTTGATTGGATAAAAATATGAGATATTTGGTGATGTTGATGTTTTTATGTATAGGGGAAATGTCTTTCATGGCATTTGCTTGAGTTTAGGATTCCTACTGGTATCACCTATCGTCGTGTTGTACGCTTTACATATGATATCGAGACTTTTGCGTAACTAAGGTAGTCATTCCTATGTCTTAATATTGTATGTGGCAGACTGTCATGTTTGGGGTACCCTTTTTTGACGTGATAGATATTTATTGCAATTCAAGGGCTTTAATGTCCTTATTTGTTTATTTTCTCATTATGTATATTAATTGATAAGATTTATTTTGATTGGATAAAAATATGAGATATTTGGTGATGTTGATGTTTTTATGTATAGGGGAAATGTCTTTCATGGCATTTGCTTGAGTTTAGGATTCCTTGTCCTTTTCTCTACTATTAACATTAAATGCATGGATCTTGAATTGATATTTAGAAGATTTTGGAAGATTCAAGTGAATTTCTTGATGGTGATCTATGTTTATGTGTGCAAGGGCTAATTCACGGCAATACTTGGGATTTAGGGTTTAGATTTGTCTTTGGTGTATAAATGTCATTAAATGCAAAGATTATGTGGAGATTGTGTGGAATGTGGATGTCACGCCCTGAGGGTACCCTAGTAGTAATAAACAAGTTACACTTGAATATTATCACTAGATTACCTTCAAAAAATGACAGGTTTTCAAAACAACAGGATCTTTTAAGTTGCTTGATAAGAAATAACAAATATATGAGAGAAATGATTTAGTGAATAACCATTACAAACCATTACAATCCATATATCTCCTTTGAAATATACAATTAAATAATCTACTCTAATAGTACATAGCTATCAAACTAAAATATATATGTAGACTTCTAGCTTCAAAGCTCTTACCGGAGCCATATTCTTGGATGTAACTAACCAGAGACGTAAAGTGAACCTGAAAAGACTGTAGGAGTATGAGCGAAACCACAACTCAGTGAATAATCAGACATACCATACATCACGCGAGTCATTAACAAATCATATGCAATGCAAGCACTCAACCATATGCACAGATACAAGTTTGGATGATCTAGAATCCAAACAGGAAAAAGATTTATGCCCTCTTTTTAATGGGTTGAAGAACCAGCACTCAATGACCCACCTGCCCAGGAAAGACTAAGTACATAGGAGAATTAACGATTTCTCGTTTTAATGTTATCACTTTCAATATAGTTGCTTGCACAAACCATCTCCTGCAATCCCCTTAGAAACACCCTAAGTATTAATCATTTCAAAGCGATTCTACGGGCGACGTTCTTCGGTGCCTTTTAGTTCCTCATAGGATCGCCAGACCAAAGAGAACCTTGGAAGACTCACACATTGGATCAACCAAGCAAAAACAGAGATCCGAAATATTAATACGTAGCAGGCTGTCACAACCATATATGTAATAATGCAATTCGTGCAATGCATGTTCATATTATTTTGTTAAGTCCATAATTCTTAATCGATTTCGGGGTGATCATACATTACACACAATCATTATTATACTACTGCACAACACCAACCATTGCGTTATCGCTTTTATAAAGATATTTTAACAATCATATAATCAGATCATATCATACTTTTCAACAAACATTCATTTGATTATCTTGCATTACATATTTGACTATTTACAATCACAACCAGTACAATATGACTGAATTACTCACCTGCTCATACCGACTCAGTCGTAATAATCCGCTGGTAGATCCTCTAATGAGTCAAATTCACCTATTTAAAACAAAATATTCATTAATACAAAGTAACTAAATTCCTATAGGTGATTAGTGTCCTAGACTCGATATTAATATTTAGTATCGTCGTGTTTTTCCTATTTAATCTCACATAATTGTTTGGTTATTTTTAAAAGTCATATTACTCCGGAAATCAACTTATTTCAATTTCCATTCTTATTATTTTATCTTGTTAAAACAAATATTAGACTAATAATACTTTATTTAACTCTAAATATTTTCTTAATTCTAGGGTTTCAAAAGTTAATAGATATTAATTCTAAATAGACTTAAATACTTGTATTATAGTCACTATCTAATACATATTTATTTAACATACATATATATATATATATTTAGTAGATATTATATATATATATATATAAATTCGGTTTAGGTCAGAAAAATTTTCGTTGGAAAATTTTAGCTGTAAGCCGGCTCAAGGCCGCCGGCCTACATCTCCAGGTGCCGGTGTAAATCATTTTAAAGAGAAAATTTCATATCGAGTGCACCGGTGTTGAAAGCTGCCAGCTTTCAACGTACGTCGGCCCTACGCCGCCGGCGTAGATTCCCAGGTAGCCGGCTTACGTTGAATCTTTACGTGAAAATTATTTTACGTAGCTTCTGATCAGTGTAAGCCGCTTGTAAGTCGTCGGCCTATCCATGTAAGCCGCCTGTAAGCCGCCGGCCTATCCATGTAAGCCGCCGGCGTACAGCGTTTACACTGCCGGCCTTGAGGCAGCGTTGCACTGTTAATCATCTTCTTCCTCGGTTCGATTCTTTTTCTTTGATTTTTACACGTTAGAATCATACTTAAACTACTTCTAAGAGTTTATATATCATATATAAGGATATATAACAACTTTTAACACGTTTAAAAACATAAATATATAGATTTCGATTCCTGGAACTTAAAGCTAGGGTTTTGAAATTTTACCTTGTTGGAGCTCGTTTGATGCAATCCGAAGCTTGTGTTTGTGTTTAATATGTTCCTAAGATAATTTTAAGTCAGATACAAAGCTTAGATTCGGACAAAAATAACTCGAGTTACCTCAACTTACCTTTGAGCTCGTTTTTGAGGGTTTTCAGCCTTGTATTTCTTTTGATCCGAGTTTATGTTTTGTGTTTTGTTTGTTCTTTGTTTCCAGTTCGTTTTGGTGGTTGTTTTGGAGTATTTTCGGACTGGAAGATGTTGAGGATTTATGGAATTTTTTTTTTCATTAATGGCTTTAAATACATATATATATAGAAGAGAGAAGGAGTGGTTGCGGCTGCTTATTCTCCTTCATTTTCCTCCGAATTTCTCTTCATTTGCAGTTGTTTTCATTGCATTTAATACTTAGAAGACTTGGCAACTTGTGATTGGTTGTGTGGTTGATTTTTGTGGAAAATTTGGTGCATGATTGAATCCAAATCCGGCTCTCTTCTTCTCCTTCCACTTGCACCGAACTCAGCCGCATTTCCCACCGAAAAAACAGCAACCCAAATATATATATATATATATATATATTAGCTTATTTATTTAGTTAAATTTTGAGTTAATTATACGGGTTATACGGGTATAGATTAGCTAATATTTGAAAGTTTTCGTACAAAAATATGGGTATAAAGTTGTATAAAACACTTAGATTTTCAAATAGTACAATTTGAGGTTATTTATATACGTAGTTAATTATTCGTATAATTTTATCTCCCGCGATTTAGATTTCTTAAGCTCATTAGGTCAATTTTTGTTTCAGGCTCCGATAGCTTAAGAAAACTCGGTTTAGAACAATAGCGCGATCCGATTATTTATTTGAAGTTTAGATTTCAAGTTATTTATCAGTTCATATTTTCGTTGTGTATTTAAAATCTTAACAGTTCATTTTTGGATTACCGTTTTCTGTTTAGAAGCATAAATAATCATTTATGCAGTATTGGACTTAATACAGAGATGAAACTATATATACATCTCTAGTTTTGATACTGAACATAAATTCTTATTAGTAGCTTTTAAATTTAACTAGGGATCTCGAAATTAGGGTTTAAGTCTAAATATAAACTCATTACTGCTCGATATTCTAGTCTTGAATCACTATCGAGATCAAAAAACAATCCTTTAATCTTTATATTCATATTTTCTATTTAAATCTATTTGTATACTAGGTTTTTGGGTTTAGATTCTAAATCATATCTTGAATTAGTTATTCAAGATACAAGATCTCGTTCTCGGTATTAACTAGGGTTAAAGAATTTTTTATTCGGTTCCTAAATCTTTCATTTATCCAAAATCTAAATATTAATTCTATTATTAGACTTCAATCAGAATCTAAATCTATTATCTAGTTTATACAATCTATTATAAAGTCGGGTACTAATGTGAAAAATTCCGGGGTTTACAGTGGAGATTGAGTTATCTCATTGTGATCCCTGGTTTCTTGCAAGAGAGAAGGGGATTTGTGGCCCTTGTATTGACACTTTAATGTCTAGGTAGGGTGATTTCATTGGTGCTAGGGGTAAAAGTAATGATTGTCCTTGATGACTCATATGCTACCTCAACAACTCATTAAATGCATTTGTCTTATTCTCTTAAAGAAGATTACCATTCATAAAGCCTCAAGAAGACTCAAGTTGGGTAGATGTCTTTATCATGCATTAAATGCCAAGATTAGCTAATATCTTGTATTAAAGGAAAAGTCCCTTTCATTAATAATGAAGGCTCAGATTTTTAAGATCTTGATGGACTCAACATCAAGCAAGTGGCACCTTACTCTTCTACAAGGGGTAAGGGATGGTTTTGAGTCCCTTCTTAAAGAATTAATCACATTTTAATTTCGTTTAATAAGCTTATAACTCTTAAAGACCATTACATGAGCTATATCATAGTTTATCTAGTCATAAGCGCATATTTGTACCAATTAGTTTAAGAAACTATCTTTAGAAAATCATCTAAGGCCTCTAAAAAAATCTTAAATTATTGTTAAGTTGAAATCTAGAGTTTATGCGATTGAGTACTTTTAAGGTTTTACCTTACATGATTAAAGTTTTCGGGCCTAAAAGGTCAAACTAGGGTTTTAATCTCTATAGAATTATAATTTTCTAATTAACATGTTTGTGAAATCTAGACTTTTATTAAAGTCTAGATTTTTAGATTTTGATCTTTTTTGTGTCCTATCATGTATTTAGTAATCCTAGTGATTTATCTTTAAATTACCATTTTATAACAAATAGATCTTATAAATTAATCACCTTCCATTGCACTTAAAATCTAAGACCAATTATGACTACTAGTTGAGTTATTATCTCGAGACACGAAATCTTGTATTTGAAATCTTTTATCACTGGAAAAATTTATATTGCGGTTTGAAGCTAATAATGAGCTCATGACTATTCATAGTTCTAATCCAGAGTTTTTGATTACTTATAAATTCTCTATCTATTGTGAATTTTGCTATTGATATTTCTTATAGTAATGTGAAAAATCTCAGGGATTACAATAGTTGCAAATGCTTTATAAGGAACTACTTTAGATTAGTTTAAGTGGCTTTGTGAAAGTGAAAATTGTACCTCAAGTGGTTTTTTTTTTTTTTTTTTTTGTGAGGCAAGGAACAACTTTAGTGCAACTTTGCGTAAATTTGTATTGTGTGTTGTGGTGTAATTTTGTGGAGACTATGGAGTGAACCAAACCCAAAATTAAATCTAAACTTAATCTTTGTATTCTCTCTCTCCTTGAATATTGCAATTTACTTTGTACTGTTCATATCTTGTTTAATCTATTAAAGTGTGTCATTTAGGCTTTATAATTGTAAAAAGGGATAAAATAGTTAAAAAATTCAATTTACCTCCACTGCCTTACCCTCTGTGCCCCCTCTAGTGTTAATTAGTTTCACAAGCTTATCAAGCAATAGAAATACACTCTTTCTAAGACCTATAAATTTCTTTTCTTTTTTGTTTTAGTTTATCTATCTTATTCATCTTTCATCTCTTATCTATCTCGTATTTGATAGTGTAATTTTTATGAAATCTCTGATAAAAGCTTATCAGTTGTATCAAATAATAAAATCCAATATAAATTTTACAACAATCTTTAAGGCAGTGTACCTATCAATTGTAGAATAGAATCACTACAGGTGTCATCCTCTAGGATCTAGATATGAAGTACTAATATTACTATTTCTCGACTATTTAACCTAATAATTGAAATGATATTATAACTACCACTTATCTAACTAATAACCTTAATATTTAATCATATGCATTCTTAAGATAATACAATCACAAAATGATATCCCTATCTTGATCCATCATAAACCTTAATTTCTTATGATAAAGGATTGATTAACGAATTGCTTATATCTTTAATTGCAGAAATTCCTAAATTCATCAATTTCTCTTTCAAGATAATTGAATTCTAACCCTACATGATTAGTGGGAATGCCTTTCATCATTATTTACATATAGAATTGCATTATTATTCAAGTTTCTAGTAAAGATTCAATCTTTATGCAGAAAGTTCATGTAGTCTATGTGATGTGATCCTAGAAGCATCAAATTTAAAACCGACCAAGATTAAGTCCAAAGCTTTGTTTCAAGGGATTAAAGACTTAATAGGTGGAGTTTCAATGCTAAAAACCCAAGCTAAGCAAACCAAGAATGTTTACAAAATAGTTTGTGATGTGGATTCGACAACTGTCTTCAATGAACTCTGATCTTGATCAATTTAAGGTTTTCTGGTTTATATGAAATTAAATAAATTAAAAAGGATATGGATGAACTTATCGCTTGATAAATTCCACGAACAATAATAACAAACCGGTTTGTAATCGATTTATAAATCGATAGGTTCCACGATCTATAAAATAATCACGGTGTTAATGAATCACGAGATTAAAAAAAATGGTGTTCGCCATAAATCTATATAACACAAGATTTGATAAGAACAAAAGATTAAAGAGTAGCAATAATCTCAATAATCAAACAAACCACAAGAGGTTCTCACACACAAATGTGCTCTCAAATGACAATATGCCAAAACTATCTAACAAATAACCAAGAGAACTATATATACTAACCCTAAAGAGACCTAAAAGAGATAATTACAAAAATACCCCTAAACAAACTTAAAAATATGAACAAATAAAAGCTAGTATGAAAATAAAACAAAGTTGGCGGCTTGACCATGTAGGCCGGCTATAAGCCGGCAGCCTTTCACTTGTAGGCCGGCGGCTTTGGCCTTGTAGGCCGGCGGCGTAGGGCCGGCTTAGGTCCTCCATGCTGGCTGCTTTGCTCCTTGATCTTGCTCCTTGATGTTTTTCCTTTTTGTTTCCCTTTTTCATGAATTTAAGCAACTAGATTCCTATCAGTTTGGGACTCGAAAGATTGAAGTTTTGAAGCTGCTACACAGTACACCGTCGGCCTTCGTCAAACATATCCGGCATTGAAAACGTTGTCAACGGGCGACCTATGTCTACACCATCCATGCACCGCCGACCTTCATTGATTATTTTGCCAGCTTCCATTATAATTTGATGTCGTTTCGAATTTCTTTTGTGGCTTTTCGAATTTCTTTATTTTTATTGATGTAGGATTAATTATAAATATGTTTTCAATTACATTGTCAGCTATGTAACTACCATAATTATGTTTTTCAGTTACGTTATCAATTATGTAACTACTACAATTATATTTTTTAGTTACGATTATGTGGCTATCTTATAATAGCCTATATATAAAGGTTAGTAAACATTTAATAGAATATATACATATATCTTTTGATTAATGAAATTAAAGAGTTTTTCTCTATGAATTCCTAAGTGAATTCGTTTATGAATTTATCGAGAATTTCTCATAGCGTTCACCCCCTTGACTTATCAATTGGTTTGCCATATCGATTGTAGCGTTTTTTACTATACCAAGGTTCTTGCCTCCATATAGGCTATGGGTCGTAGTTTCCACCAAGTTTTTTGGAATGATCTAGGGATTTTGTTTCCAAATAAACATTGAATGGAATATACATAGATATCTTTCGATTAATGAAATTAGAGGGTTTTTCTCTATGGATTCCTGAGTGAATTCGTTTATGAAATTATCGGGAATTCCTATGGTGAGCATTCACCTTTGACTTATCAATCGATTTGCCATCACCGATTGTGGCGTCTTCGACTATACCAAGGTTCTTGCCTCTATATAAGCAATGGGTTGCAATTTTCCACCAGATTTCTTAGACGGTCCTTAGGTTCAAATTCCATCGTCGATCGTTGGGTCTTAGGTTTTAATTACCTAAGGTTCTTGTTTCACATCATTTAGTATTAGAGCTCTTGGTATTCTAAGATTCCATATCCTAATTTGATTACAAGTAACTCAATCGTTCATATCCTTAGTTATTCTTGTTGTTGTTGGTTTAGGATTTGTTTGCTTTAGAAGAGTTGGATAAAAAAAAAGTTTTTATTTTTACTACGTTGTTTAAGTTGCTGAGAAAAGATTTGATCTTTGAGGGTAAAGATTTGAAATTTACTGTGTTTTTTGGGTTGCAATGAAAATATTTGATCTTTGGAGGGTTTGATTGAAGTTTTTGGGTTTTTTTCCATAAAAAAAAAAGAAAGAAATTCGTGTAAATAAAGGAAAAAAAATTGTGTCTTTTAGGATTTTAGTGAAGTTTGTGTTTTAGATCCAGGGTTTTTTTTTTATAAAAAAAAAAAGGGATTTAATGATGTTGAACTAAAGATGATGATGATGATTTTTCAAGATGGATTTGACGGTTTAAATAGGCAATTAGACAATGTTGAATTTCCATCTAAGCCTAAATCATTTGGAAGACATCTGAATGAGAAGAAGAAATCCTAGTCCATTGAAATAGATGAAACTAAGAAAAAAATTGAATAGCAGGAGATTCCTACAATTATACATGAAGATAGTAGAGTTAAAGTTGTGGGAAAAATTGTAGAAGAAAAGAAAGAAGAAGAAGACAAAAAATGAGAGGAATGTGAGAAAGGAAAAGAGTGATAAAAACACTTTGGTGAGCACTAAGGAAAAAGCCTAAGTAAAGGGAACCAAGGAAGTTTACAAAATAGTTTGAGACTTGAAAGATTAATGTTTTAGAGTTGCTGCAAGTACACCACCGGCCTTCATCAAATATAGCCGGCATTGAAAACGTCGTCAATGGGTGGCCTATGTCTACACCGTCCATGCACCGCCAGCCTTCATTGATTAATCTACCAACCTCCATTATAATTTGATGTCTTTTCGATTTTGTGGCTTTTTGAATTTCTTTATTTTTATTGATGTAGGATTAATTATAATTATTATTTTTAGTTATGTTGTCAATTATGTAACTACCATAATTATGTTTTCAATTACGTTGTCAGTTATATAACTGCCACAATTATGTTTTTTTAGTTACGATTATGTAACTGCCTTGTAATAACCTATATATAAAGGCTAGTAAACATTCAATGGAATATATACATATATCTTTTGATTAATGAAATTAGAGAGTTTTTCTCTATGAATTCCTGAGTGAATTCGTTTATGAACTTATCAAGAATTTCCCGTGGTGTTTACCCTTTTGACTTATCAATCGATTTGCCATCACTGATTATGGCGTTCTCAACTATACCAAGGTTCTTGCCTCCATATAGGCAACGGGTCGCGATTTTCCACCGAATTTCTTAGACGGTCTTTGGGTTCAAATTCCATCATCAATTGTTGAGTCTTAGGCTTTAATTACTTAGGGTTCTTGTTTCGCATTACTATGTCTAGATCCACATTTAAACTTCTTTATTCATGTAGATCTATTTTATTAGATGAAATCTCTTTCAGTCTAAAAGAAATCAAACATGCAATCAATTCTAGCCGTAAATTAATCACAAGAATAATAAAGAATGCATGAATAGACTCAAGAACATAAAATTTCACAAATCAAACAAATTTAGCACATAGATCTAGGTTTTCACAAGACATAGCATAAATAAAATCTACTACCCCATGGATTTTACAATCATAACATGAAATCTAGAAGAATAGAAAGTAAACATGATATATAATAATTCTCTTAAACAAAGTTTTGTGATCTTGAATGATGTCTGTCACGCCCCGAGAGTACCCTCCTAGTAATATGCAAGTTGTACTTATATACTATTACTAGTTAACCTTCAGAGAGTGATATATTTTCAAACAATAGGATCTTTTAGTTGCATCGATAAGAAATAATAAACACATATAAAACATAAATTAGTAAATATCTGCCGTCACAAGTCTCCATTAACTTAATATTGCAAACCATATTCCAACTCTATATGTCTCCAAATACATAAGCTGATATTTCAAATACTATCTAAGTAACGACTAGAAATAAAATTAAATATCATAACCCGAAGATCCCATATTCTTTTAGCTACTAAATCCTTACCAGAGCCATGCTCCTGGATGTAACCAACCAATGTCGTAGAGTTAACCTGAAAGGTCTTTAGAAGTATGAGCGAAACCACGGGCTCAGTTAATAACTAGACATATTACACATCTAGCAAGTTTATTAATAAATCATATGAAATGGAACAATCAAACATAAGCTTATATACAAGCTTGGATGATCTAGAATAAAAAAAAAAAAAAAGATTTATGCCCTCTTTTTAGGGTTGAAAAACAATTACTTTTATGACCTACCTATCAAAAAGAGACAAGTATACAGGAAAATCAACGATTTCTCATTTTAGGGTTATCACTTTTAACTTAATGGTATTTTAACTTACCATTTCCTGTATCTATCCTGAAACTCTCCAAGTATTAATCATTTTAAAGCGATACTACGAGCGATATTCTTCGTTGCCATTTAGTTCCCTTAGAACCCACAAAACAAAGAAAATCTTGGAAGAACTAACATTTTAGAAAAATGAAGCATTAATAGAGAACTGAAGTATTAATATGTAGCAAGCCGCCATCTTTTTTGAATATGTAATAATGCAAAACGTGCAATGCACATTATGTTATTTAATAAGCCAATAATTATTAGTCAGATATATGGTGATCATACATTACACATATATATCCACATGTTATTGCAAATCATCAATCAATTGCATTATCAATTTTATTATTTTGTATTGGCATCACAAGCAATCAACTCAAGTCAAAATCACTCTCATCATACTTTTCACAATAATTGTATTATTATCTTTGCATTACAAGTACCACTAATTACAAGCACAAACAGTATAATCGATCTGAAGTACTCACCTACTCATTTTGGCTAATCATAGTAGTTGGCTGGAAAATCCTCAATAGTATCAAGGTCACCTATTGAGACGAATAAAATATTCATCAATAAGGCATAAATTATATATCTAACTCCTATAACTATCGAAGTGTCCAATACAGATATTTTTAGTACCCGTATTGGTCTTTTTAATGGTCTTATGGTAATAATTATTATTTAATAATTTATTTTCATTTTGCTTTTCTTGATCTTATTTGATATTTATATTTTTACTGTGTATTTGTAGAGTTTGTATTCAGTAGATTGGTATTTTATCATTACTATTATTATTCCTTTCATATTGTTCCTTAGTTAACCTATTGTGATAACTAATATTTATTTTCTATTATTTAATTTCGTCGTGTTTCTCTTAATTTATTTTATATAATTATCTTGTTGTTTTAAGAAATCAAATTGTTTGATATTTTAAGTTATTCTAAATCTCCATTCTTGTATACTTATATTTATATAATACAATTATCATCATTTATTCTTATTCATAAAGTATAGTAATAATAATATTTTCTAATAGTTTTTAGAGTTTAATACTTTATAAATATTTCACCTAGTACTTTTAAAATATTTGTATCTATTTTTTTTAATAAATCTATTCTATTTATTATATATACATATATTATATATTATTTTTTGTTTTGGTTAAAACAGACTTTGTTCAAAGGAATAAGCATGTACACCGGCATCCCACGTCACTGGCATTTATTCCCATAATGCAGGTGTTCGTTTAAATTTCATACGTTTAAAGTTTCAATAAACACTAGCTTAAGGGTGCCAACCTTACAACGTATGCCGGCTGCCACGCCCCATAGGGTATCCTAAATGTAACAACCCGCCACATACTAAATAAGACTCTCGAGTTCCCTACCCGAGCCCTTCGGGAGTCTTAAGTAGATGTAAAGCGTTCCTTTACAATAATAGAATACTTCAACAAATGGAGCTAAACAGTTTAATATGGCATTCATTAGCCATAGATAATAAATCAAAACGCATAATTATAGTTTACAAAATCTAAGGGGCTTTCCCCCGCAAAATAATAACAAGTCCATTACAGTCATCCAGAGTACTTTAGTTTCCAAAGGAAGTCTATACAAAAAGAATGGATTAAACTTCTATGGGAAACTCCTATCTCCGGTACCTGTGCTGTGGCTTGCCTCAGCCTAAGCCATATAAACTCGTGCTGCAATAGATAAAAACTATGGGGGCGTAAGCTAACTAGCTTAGTGAGTAATAACTTTCATAACACAATTATGTACAATTTATTCAAACAAGTGATTATTCAAGCAAGTGTATGCATCAAACAGATGAGTTCAACAAACATATGACCAACCGAAAATCATATGCAGATGGACTTGCGCCCTCCATCCCGGGTTAGCAGATTAACGAATCCTGCGGTACGACGCCGTTTAAGCTCACGGTCAACTAACAATATTTCGTTTTATGGATCACAATTAACCAACAAATTCGTTTTATGGATCACGATTAACCAACATATTCGTTTTATGGATCACGAAAAACCAACCAATGCGAATGCTCCAACCCCATCATGATATGAATGAATCCAATTTAGAATTGGTGTCGAATATACATTAGTTCAATTCTTTTAGGTGACCATCAAGTATTCACAGACATTCAATATAAGATACTAGCTAATCAGTCAATAGCTTAACACCCGGTTTCGATATTCCTTAAGCTCCATTCCACACATCAGCAGTAGACAACATATATAATTCCCATATACCCCATCATGCATATCCGATTTCTTTTTATCTTTGCCTACACCACTAGTGCCACTACATTACAATCACATTCAGTAATTGAGAGTGGAAGTAAAACTCACTCGGCCATTGGACGCCGGTCTCTTTAGTAGTAGTAATCGGGCGGTAAGGTGTCGTCCTGCTCGGGATCACCTACCAAGTAAGAATAATCCTAATGAGATTCTCATCATGTAGCTAATCCAAACTATGCATCTAGATTAGATGAATTCGGAATTCTCACTATTTGTGGAAGTTCCGACTTAAAATGGCCATAACTTGGTCATTTTAACTCGGAATTTTGCAAATTTTATATCGATCTCTATCTACTTCGAAAGATCTATCTATTTCTAATATTAAATTCAAGTTTTGAAAATATTAAGGTCACGGAACAGTGGGATCAGTTCTGTTCGGTCACTTTCTCCATTCCGAAAAATTGTTTCGCTTTTGATAAAAATGTTCCTAGTTAATGATTCATAGATGATTGATATGGAAATGAATTCCTAGCATGAATGCCATGTAATGAGTTCAATATATGCATGGTCATGATGATTTTGTGAAAATAGACTCTTATGAACTCCTAAGTGTTAGAAAATTCCATAAAGGTTATTTCTAAGAAACCATTCTTCCACTTTACACTCCTTAGGGTTTCTTTGATTTTTAATCTTGTACTTCACTTGTTATCTAAATAAAAATGAGTTCCTAAAGTCTATATTAATCATGGCCTTCATTCATGCATAAAAATTCCCATTTTTCATTTGGTAAACATGTCTTTAAACAAGCTTCTTGTAAAAATCCGAATTTTGAAATTTCATTTTCTTGCATTTTTCTTATGGAAAACTTGTCTAATGAATTAAAAAGTGAAGCTCCAATATATATATTATCTAAGGACTTCATTTAGCTTATAAAACATCCAATTTAGACTTAGATACTAAGTGTTCTTGTAGGCATGAACCTAAGTTACGAATTTAACTATTAATCAACATATCAATATTTTTCATTCTAACTTTACTCCTTGTTTTTACATTCTTATCATGCCTAACTCATCCATGCTTATGAAAATCATCCCTTCAACATACCTATTATACATACCCTTCATTTTTCTTGTGAAACATGAGTTCAAAAGTGATTTTGGTGGTTTTTAAAGTAGGGTTTCAATTTCATCCGAATTTCCAACATTTCATATTTGACAAAACCTTTCCTTTTTCAATGTTCTTGCCTTCTATTTACGAATATCTACTATGTAACATCTCTATACATATACAAGACTACATTTTTATGATCATCAATGCATGGAAATAAAAATAACTCTATGATCATACATGTACATGAAGTTGTGGATGTCTAAACTTTAGATCTACTAAATATAATGCATGAATCATAGATCTCATGGCATGAACATCAATATATATGTAAGATCTCTACTTTACATGCATGAACAGTATGATATTTCAACCAAAACTCTTCTAAATACTAGATCCACTTCTTGTGATGGCTTGAGATTCTTGCAGTAGTGTTTTCATGTCCCTTGCGCATGCTCATTGGGATTTAAATGAGAAAACACACAAGAATGATCTTGCCATTACAAGATTAGGAAGGATCAAAGCTTAAATACACATACCAAAGGAGTCTTGAAGGAGAAAAAGAGAAGGAACAAGTTGGAAATGTGAGAGTGGGGGAGGGGGAGGCTCACGGCACCAATGGAGAAGAAAGGGAGAGTTTTCTCTTTTGAAAAAAAATGAAACAAGTGAAAATGAAGAGAGAGAGAGAAAAATGTGTTTATATATGAAGGCATTAGGGTTTATTAATGAATAAAAATTGCAAAAATAAATTAAATGAGAGAAAAATAAAAGGGGGGGGGGGGGGGGGGGGGCCGGCGCGGTGGCGCGCCGGCCACTTCAAGTGTGTGTGTGTGTGTGTTTTGAAAAATTGATATTTTGTAATTTAGTAAATTAAAATGTAATAAATGTGATAATTATTTAAGAGACAAAATTTCTTGGAAAAGAAAATTGAAATGAGTAGTTATAAGGATGTAAGAATAGGGTATGGGTAGTGTGTAGTGTAGGTTGTACTTGTGAATAGTAGACAAGACATCTACTTTACCGATTGTAACGAAAACACGGAAAAAGCTATAACTGTAATTTTTATAGCTCGAAAAATTATAAAATTGATATTTTTGGAATCCTTATAAAATTACGGTTCTAATGAATATTCCGGAACATTTTTTTGAATCCGTGGTCCGGGGCATGCTTTTCCGTAATTGAGCTCGGGAAAGCCCGGAACTAAAAAATTCCCGAATTTAAAACTTTCAAAGGTTTAAAATGTGCTTTAGAACAATAATTCAACTTCATTTACTTTATAAAATTTCTTTTATTATGAAACTGAAGGAAAGCCGGATTTAGGGTTCCTAGGCTTCACTCACTAGACTCAAACTGGACCGGATTAAGGTTTTGCTTCCAACTCCCGGGGTTTCTTGACTACTGAGAATACCAGGGTTTACACCGGCAGCGTTAGATTCTAATCTGCCGACGTTCGTTCACTTTATGTAAAAATGAATCTTACGTAACTTCTGTTCCAGTGCTTGCTGTCTCAACACTACCGGCCTATCCTCGTAAGCCGCTAGCATTAAGTGTATACACTGCCGGCATAAAAGCTAGTGTTGACATTGTTCATTGTCTTTTTCAATTTTCCACTATTCAAAGCTTAACTTTCTTTTAATATATGTGTATTATACTTGCATTTAAACTATTCCTAAGTGTTTTTCTACACTTTACATGTATCATACGTAATATATCAGTATATATTACTTCTTTTAACCATCATACAACCTAGTTTCTAGCTTTAATATATAACATACTATATATAAAGAGTGTTGGTGTTGGATTTTACCTTGTATTAACTTATTTGAAGGTGTTACTCCCCCTTTGAGCTAGATTTGAACTTAGGAATAAAAATAATATTGTTTAAGCTAGTGTTCGACATATAACTAATCCTAAAAATGATTTTAAGTTTACCTTGCTTATCCCTTTTTCTAAGCTTGTATTAGTGCTTTTAATGGAGCTTGTTTTATGAGTTATATTTGGGTGTGCTTTATGGCTTAGAGACGAATTTGGCTATGGTTTGGAAGGTTTGTTGGCTTTATTTTGTTGTTCTTTAAGGGTTTTGTTTGGGTCTTAATAAA
The DNA here is from genome assembly GCA_024138025.1 of Combretum micranthum. Taxonomy (NCBI): domain Eukaryota; kingdom Viridiplantae; phylum Streptophyta; class Magnoliopsida; order Myrtales; family Combretaceae; genus Combretum; species Combretum micranthum. The sequence continues at coordinate 295,609 of JAMXBD010000539.1, read as the reverse complement.
TGAGTATATATATACAAGGAGAGGCAGTAGTTCCAGCTGTATTTTGACCAAGAAGATGAAGTTTGTTCCACCGAATTCAGCTTATTTTTGCATGCTTCCATAATGCATTTAATGAGCTTGTTTAATTGGTTCACTTTGATTGGCTATTGTATATTTTTCTTGACTTTTATTTGTTCTTCTTTGACTCTTGTGTTTCAAAAATTTGGTTGACAAATATCAATGCAATCCCAGCCATGCATTTTATATAACTTGCACCGTATATGTCCATTATATATCATAATATCATTTAATTAATTATTTAGCTTAGTTTTAGGGTAGTTTATTAAGTTAAATAGGTACAAATATGTGAATTATGTATAAGTTCTGTCTCCTAAAAATTTATTTAAAGTTTCTACAAATTCTCTAAGTTATTATTGAGTTTAACTTTAGGTTTAAAGTTTACATAATTAATTATTGTTAGTATTTTATCTCACCCGATTAGGGTTTTTTAAGCTTAATAGGATAATTTCTTTTCAGTTTCTAATAGCTTTAGAATTTTCTAACTAGAACAATGGTGTGACCCAAATATTTATTTGGAGTCTAGATTATGAGTTGGGGATCTGTTTTTATTTTTATTGTGTATTTGTAACCTTAACGGTTCATCTTTAAATTACCGTTTTCTAACTATAAGCTTTATTGTTTATTCACTTTCTAATACACTTAAAGTCTTATTTAAATTATTTTTATACTTTGAACTTTTGATAGTGGCTATGAAAATCTATTTTTAATATTTGTTATTATCCATAGTATTCTGTTTTAGGGTTTGAAGATATATATATATATATATATATTGGTTCATAACTGCTTGTAATTTTATTCTAAAGTCTTGGTTGAGTCCTATATTAACTTTCTATTTTCTATTTTTATATTTCTATCTATTTCTATTTGTGTGAAAAAAAAATTGGGGTTTACAATGCCCTATCATTTCTCCTCTTGAAGATCGTAATTTTTTCTCTAGGGTTCCTAGGAATAATGTAGTATATGTTTAAAGATGAGCAATGGATGCTATTTATAGGGAAGTGCAAAATTGGTTATGCAAAGGCATCCTACACGGTCGTGTTCGAAGTCCGTGTAGGATGTAAACTTGTGAAAATTGTGAATTTTAAGGCTACACAGCCCCTGAACATGGCCTATGCATGCTGGTCGTGCACAATATAATCTGCTTCTGATCTCCTCCAAGCTTTTAAGTAGGTATTATGCATAGCTTGTGTAGCCTCCTTGTGCACTTTGAAGTTACTTACTGGACGATTTTCAGATTCTACACTAGTGTTCTACATAACTTATGCAAAAATGTCATGTATGTTGCAAATCTTCATTTTGCCTATTTTTTCATTAAAATCTCCCTTAACTCATCCAAATATCTTCATTAGGTTCAGTATCTTCCTTTATTCCTGAAATTAACATTTTAACCACATGAATGTCCTCTTTAATAATTCACATAAAATCTATATAATATCATATGAAAACAATGTGAATAATAAGGGTCTTTTGACACTTATCAATCTCTTTGATATATTTTTTGCCAAGCAATGGGTTTTAAACCTATACCAAAGCAAGACTATGTTGAACATGTGTCCTCAATGTGTGTTTTGATGAGAAAATAGTTTGCACAATGAACCACTTCATTGAGTTTAATTACACCTAATTAGAAAATAAGTGTACGATTAGATATGAATGTGTTTATGCATTTCGAGTATTGTTTTCATATATGCTAGATATGTTGCAAGATCTAACTACATTACAGCTAGTGTTTAGATCCTTTATTAACCACTTCGTCGAGTTTAATTACACCTAATTAGCAAAATAAGTATGTGATTAGATATGAATATGTTTATGCATTTTGAGTATTGTTTTCATATATGCTAGATATGTTCTAGGATTTAACTGCATTGCAGCTAGTGTCCATACGTTAAATAGTATAGCATACAAACACTAGATGGTATAGCATTCTAACACTAGCATGACCAAGAGACTAGTCATGTGAAATGTAGCTAGCATCCGAACGCTAGTATGACCAAGAGACTAGTCATTGAAATGCAGCTCTCATCCGGATGCTAGGCGTTAGCATCCAGATGTTAGGCATGTTTTGCATGACCATAATGTTTCTAGTCATTATGCAATAAGTGAGTGTCTGTATGCCATGGTATGGCATTTGAACGATCGCAGTGTCCATAACATTCTATACCTATTTTTTATAGGTGGTGTCCGAACACTAGCCAGTGGTGTTTAGACACTAGCTTATGATGTCTGAATGCTAGCTCCAGGAAACTAGATGTGGGATCATTTAGATTTAAAGTCTGTTTGGATGGTCTAACTTTCATCTATATCTATATATGTTTCTGTTTTGCATCAATATTTTATCCGTATCTAGTATGTTTGATCTGTTTATGAGTAAATATATTGGTTTTTCATCTGTATCTATTTCTTAACAAACAATCTAATTCAAATGGACATCAAACCATTGCCATTCTAATAGAAAACAAACCAACCAAACAGACCCTTAATGCAAGGCTAATTTTTGGGAATAAATGTCCTATGACTATTTGAAGTGAAGAGCTTGTGAATATGGTACTTTAGACAGGTTTGAAGAGTGAGTTGAGTAATAAAAAGTTGTGTTAGTCCTTTGTTAGTCCCTAGAGCCAAAATTCTCTTATGTGCTAAAATTGCATTATATTATGAATTAAAGAGATAGAGTGTAGTGCCATTTAGTTTTACTTGACTATCTCTTATAAGGCACTATATTGTAGTTTGTAAGTTGTTTTTATGATAGTGTTGAGTTGTGCCTAGAGTGAGTGAATTATTTGTAAAGACAACTCGTGTTTGATTGTATTGTAGCTCTATTGGAGCAATTGTTTATATGTGAAGCCCTCCATTGAGGGAGACATTCTGTGTGTCATAGAGATTAAGAGGGGGGCTGAACTCTATATTAAATCAGGGTGTAATCTTCTCGAAACCTTCTCCTTTATCTACTGCACTTTATTATTATTGTTGCTTATTTGTGAATTGCATCAATTAGACATTAAGATTGAAAAAGAAGCAAAAATTGGCATAATCTGTATTTCTTAGATGTTACATGAAGTTTAACAACCTAAACCAGCACAAAAAACATATATCTTAAATTTAAAAGAAAAAGAAAAGAAAGATTCTTTCTTATTAGCTAATTGAACTTATTTTTTCCATTGACATATTTAAACAACATTAACATGTTAAGCAACTCATGAATGAATTAGTTTTTTAATAGGGATCACTTCAATCATATCGACTAAGTTTAGACACGTGATGTACCCATAAGACCATACCTATCTAATGAGGAATTAAAGCTTGCACTATTTAATTGATCTATGGTGCATAGTAGTGCAATCCTTTGAACCCATGGTATCTAACAAAGTTCAATTGATTACAATCTTTATGTGTAAGCCCTGGAAAATTTCAACAAATAATTCTAAAGATGAACTTAGGAAACAAAACCCTGAAAATCACTCCGAGTTAAAAATCGAACTTCGACGAGTCCCAAATTCCGAAAGAATCCAGAAATTCTGGGTTGTGAGAAGAACAAGAAACCTCATAAACAAATAGCGATCCCAAAATACTTCCATTCTAAAACCCCTACGTACGATAAATTTTCTAATTAGCTATAACTTACAAATTCGGGTAAAATGGAGCCCTAAAGCAAATTGTTAAGAAGTAGATAATGAATAACCTTCGGGAATAAAACCCAATCCAAAGAATTCCGAGAACATTGTGAGATACTAAGTTCTTATGAAATCGCCCTTAAAATAAATCTCACCAATCAAATAAGTCATGTAAGTATAAAATATTAGTTTTATTTCCGCAATGGGGCGAACCGGAAGGTCAACCCGGAAACCTAAGTCCTTGAATCTCCCGGGAAACTCCATACCTAGACCCGGCAATCTCGTATTCCTAAACCCAGGGGTGGAACAAGAGGAAAAAGGTATAATCGGTTCGTGTTAAGTCTAGGATACTCTGTAAAGATGAGATCAATGAAATTCCGACCTATTCCAATCAGATCAGGTGCTAGTTTCGAAAAACGCGCCCTGGGATTCGAAATGTTAAGAATATGTTTTAACGCCATTAAACTTATATTTCTAAAGGATCTCTAAGTTATTAGTTTAACAAATTTTCACACAGCTAGAATTATCTAATATTACAAATCTATTCGTATTTCGTTACTACCGGTAATTAGTGAATCTTCCAGTACGATTTAATATTTTAGTCACCTAAAGGGTTATTATTATTATTATTATTTTTATAAGATATACCCTAGTTCTCCTAGTGATCGGATAGTGCTTGGACGAACTTTGGAAACTGGAGAACGAAACCCTATATCGGGCCGATTCCGGCTTAGTGAGGGGAGCCTAGAAACCCTAGATCCGGCTTTTCATCGATTTCATAATAAAAGGAGTTTTATAAAGTAAATGAACATGAATTATTGTTCTAAAGCATATTCTAAACCCCTAAAAGTTCCAATTTCGGGAAATTTTCAATTCCGAGCCTTCCCGAGCTCAATTACGGAAAAGCGTGCCCCGGACCACGGATTCAGAAAAATGTTCCGGAATATCCATTAGAACCATAATTTTATAAGGATTCCAAAAATATCAATTTTGTAATTTTCCGAGCTATAAAAATTACAGTTATAGCTTTTTCCCGTGTTTCGTTACAACCGGTAAAGTAGATGTCTTGTCTACTATTCACAAGTACAACCTATACTACACACTACCCATACCCTATTCTTACATCCTTACAACTACTCATTACAATTTTCTTTTCCAAGAAATTTTGTTTCCTAATTAATTAACACAAATATTACATTTTATTACACAAAATACAATTTTCAAAATTCAACACACACACACAACCCCCCACCCCCCCCCCCCCCCCCCCCCCCATGGCCGCGCCCCTCCCCCATATTTCCCCTCTCATTTGTTTTATTTGTTACCTTTATTCAACCAAAACCCTAATGCCTTCATATATATACATATTATTCTCTCTCTCTCCTCATTTCTTCTTGTTTTAAAATTTGTAAAGAGTAAAAACACTCTCTTTTCCCCTCTAGTGGCCGAGAGCTTCCCCCTCCCTCTTCCCTTTCAATTTCAACACAAGTCTTCTTCATTTCTCCTTTGATCCTCCATTGGTAGGTTGATCTTAAGCTTTGTTCATCCTAAATCTTGTTATGGCAAGATTATTCTTGTGTGTTTTCTCATCTAAATCCCAATGAGCATGAGCAAGGGACATGAAAACACTACTACAAGAATCTCAAGCCATCTCAAGAAGTGGATCTAGCCTTTGAATGAGTTTTTGTTGGAATAACCACTTGTTCATGCATATAAAATAGAGATCTTGCACACATATTGTTGTTCATGCCATGAGATCCATGATTTATACATCATACTTAGTAGATCTAAAGTTTAGATACCCACATTGCCATTTACATGCATGATCATAGAGTTATTTTTGTTTTCTATGCTTGATGATCATAAAAATGTAGTCTTGTTCATGTATAGAGAAGTTAGATAATAGATCTTCACACATGGGAAGCAAGAATATTGGAAAAAGAAAGGTTTTGTTAAATATGAGATGTTGGAAATTCGGATGAAATGGAAACCCTAGTTTGAAAGCCACCAAAATCATTTTTAAACTCATGTTTCATAAGAAAAATGAAGGGTATGTGTAATAGGTATATTGAAGGAATGATTTTTATAAGTTTAGATGAGTTTAGGCATGATAGGAATGTAAAACAAGTAGTGGAGTTAGAATGAGAAATGTTGGAATGTTGATCAATGGTTAAAATTCGTAACTTAGGTTCATGCCTACAAGAACACTTGGTATTTAAGTCTAAATTGGATGTATTATAAGCTAAATGAAGTCCTTAGATAATATACATATTGGAGCTTCAATTTTTAATGCATTAAACAAGTTTTCCCTTAAGAAAAATGCAAGAAAATGAAATTTAGAAAATTCGGATTTTTACAAAAAGCTAGTTCAAAGACATGTTTACCAAATGAAAAATGGGAATTTTTATGCATGAATGGAGGCCATGATTAATATAGACCTTGAGAACTTATTTTTAGTTAAATAATAAGTGGATTACAAGATTAAAAGTCAAGGAAACCCTAAGGAGTATAATGTGGAAAAATAGCTTCTTAGAAATAATCTTTATGGGAATTTCTCAACACTTAAGAGTTCATATGAGTTTATTATCACAAAAGTTATTATGACCATGCATATATTAAGTTCATCACATGGCATTCATATTAGTAATTCATTCCATATCATTCATGCATGAATCATCATCTAGGAACACTTCTTATCAAAAGCAAAACAAATTTTTGAGATTGGAACACTTGCGGAACAGATCTGATCCCACTGTTCCGTGGCCCTACTATTTTCAAAACTTGAAAATAATACTAGAAATAGATAGATCTTTCGAAGTAGATAGAGATCGATATAAAATTTGCGAAATTCCGAGTTAAAATGACCGAGTTATGGCCGTTTTAAGTTGGAACTTCCGCAAATAGCGAGAATTCCGATTTTGTGAAGTATAGATACATAGTTTGAATTAGTTTAGTGATGAGATTCTCATTAGGCTATCTTTATTTGGTAGGTGAACCCGAGTACGACAATACCGTATCACCCGACCATCGTCACTAAGAGACCGGCGTACCATGGCCGAGTGAGTTCCTCTTCCGATTTCAATTATTGCTTGTGATTGTAATGATAGTCGCACTAGTTGCTAGGTGAAGATAAAAAGGAATGAATATGTATGATGGGGTTATTTGGGAATTATGAATTGTCTGATGTTGAAGTGTGAAATGAACCTTAAGAATTATCGGGACCGGGTGTTAAGCTATTGATTGACTATCCAGTATTTGGTACTGAATGTCTGCGAATAATTGTTGGCCACCTAAAAGAATTGAATTAATGAATATTTGACTCAATTGTAATTGGATTCATTCATAACACGATGGGGATGGAGCATTAGCATTGGTTGGTTTTTCGTGACCATAAAACGAATACTTGTTGGTTTCGTGATCCATAAAACGAATACTTGTTGGTTAATCGTGATCCATAAAACGAAATATTGTCAGTTGACCGTGAGCTTAAACGGCGTCGTACCGCAGGATTCGTAAATCTGCTAACCCAGGATGGAGGGCGCAAGTCCATCCACATATGATTTCCGGCTGGTCATATGTCTGCTAAACTCACTTGTTGATGCATTTCACTTGGTTGCTTAATTACTTGGTTGAACGTGTTGTGTTAATTGTAATTCGGAAGTTCCACTCACTAAGCTAGTGTAGCTTATACCTCTATAGTTTCCTGTTGCAGTATGAGTACCTTTGGCTTTCTCCGAGGACCCGTGGACACCAGGTATGGCTCTTAGATACTAAGGAGCTTTTGATGAGATCGGGGCCTAAAGATTAGAAATGGGCTCTAATCCTATTTTCCGAACTGGTATTCAAGGGTTAATGCAAGGAAATTGTGGACTTGAGATGTGGTCGTTGATGTTATTGGGGGTATGCCCCCTAAATCATGTAATAGAATAATTATCTGTAAGACGGTTATGATTTACATTCTTGCTGCTGTGTATGTCTCTTTAAGCTACTACGAAGCAAAGCATGGTCTATAAGCGTTGAAAGCGAGCCTTACACGCGACGTTTAAACTCATGGGAAGACTAGATTGTCTCACTTGAGATTAAATGTTGAGTGTGGCGGACTGTCACGTGTAGGGCACACTTTGGGGCGTGACATTATGCCCCCAATAAGGACAGTAGTGGAGAAGAGTTCTAGATATTAGAAACATGCTGCTGCTAGGCCCAAGGCTGAGAATACCTATGCTAGCTTCTAGGGATCTTAGCTCTTGCCTATATCATTAGGTCCAATGTTAATGAAGCTTGTGGTGCTTGTAAGAAGTATGGCAATGTTGGCCACTTGACTTATGAGTGCAAGCATTTTCACAACATTAAAAACAATAGTAGAGAAAAGAATCATGAAGTTATCAATGTTGTTGCATTGCCTTTGTTGGATAATATCAACGAAGTTGCTGCTAATATACTAAATGGGAAGGATGCTTTGTTCAAACACTAATTTTGATATGAATGAGAGAGAGAGAGAGAGAGAGAGAGGAAAGTAGAAGATACTAAGTTAAAAGTGAAGGGAAAAGAATTTTAGGGTGTCCACAATGTTAAATACCAAATAATGAGTTTAGTATATGCTATGAGAAGGAAAAGACCACAATCGAAATAGTTGAAGTAAAAATATCTATAGGCACATGTAGGTAGATATAATCATAGTCTAGGTCTAAACCATTAATGGGACTAAACCATCATCGTGGTTCCCAACTCGAGAATTGGCTCAATTTGTCAAGTAGGACCTGCCATATGAACTGTCGATTTTGGAAGGTTTAAATGGGTCCAAGTTCAAAATTGGTGGTTCTATAAGGGTCAAAGTTCACACTTAGTAGTTCAGTCGGTTAGGACTCACCTTAATTGAACCGAGGGTGGATTCGCCATACCCAATGGTTTCTCTATAATCTAAAAAGAAAAAAAATTGAAATTAGAAGAACTCGATAGCATAATGGGGACAAACATGACAAATGGAGTCTTAATGACTCATGATGACTTGCTGTGCAGGTCCTACACTTGCTCAATTTTTTTTTTTTTTTAAAGAGTTGAAATGAAAAGAACACCATTCCATACCACGCATGTGAAGTAAGGTGACAAACAGAGTCAAATAAATTAGTCATTATGATTTGACACTAGTTTAATATTTAAAAACTAACAAAAAAAGACCAAATATGTACAATCCATGCATGTGAAGTGAGGTTAGATTCAATAGCTATAAATAGTAAATGACGTCACTTTGCCTCACAAATTTATCTTGTGAAGTAAAAAAAAAAAAAAATGATCTAAACAATATAAAATTCAACCACAATTAATTTAGCATGTTGAAAGTTTTCAATTTTTCGTAGATGAATTATTGCTGAACTGTTAGGAATCTCAATACTCACTAGCTAGTAAGTGGTTCCTTTATAAATGGATGCTTTAGTTTTCACAGATATCAAACTTTTTGCTATTTGATCTTAAATCTTTGCTTCCTCTAGTCCCACTACTTTGTAGTTCAAATACAAAAAATCAATGGCCTCTTTTTTCTTTAGTGGTTCATCGAAAAAATCTGGAAAAAATGACTCATTAAAGGGGAAGCTACCGGAGTGTCAGGAAGAACCTACTATCAATATAGATAAGGATGATGACTGCTACGACTTTAATGTGCCCCAAGCTTCCAAGCTTCCAACCTTGAATTCATAATTGACCAGTTTTCTCCAATTCTATTGGGTTTCGAGACGTTTAATCCTATTTATTAACCACAAAGGGATGATGATCATAACTCCTAAGATCCGAAAATAGAACCATTTCCAAACATGAGACTGAGGATTATGGCGATTTGGATGAAGAAATACACCTTTCGTCGAGGCAAACCCACTCACAGCCAAGCCACCTTGACCAAATAAGTCTAATATGTTTACTAAACATTTTAGGAAAGTTGAAGGTCCAAACGGGAAGATGAGGGTACATTGCAATTATTACACTACCAACTTTACCTTTTCGAAGGAAGATTGTCACGGGAGCCTTTCCAAACATCTCAAGTCAAATCATCCTAGCGGTAATAGAATGGATCTACCATAATAGCAAATATCAAGGTCTGATTAAAAAAAAAAGAAGCTAGGCCATAGTAATTTAAGGATGAACTGTATAGTGATGCACTTATGGAATTGATAAGCAAGTTACATCTAGGTTTCAACTCCATTGAGAATGTGAATCTCGTATATTGCCATCAAGAAACTCGATAACTACAATTTCCTAAATGAAGTACTTCAATAGTGAAACGACATTGTTTAAAAATATACTGGAGAGGGAAAGCGCAGCTGCAAGCAATGTTTGTTGATCTTGATACATGTATCTCAATCTGTTCGGACATTTGGACTGATAGATGGAGTGACAGTTCTTATATGCGTATTACATCTCATTAGATAGATAGACAATGGATAATGCATAAAAGATTGATAGAATTACGAAAAATGGATGGAGCCTATGTGGCCTAAAACATATATTTGATAATACGAACAATTCTTAATGATTACGATTTGATTAAAAAAAATTTTCAATAGGTTTCAACAATACTGTAGCTGATACAACCAGTATTTCTAACCTACAATTGTTATGTTAGCCAACATTTGGTGGAATATTTTTTCATATAAGATGTGCATATCATATCTTAAATCTATGTGTGAAGGACGAAATTGAGTCTTTAAAAATCCATACATCTCCGATAAAAGTTATGGTTGACTACATTATGGACCATCTATAAATTAATAGAGAATAGCGAAAATGGTGTAGTGTGCATAGTCAACAACTGAAAAAATCTAGAAAAGAAGTGCAACACTAATGGAATTTAACCTAGAAGCTTTAAGCTAACACTATACTATACAAGGAATTGCTTTGTAGTTTCGCCATTGCACATATACCAAACATATCACTACATCCTAATGAATGAAATATCTGCAGCAACTTGTTGGAACTATTGAAGGTTTTTTATAATTGTACAAATGTTTTCCCTTGGGTATACAACCTCAGTGAACATCTCTTTTTTATAGAGGCGTACAATATCATCGAGACACTAAAAAAGGTAAGATCATATCCCATTTTACAATCATGTGTTAAGGATATGACTCGTAGTCCCATTTTAAAATCATATGTTAATTACATGACTCGTAAGTGGTTGAAGTATTATAAGGAAATTCCTATGATATACAATGTAGCATTATTGTTGGATCTATGCAACAAAGTAAAGGGATTTCAAGAAGTTCTAGATTATTATTATGAACATGTGGATAAAATGTCAAACACTTAAGACATTTATGCAATTTGTGTAAGTAATGTTGCAAAAGAGACAAGTAATGTACCGTTGAACTTGTATTCCCAATTTAGTTTCCAATACGGTGGACAAATACCCACTACTCCAACAACTCCTGTCAATGCACCAACATCTACCATCGTAGAAAAGCCCGAAGTGGTGCTCCAACATCGAGGGTTCAAAAAGCATCGTAGTATTGGCAGAAGTGGATCAAATTTTGAGATTGACAAGTACTTGAACACAGCATCTGAGTTTGGTGACATGGCAGACACGTACAACTTTGACATCCTTACCTAGTGGAAATGCCACAAAGAGACATTTTCAATACTATCTTGAATCACCAGATAAGTATTGGATGCACCGGCTTCAACTGTGGCAACTGAGTAAGCTATCAACATTGCTGGGCAGTAGTTGGACAATATGTCCAAGTATAGCCTAGCAATGGTTGTGACACTAGCTTGCAACCATGGTTAGACTAAGATTAACCGACAACAATAGGACTTGAAGGACTACTCAAGCGAGGAGGAGAGTACTTTAGTTACTTTAACTCCATTGCGAGGAGCACAACAACCAACTCACTAGGCACTAGTCTAGGTTAATAAGCTTTTTGTTTATATTTAGTTGTTTATTATTATTCTATCATGGGTGTTAATATTGTAGTCTGGGTCAATGAGTTGCTTGCTTATGTTTAGTTATTTGTTGTTCTATTAGTATGTGTGTTAATGTTATATCAGAGATAAGGTATAATATTCCCCTCCAATCATATATATTCATCAAAGTTCGAACGTATGATAATCTACTAATATGTATGTTAATGTTGTATATGTGATAAGCATTATTTTTTATTAAAATAATTATAATTATATATTTATCATATAATTTACCTACATTTAAATTTAAGAAATAGAGGTATGGGTTGTAAGAGTAAGTTGTAAGAAAAAGTAGAGATAGATGAATAGTGTAGAATAGTAGAAAATAGTGTAATGTAAAGTAGACATGACAATTTAAGTACCGGTAGTAAGAAAATACGCGTATAATTGCGATATCTGATATTTTTTGTTACCGAAAAATTATGAAATTGATATTTTTGAAAACCTTATATTTTTTAAAACCTTATATTTTTACGAGTCTAACGGTATATTCGGAATATTTTTATCATTCCAAGCCTCGGGACACGCTTTTTAAAAACTATGTCCGGTTGTGCTCAAAACGAATTACGGTTTAACTAATCTGATATTTTTATGCTTTCTCAGGTTATTACGAACTATTCTACATACTAAGCTCTTACTAACTTTCCTAGGGTTGCTTAAATGGGAATGCTGGACTTGAACGGTTGCAAAAGACTATGGTTTTGTTGACTTTAGGTTTTCGATTGACTTTATAATTAGGGTTTAAGCTTAAATTGATCACAAAACTTTAGGGGTTTACAAGGTGTGATCTATTGGTCGAGGCTTGTATTAAGCAAGATCAGGCTCGACTTTAGGAAATTCCTAAGTAAACTGTGTGTTTTTGTCTATTGCTCCATCGAGGGTAAAATTAAGAGAATGAGGGTCGTATTGTTGAGGCTCAAGGTAATTCTGATGAAGACTTGGTTTATTAACACAATCATCGAGATTTGAAGCTCGATAATGTATTTTCTTTATAATGATGCTTGATCGCTTCGATTGAAGTCGAGGATCATGTCGAGGGCTCGCAGTTGAGGCTCGATAGACCAATTTTTGTTGTCTTCTTTCTTTGTTTGGCCTCGGTTGTGACTTTACAAGGCTCGACTTCTTCAATCTTGATTTTGCTTATTGTTTTTGCTCCAAATATGAATTAAAATACTTGATTACTCCTCATTTGATTCTAAGAGCTTTAAAACAACATTATTTATCAAAAACATAATTTTTGCAGGATTTTATAAAAACTTCTTAGCAAATTAAGCTTAAAATCCTATGAAAAATATAGAGTAAAAATGACCTATCAATATGGTATTTAGTGCAAAAGTCTTTGATTCTTTTGGCACCGAATTGCCTTCTGTTATCCATTACCATGGAGTATGGGACTTCAAACCCAACTATGGTGTTTGTATAGTTAAAGTGTTGGATGCTTTTGTCTGCAACCTTCGCCACTGTCTCGACTTCTACCCATTTTGTCAAATAATCACACGTAACTATTATAAACTTCCTTTGACTTGTTAAGGGAGGAAATGGGCCTAGGATGTCTAGTCCCCATATGGTGAATGGCTACACACTGGTGAGGTAGAGTAGATTTGCACCTGGGGCGTGGTCGATGGGAGCGATACTTTGACAATGCTCATATCATTGTATGAATTCTTTTGCATTAGCCTTTATTGTCTGCCAAAAGTAGCTAGCTTGCACAACTCGGGTGTGCAATGATTGGGCTTTGACGTAGTTGTTGCATTCCCTAGTGGGGAGGTCTTCTATAACTCGCTGTCTTTCCTCTGGATGCAAAAAACAAAGGAGGGGGAAGCTAAAGCCTTTTTTTTACAGAACCTCATTAATTAGGGTATAGTTGGCTGCTTTATACATTAACTTCTTTGCTTCCATTCTATTCAAGGTACGATGTTTTCCCTAAAGTACTTCTTTATTGGTGTCATCCAATTTGGTGGTGGAGTTGCCTATTGTAGGTCTAGCACCTCGTAGGCCCTTATAATGGTGAATTTTTTGAGGGGGAACTTGATGAAGATTTTTCCTTTGATCTTTCCTAGGTTAAGAACTATCATGGAGGCGAGCTTTGAAAGCTTATCAGGTTCTAAATTATTGGCTCTAGATATCTTTGTGATATCCCGATAAGTAATTCTTTGGTGAGAGATTAGACTGCTTCTAAGTATTCAGCTGTTTCTTCATTCTTTGCCTCATACATGCCTTTGACCTATTGCACCACAAGCATGGAATCTCAAAAGATCTTGAGGTCCCTAGTTTCTACCCCCACACTCATAGCAAGCTTAAGTCTACCTAATAGGGCCTTGTATTCTCTTTGTTGTTGCTTGCAGGAAAACCAAATTTCAAAGCATAGCTGATCTTGACTCCATGGGGTCCCTCCAATACTAGGTCAGTTCCACTTCCCCCCTACGTGGAGGATTAATCTACATGAAGGGTCCATGTTGCCTTTTGTTTATCATCGGGCTTGGGCCTCTCGGTATATTCGGCCATGAACTCTCTTAAAACTTATGCCTTAATGGCATCTCGAGATTGGTATTACATTATATAGGTGCTGAGCTCAATCGCATATTTCATCATTCTTCCTGAAAAATGTCTGGCTTTCGGAGAATTGCCCTTATTGGTAAATCGGTGAGGATAATGACTTGATGCACATGAAAATATGGATGTATGCATCGTGCTGATATTACAATCGCTAGGGCAAAATTTTCCAATTTTGTATATCTTTGTTCCGACCTTTGGAGGATATGGCTGATGTAATATCTTAGTTGATGTTATCTTCCTTTCGTTCGTGTTAACACATAAGAGAGATCTCGATGGCTCATTGCAAGGTAAGGTATAAGACCTCACTTGGGATTGGGGTCGTTAACAATGGTGGTTTTGTTAGGAAGTGTTTGAGCTCATAAAAGGCCCATTATGACTTTTCTATCCACTCGCAAGTTTTTTGAGGATTTTGAAGAATTCCAAGCATTTGTTGATGCTCCTAGGGAGGAATCTACTCAACGCAGTTATTCTACTAGTAAGATGTTGCACTACTTTGATCGATGTAGGCGGTGTCATTGTCAATATTGCTTTAATCTTGTCAAGATTGGCTTTAATCCCTCTTTAGGATATGACATAACCCAAAAACCTCCCTGACGCTATGCCAAATGTTCTCTTTTGTGGGTTGAGCTTTAAATTGTAGAAGTAGAGGTGATCAAAAGTTTCTTAGAGGTTGTATAGGTGACTCTCTTCTCGTTTACTTTTCACGATCATGTCATCGATATAAACTTCCATCTTTCTACCTATCTAAGGTTTGAACACCTCAGGGACTAGTCATTAGAAAGTGGCGCTAGCATTTTCAACTCAAACGACATCATTTTATAATAGTATGTGCTGAAGGATATAATGAAGGAGGTATAGACCATGTCAGTTTCTTTCATTTTAATTTGGTTATAGCCGAGAAGGCATCCATGAAACTTAGCAGCTCATGACTTGGGGTGTTGTCAACAAGCTGGTCAATTTGTGGTAGTGGGAAGCAGTCTTTCGGACATGCTTTGTTCAGGTTGATGTAATCCACACACACCCATCATTTCCTACTAGGTTTGTTGACCAAGACTATGTTAGCTAACCAAGTCGCGTATTTTTCTTCTCTAATGAATCTTGCTTAGAGCAATTTCTAGACTTCCTCTTCAATGGTGGCTTGTCTCTTGGGCGGCAAAGTGTCTGATTTTCTAGCGAATGGGTTTCTGGGTTTTGTTGATGTGTGATCACATTTGGGTTTATGCCTAACATGTCGGAAGGCAACCATGTGAAGACTTCTTTATTTGCTCACAAGAACGTGATCAAACCCTCTCTTATGTCGAAAGAAATCGATTTTCCTACCTTCATGGTGTGCTTAGGGTTATCATCCAAGGTAACCTCTCATGTGAGTTCGGCTAGTTCACTTTAACATTTAGATTCGTCTTCTGGCTTAGTGTCTATAACACACAAACAATCTCCTTTCAAGGCTTTGATATATAGTTTTCGAGGTTGTTCCTAATCTCCTCGACATACTCATAATCTAGTAGCGGTGGGGAACTTTACTTTGGGGTGAGGTTAGGAAACGATCATGCTGAATTTTAACTACGTGGCCCTTCCTAATATGGCATTGTAAGGGGACCAACGATTAACCACAAGGAAATCTATCTAGTGCATGGCATTACATGACTCTCATGTACCCCTGTAAACCCTTGAAAATTTTATAATTCTTAGAAAATAATCCTAAGAGTCAAACACTAGAATTGAAACCCTAAAAATCGAACCAAGTTAAAACTTAATTCTAAATAAGATCAAAAATGAGATTTTTTAATCTAAAGAAAAAAGAGAACCCTCGAAAATAAAAATAGAAAATCCAACTATCGGTTGAATCAACATCTATACGCTAATCAAATCATCTACCCGATTCCTAAAACGCGGATCAAAATGATATATTCAAATAATGCTCGATAACAAAATGCTAAGATCTTAAAACCCTCGGTGAATTTTGGAATCAGAAATTTCAATTTTCACCAAAAGTCAAACTGAGTCAACTCATAACCCCAGACTCAGTTAAACAATCCCAAGAACTGAAAACTATTAAATAATCACAAATAAAATAATATAAACCACAGATATCGAGCTAAAAATATAAAATGGTCAAAACTCCAAAATTATATGATCTTACAAATAACTCAACAAAACCGAGAAAGTCAAACCGGAATCCTAAAAGTCAACAAAGCTTACAACAAACGCTAGTGTTTAAGATCCAGCAATCCCGCATTCTTAAACCCTAAACAACAAAATGAAAATAATTGTTGATAATAGTTCGTAATAATATAGGGAAGCTTAAAAATATCATATTCGCAAATTTTTAGTGTCCTTCGGATCCGAACGGGATTAGTTTTCGAAAATTGTGCCCCGATACACCGGAAGGAAAAATATTCTATTAATACCAATAGACTCGTAAAAACATAAGGTTTTCAAAATATCAGTTTTAGAATTTTTCGGTAGCTAAAAATTACAGATATCATAATTATACGCGTATTTTTATTACTACCGGTATTTTACTTGTCTAGTTTACTATTCATAGTACTTTTCTACTATTCATTACTATTCCTCTATCTCTACTTTTTCTTACTACGTATTTTGACACCTACATACATATTTCTTATAATTTTCTTTTCCCATAAAAATTCTACACCACATATTATCAAACGTCTCTTACACTTTTCTTTTAAAATTATTTTTTTATCAAATTTCTCTCTCTTCCCCTTCAATTGCCGTCCACTTCTCTCTCTCCTCCCTCTCCAATTATTTTTTTTTCAATTTATTTACTTACATCTAATTTTCACTCCAAAATTCTATAAATACCTCCTTCCTCTTTTCTCCTTCCTCCTTCATTCTTTCACACAATTCATTTCACTATCAAAACTCTCCCAAGATCTCTCCACAAATCCTATCTTCAAGATTTCCCTCTACCAAAACTCTCTTAAACCAATTCTTCACAAAAATAATTCCTTATATACAAACTATCTACCACATATCACTACTTATATAATACCCCATTTTATCTACCATCTTCATACCATATAAACACTTTAGGTAAACTTCTTCCAACCATTTATTTACCTGTCATGTAACTTAACATGACTATGGTGTTGTTTTGAAATTCATATGAGTAGTAAAAGTAGCAATATGTTCATGATTTGTTCTTGCATATGAACTTTCTATTTTGTTATGTTGTTGTGTTAATTTTATTATTCATATCTAACTAAATATATTTATGTATTTATATATAATCTTTAAAGCATATAAGCTCACTTGTTATTTATTTAATTTCATGCTTTGCAATTTATTTATTCCATGCTATTTCTTTAAGACTAGTCTTTTTAGTCTTAAACTTGTCCATATCAAGTCAAAATAACCTTTTATTTATTTTCTTTATTCTTTTGGGACTAGTCTATTCTTAGTCTCGAGATGCTTTGATAAAGCTAAGGCTCCCAATACTTGACCGAGATATCTTGATAAAACTAAGGTTCATAATACTTAATATTTTATTATCTTGCTTATTATTATTTGTTTCTAGTATTTTCTCATATTCTTATTATTTTATATACTCATAATACTTGCATCTACATAATGATATCGTCTTAACTAATTTAAAAGTAGAATTTTATTAAAGGAACTTAAAACTAAATTTTCTATTATGTGACTTGTCACAAAATAATGAAGTTATTATCAACAATATAAAAATAGAGTAATACAAGTTTTCTCAAATTTTTCTTAAATAACAAAGATAACTTTACCAGAGAAATATAATAAATGAATACTTTCTTTGTACATTATGGTAACCTAAGTTTTATTATAATTTGATATTCAAAGTTTTCACAAAAAACTTAAGAATAAACTCTTTTTAATTCCATAACAAAACTAAGAAACAAACTAGTTTTCAAAGTTAAGATGAATTCAACCCATAAAGTTATAAACCCACCTAGGAAAATAATGATTTTCAAGTTTCTAAAGAAGAAACTTATTTTCAAAGAATATAAATAAGATAAGATTAAAAACAAAAGATTTTGTCAATAAAGATGATTCTTTTCAACGGAAATAAAAGAATAAGTTTTAGAAAACAAAAACTTATATTTTAAATAATAAATATAAGAAGACAAGATTCATTTTCTAAAAACATTCTAAATATAACTTTATAAAAAGGTTTTCAACAACTTAATACACTTTCGATAACTTTGATCTTTTATCACTAGAAGTAAAATTTATGAAAGATTAAGGTTAAAGGAAAATTTGCTTGTTTTGGAAAAAGGAATGAAGAAAATAAAATAAGAATATGCTCATTTATAATAACCTATGAAAATATAAAGTTTTTTCAAAATACTTGAAAAGAAACTTATCAAGTTAAGTTTTAACACTTTAAAAAGAATTGTTTTTATGAAATAAATTGTTGAGACACTACCATTAGAATTTTTGCATATAAAGTAAGCTTATCTATATACTCGAGGGATTTATCAATCATATATATATATATATATATATATTTTTTACTAAAGGATTATTAAATGAACGTGAGTTAGGAAATGGTTTTGCAAAATCTAGAAATTCATTTTAAATCTGTACCCAATGTTTTGGAACCCAAATAACCTTATATGATAAAGATAACCTTAGAAGTGGATAGATCTTTTCGAATAGGTAGAAAACGGTATATTATATGCGAAATTTCGAGTTAAAATGAGCAAGTTATGGCCATTTTACATTGGAATTTCATTCTATACGAATTTGACGAATATAGTGAAATAGAATTAGAAATTTTTAAGTGGAATTTCTACGAAATACTCATCCCGGGTATTTCTTTTGTCTACGTGATGAAAGATACGAGATTACCCTTCCTAAAGATTACTACGACTAAGAAGATCGCGAAATGAACGAGTAAGTTATTCTTCTTAATTTCGTTACCTTGCTTGTGCATGTAAAGTAGTGGCAGTAGCATACTAAGAAAAGATAAAAATGGATATATATATATATATAGGGAATTCGGGGATATATATATATATATATATATGTGTGGTGTGTGTGATTCTATGTTTATGCATGAAATGAAAATTAAGAATATCGCAACTTCAAACTGCTTGTTTAAGTGTTTTTGTTTACTTATTTGTATGACTACTTATTATTTTAAATTGATTGATCGCCCCCTAATAAACCTTAAAAGGTTTGGTTTAAGAAAAATAAAATGCTCACGCATAGCATCCATCGAGTTGCATCTTTTTCGGAAGGCTATTACTCCTACGCGTAGAGTTGGATTGGCTGTTATCGTGCTGTGACACGGGCCATGTTCCTTCCTAGAGAATCCAAAATCGCCTGGGGAATGTGACTCTAGGTTCAGAGCCGAGCCAACCGAACGCTTTGGGTGGGGACTTGGGGACTAGTAGTAGAAGATCGAGGATCTTCAACACCGATTCCCTAACCTTCGATATGGAGGGGTAAATCCATTCTATATATGGTTTTCGGATAACTATATATATTTGCGTAATCACGTGATTGTTGCATTGTACGCATAGCATATGTGTGAAAATTTAAATAAACTTGTTTGAAAACATGGTGTGAATGAAAAGGAATATCTCACTAAGCTAGTTGTAGCTTATACCCCTATAGATTTTGATGAAATAGGTATGCTCGCGGCTTAAATTAAGGATCATGACGTCAAGAAAGTCATTGCAGGATGTTAAGCTTTTATGAAGGCAATGGAAACATAAGATGAAGTTATTTTGTAAGGTTCTTTATATGTAATGTATTCTATGTTAGTGTTTAGGAAATTCAAATATGTAAATTTATTTGAAGACAATAGAGGGATATACCCCTAAGAATTGTAATTTAATATGTTTATGTTTTATGTTAAGTATTCTCTTTGCCTTGTTACTTAATTATTATTAATATAAATTGCGCTACTCCGATGCGCTCCCTTGGTTGTGATGTACACCTTGTATATGATATGGAAGCCTTTGCGTGACTAAGGTAGTCATTTTTAGGCTTTAGTATTGTAGGCTTTAGTATTGTGTATGACGGACTGCCACGTTTAGGGTACCCCTCAGGGCGTGACATCTCCAAAGTTTAGTGATCGATTTAACTTAAACCATAATCGAAAGGTTAACCAGAAACTCTAAAGTCCACCAAATCCTAGTTAGACGTAATAGTTTAAGTCTGTAATAACATAAGGAAGCTTAAAAAGATCATATTAATAAAACCGCAAATCGTTCTGAACCCAAACGGATATAGTTCTTGAAAAACGTGTCCCGAGACTCGGAATAGTAAAAATATTCTTGATATACCGTTAGGCTCGTAAAAATATAAGGTTTTAAAAAATATCAGTTTTATAATTTTTCGATAAGTAAAAATGATAGATATTGCAATTGTATGAGTATTTTCTTACTATCGGTGCTTTATTAGTCATATCTATTTTATATTACACTATTCATTTATCTCTACTTTTTCCAACACCTATTCTTACACTCTATACACCTATTATCTTTACTTTTTACCTTTTCCATAACTTTATTTCACATCTATTTTACTTATTATTACATTTAATCAACAAAAATACAAAAATAAAACTCTCTCTTCCCTCTCTCTTCTAATGGCCGGCGCCCCCCAACCCCCCCTCCCCCCTTCCCCCCTTCCCCCTTCCCCCTTTTGTGTCTCTCTCATTTTTTTTTTCAGTTTTTTCTTTATTTAATTCACACAAAATTCACTTCTCATTTTCCTATAAATACCTCAATTCTCTTTCACTTTATTCATACAATTACTACCCACAAATTTATTAACCAAATCTCTCCAAAATTCTCCTTTTAAAACTCTCTCCACATATACTCACAAAAATCTCTCAAAATACTCTCAAACCCTCTTCTACATACACAAAACTCATTCATACATAATACTCCAAAATCCTCTTTAGGTAAAATTTTTCTTTACAAATTTCTTCTTATCATGTCATGTAACTTTACATGACCATGGTGTAAGTTTCCTAAACTTATTGTTATGAAAGCTACATTATGTTCATGTATTGTTCTTGTTCATGGAAATCTATTTCTCTAATTTTATGTTGTTATTATGTTTTACATGTTATGTTAGCTTCTTATATATAGTTAATTAAATACAATTATATATCAACGTATGTATGTTTTTTAGAGCATACAAGCTCACTTGCAATTTATTTACTTTCATGCAAAGTAATTTATTTTTTTTTATTTCCTTGCAATTTATTTATTTCATGTTGTTTTAAGACTAGTCTCTGGTCTTAGATTTGTCCTTATCAAGTCAAAACAAATTTTCTTTCTTTTAGGACTAGTCTACTTCTTAGTCTCGGGAACCTTGAAGAAGCTAAGACTCCCAATACTTGACTCTATTATTTATTTTGTTACTTTTGCTTGTTATTATTCTCATGATCATGCACATAAAGATTGTTGTCCAAACCTTTAAGCTTCAATTATACTTTTATAAAAAGGAGATTTTATCACCTAAGAATGGTTTTATATAAAATTTAGAATCTATGGTTTAACAAAAGTAGATTTATTATTTTCAAAACTTTAGGAAGAACTCATTACAATTTTAAAAGCTACTCTTTTGAAAGCTTTTTAATCATTTCCATATTACCTTGTTTTCCAAAAAGTTGTTGTACTTTTGGTACTATATTTTTCCATAAATACATATAAGGAAACCCATAAAAAATGAAATGAGAGTTTTCAAAGCAAGATTTTTCCGAGTAAGTAATGTCAAGAAAAGCTATATAGAAAAACTAATAGAAAAAGTGACACAATATGAAAAATCTAAAAGAAAATAGAGAATCTTGTATATATAAAAAAAAATCTTTAAGAAAATTAGTAAGATAAACATGAAATAATTCTTTGAAAACAAAAGAATCAAAATATTCTTTTTAAAGGATTTACAAAATGGATTTCTTGTAAACTATGGTTTTTCTACACTTTTAATTAATATTGTTTTACTCGAGAAATTTGGTTGGACAACAAACACTTGAGCATGGATAATGTGAGCTATTATATCTATGAAAAAGGAATTTCTCAACTATATAGATAACTAAGCATTTATCAAAGTAATTTTTGGATGGTTTAATGTTTGAAACAAAATGCTTTTGGGATGAAAAAATTCGTAGTGAATCTGATCGCTACTGTTTCGGAGCCTAATGATTTAGTTGATGAAAATAGTTTTAGAATGGATAGATCTTTTCAAATAGATAGAAATCGGCATATTATATGTGCAATTCGGATTAAAATGACAAAGTTATGGCATTTTAAATTGGAATCATCTTTTATACGAACTTTGACGTTCTTATCACATAGTGTTAGACAAGTTTCAAGAAAATTATCAAGAAATACTTATTTTGCGTATTTTCCTTGACTAGGTGATTCCGAGGAAGAATACTTGTATCCCGAAGATTATTTCGACTAAGTGGATTGTTTGAGCGACTCATCAATTTAGAAGAAGTGTCGACATGGCAATGTAAGTTTATTTCCTTAAAATGCTTTACTTGATTGTGCTTGTAGTTTAGTCACATTAGAATTAAGAAAAGATAAATTGATATGAATGTGAAAATTGTTGAAAGGATTCTAAGAATATCGAGGCCGGAATTGATTGTAAGTAATTGTTTGTTTTAGTATAGCACTTGATATGTATGAAATTCTATGACCACCTTAAATTTGATAATAACGATGCTATGATATCTTAAATAAATTGATTAATGCATACCACGAAGTGAGTCACATTGCATGGGGTTATTATCCTTGGGTGAAAATGATAGTAGCACGGTCGAAAGCACACTTGACGGTTACGATCAAAGCGATTGCTTGGCGACATGGAATCAAACCATTACTTGGCAGAAATCCGAAGGCATGGCTCAACACGAGTAGATTTTATATGCTTGGCGGTAATGATTGAAAGCATAACTTAACTAAAACTACTCATTTTGGGATTATACATCACCAAACCCCGAATGGAGGGAGTAAATCCATTCAACATATAGCTTGGAAATCTATATGCATTATTTGCTCTCATGTGTATATTGCATTTCACTTGATTGCTTAAATAACTTGTTTCAATTTTCCTACGCAAGAATTTACTTATGGAAATAATTCCCATTAAGTATTAGCTTATACCCCTATATATATTTTTTACAGTTTAACTATTTGTGGTTGAGGCTACGTAGACCATGCAACCAGGGATTTTCCCATTTTGGTTAAGAAATTCTCAGATGAAGTTCAGCATAGTTTAGATATAGACTTCATAAAAAATTATCGTAATAGATTATAGTTATTTTGGTAGGGGAATGCCCCTAAGACTTGTAAGACAATTATTTTGAATGAATGAATATTATGAATCATCTTTTTTTAATTTGTTATTATATCTTCTTAAGCTTCATAATTCCATGTATGGTTCTCTAAATTTGTGAGAGCACGCCTTACACTTAATACTGAAGCTTCTAGGAATGACTAAGGTTGTCATACTTAAGCTTTACTATTGAGTGTGGCGGACTATTACGTTTAGAGTACCCTTTGGGGCGTGGAGACTTCATTAAGTTTGAGGGGGTAGAGTGATGACTCCTCGAGGTTAGACGGGTCGATTATCAAAACCATACAGTTCATAACCATAAGGCCTTAACTTTGGTTTCAACTCATGTTTTATTTGCTCATATCCCTAATTGAAGAGGATGTCAGTGTTGCTTCTTGTATCTATCAACACTTTTTTGACTTTCCAACCCGAAATGTAGGCAGAGATCACTAGGGTATCTTGGTCAGGGGTTTAGACCCCTTCATAATCCTCGTTAGAAAAGGAAAAGGCATTGTTGGCTCTAGCCCTTTCAGGTTTTAGGTTCATTACTTATCAAGACGAGCTCGAGCTGGGCGGTAGCCCTACTCTCATTAAGGTCAAGGGTCCGCCTATGATAGTATTGATTTTGTCATGACATTATCGATGAAACTGGGGTTGGTCCGACTGATCTCTAGTGTTCAGCTTTCTCCTATTCATCAATCTTATGTTTCTGTGCAGGTGGTTCAAGTTTGAGGTCATGGTCGATGTATTGCTTGAGCAAGCCACACCATATGGTGTCATCTGTGGCACTCTTAAGTTACCAATAATTCTTTATATTGTGCCTATGATTGTGATATTCCTTTGAATCTTTTCGTCTTAAGATGGATCCCATTGGAGGAGGTAGCGATACGAGGCCTTAGTTCCTTATCTCGAGGAACACATCATGTTCTGGTTGATTTAAAGGGGTGAACTCATCGTACATCAAGAAAAGTTTCTGCTCTTCATTATCTCTATGACCATAATGTGCATTGGCTCGGTTGAAGTCGTGGCAATCTTTTTGTCACCCCTTGTCTAGAAGTAGAGTGCTTTTAACCTAGGGTTGGTGGTGGTGGTGGTGGTGGTGGGTGGTGGGGGGGGGGGGGGGGGGAGGTTTCGGGGAGGAGGGGCCTTGTTGAATATACTTTTGTGCCTTTTCTCTTAATTACTCGAGCGATGTGAACTGGCATTTCGAAATGAAGTCGAAGAACAAACCATCTGTGAGGACTCCTTGTTTGATAGCCTCTAAAGCTACTCATTGGTAGAGGTTCAAGACCTTTAAGCATGCTTTATTAAATCTCACTAGGTAATCTCACAGGGGTTCACCTTGCCTTTGTTGTACTGTATAAAGGTACAAAGCATTTTTCTCCGGTAATTTGCTTGCCATGAAGTGTGCCACGAAAAGGTTGCTGAGCTAGGCAAACAAACCTATTGTATTTAGCTCAAGTTTGTTAAACCAAACCCAAGTTACTCCTCAAAAGGAGGTAGGAAAAGTTTTGTACCATATTGCATATGAGAAATTGTGTGTCGCTATGGTAGACAGGAACTTGGTGATGTGGTCCTTTGGATTAGTTGTCCCATTGTAGGATTCTAAGGTGTAGTTGAGCCCTAGTCAGGAGTACCTTGGAATGAACCTTGGCCACAAAAGGTGTCTTGTCCGGGAGTGTTTTGGCAGCAAGTTCATTCCCAAAACCTTTTTTAATGGTCGGCATCCTTCTCATCATGACTTTAATTTATTCGAGTGCACATTCCTTATTGGAACCAAGTTGGTTGTCTTTGGCGATGAGATTGGGTGCGTTGTCCCTATAAGCTTAAGTTGAGTTAGGACCTGTAAGTCTTGCCTTCGCATGTTACTCGTCATTTACTTAATATCTCAAGGTAGCTCAAGCTATGTTATGTGCTCTCATAAGATGTTATGAGTGGCTCTTACTGGGCTTTTAAGAGCATTAGGTCTCCGATATACATTCGGGAGCAGTCTTGAATTTAGGACCGTTCCTTAGTAGAGGCACTAGCTTGTAGCAATACCACAGTACGCTTGTGGTACCTTTCAATTGGCTTCTCCTCGAGCATGGGTAGTTGGGTTGGGGAGGTGCTTTGTCGTGCACTGGAGGCTTGTTTTTCCACATGCAGGTCCCTAAAGCCCTCTTTTGTGATTATAGCTTATAGGAAGGCATTCGATTGCTCATTTTCCATGTTTTTAAGCACAAGTTTTCTAGTTCCAGGATATGTCCTAAGTCTAGAGGACCAACATTCATGGCGATGGTCCGCTCAAGAAGTGGCAACTTGGAAGCGGTAACTCAAGAGCTTCGCCATCTGTTGGGTTAGGAATAAGCTGTATGGGGATAGAATCAAGCTAATTCTTGCTTTGTTATGGTCTAGGCATTGTAAGCAGCAAGAGTGTTTGTTGGGATGATGCGTTATAGGTTATAGAGGGGCTTTAGTAGAGAAGATGATGGAAGAGGAGGGAAAATTGTGTTTAAGAGGGGTAGTCTCCTATGAACATCGCCACATATTGCATAAGCTAATTTCGTTAGTAGAAAGGGCTCCTACAAACACAGAAAGAGTAGTCAAAGGGGCGTGGGTTGTTGCCCAGTGTAGCCACTCTAATGCTTAAGTTAATTTATGGGTAAAGATGACATGTCTGTGATAAGATAAGGAAGACTTCTTCTCTTAGGGGAAGGGGCATTTATAGTGTTTAGGGTCATATTAGGATAAACTTATTCTTAGTAGCTGACCTAACACTCGAGGTGACAGGGATACTCGAGCTGAGGAGCTGTGACTCCGTGGAGTGTGGCTGAACTGATTATATCCCCTCCAATTGCGGGGTGTGACTGGAGTACTTGCTTCGTTTAGAGGTCACAGGGTCATTGAACTCGTCTCGGGTGTAATTATGGCGAGCTTATCTTATCTTACAGGGTAGTTGTAGATGAGCTCGACTAACCTTTCCAAAAGAGAGGGTCTGGGGAGATCTTGTGCCATTTCCCTTTATGGAGCCTTGGGTCTCCCTACCTTTTTGGGAGGTTGGGAAGTTGTAAGTAGTAGGCCCTTTCTAGACCTATTAAAGTTCTTGGGTTTTGATTGATAAAGCATTTTCTAATTATTTGTTGCATTTTTAGTTTTAGGTTTTGCATTTATTTTTGGAATTTTATTATTATAATAATGAAATGCCATCTTAACACCTATACTAGGGTCGTGAAAAAAACTGATGAAACAGAAAACCAAAAAACTAATCTAAAAAAGGTCAACTAGTTCATCAGTTTTGGTTTTGGTTTTGGATTACACTTTTTAATTTTTTTGATTTTTGGTTTTGGTTTTGATTTCAGTTTCTTATCACAAGAAGTTAATCCAATATTTATAATTATATATGATATTTGTGTAATGTTGGTACTAAATTTTAAACCTTATGAACTAATTTTAGACTTATATTCTTGATTTGTTGGTTTTATAATTTTTTGATTTGTTTATTTGGAATTTTTTAATGTAACTGTGTTATTTAACTTATTATTTACAATTTTTAAATATAATTATAAAACACAAAAGTCTAATTTTTTATGGTTATAACTGAAAATATGATTAACCACAAGTTTTAGTTAATCATTGTGTTTAATGATTAAAAATCAAAATTCGAAAAAATTAACTATTAAAATGATTAACCATTAATAAAGGATTAGTTTCGAATATTAAAAAATTTATCGGTATAGTTCAAATAAAAAAGAGAGGCCATTCACCGTTAGTTCGACCTTTAACAACTCTAATCTATATAAGTTCTACCTTTTAGGGTGAGTGTAATTTTTAAAGTTTTTAGGTCCTATTATTTTATTATATTTTTGTTTTCCCAAAACATGTTGGGTAAAGGAAAAACTTGCCCTAAAACGACAGCGTGGAAAGGAAACAGAGCAAAAAAACACTGAAGTAGCACTGTTCTTAAGAAGAAGAAAGAAGAAGAAGAAGAAGAAGAAGCACTCTTTGGATGAGCAGCGCTGACAAAAGCGAAAATTGTGTCGATGGCCAAAAAGGTGAAGCGAGACCGGCGAACAGCGTTGACTTCCGGTTCAATCCGCTCTGATGAACAAGCCCAGCCGCCGTCATCGGAACGGAGAAGTATTGTCATCTTCCTTGTATTCTTCATCATATTACCTGCCATCTCCGTCCTCATATACCACATAAAGTTCTCTCCGGACACAAGCCATGACCACTTAGATTCGTACTCACCCCGATGGACTCGTCAAGACCGACGTCACTTACCAAGAAATTCTCTCTGTAAGAATTTTGATTAAATTGATTTTCGATCTAGGTTTTTATTTTATTCTATTTATTTATTTTGCTATAGTTTCTTTGTATAGTGGAAGAAATGCTTATAAAGATTTGATCTTGGATATAAATGCAGGAGAACTCGAGAGTTTTGGAGAATTCGTCTGTTAGAAACTTTGGGAATCCTGTTCTCGCTTACATTACTCCGTGGTACCTTAATTTAAGCTGACTCTTTTTTATTATACTAGTGATTTGTATTACAGAAACAGCTAATGTTACTGTAATACTTCCATGTTCTGTTATTAAGTGGTGCTCTGGTTTATTATCAAAATGTGCATCCATAGCATATACTTTAGGCAAATGTTGTATTTGGTAAGTTTAAAAGTGTCAATGTAGTAGCTAAACTTTTTTCTGTTTTCGAATTAACTATGTGAACTTTTTGCCATTTTTGCAACCAGCTATATGAATTGAATTTTACCTATTTTTGTAATTAAATAACCAATTTAGTAAATGACTCGAAAAGATTATAGTTAATCGATTGATACTTCATATATATTAGTGCATTATTAAATAGTTCAAGTGTCATTGCCAGCATCAGGTGGAGCTATTACAAGAAATAATGAGGAAGTACAAAACCAAGAAAGAAAACATAATAATTCATATATGTATTAATTTATTTTCATTTTCCTTTTCATTTTTGCAAAATTTTGTAAGTTTCCAAAGCTAGGGTGGGCATAAGCACGGTCTAGCACATCTCCCTGTGGTCTGAAAATTTCTCTCAACTATTATCTATCATGTGTCTCGAGGCTGCAGTCTACTACTGCACCACGATCTGTTTGTGTGGGGCAATTTTAGCAATACGTAAGGCGGGCATTGTGATTAATATATGGACTTCATGATAAATTTTATGCGGACCTGGCTACATTTGGAGTTGGTATATAAGTGATCTAGTCTCATAGGAGTGGCAATATGTTAAATTAGCCATCCGGCTCATTAAGTAATAGATATAACAGCACGCTATATTTAAAAGTTTAAAATGTTTGATAAGATAATTTTGGTGTTAAGTTTAACATGGTAGCAAAATGGGAGGTCACGAATTCGAATCCCTATATAGTCTATTTCATCCAATTTTATTGCACTGTCTAATTGATGGGCTTCAGTTAAAGATTTGGCCAACAAGTGAAGAGAGTGTAAAGTAATGCATCTATAGTCCACGTGTTTTTAAGATAAAGTGGTTATGGTGCTAGCCTTGAAACAGGCACAGATTAAAAAGACTTAAGATGGATGCAAGATAATGTATGCTCGAGAATGTGCAGCTTGCTCTTGTTCTGTAATGGTGCTGTATATCAGCCCCGTGGGCACCTTTGTGTGAGTTATGAGGTATACTTGGATTCTGTTCTATTGGCCTTCGGCTTGAGTTTAGATATTATGTTACGAGTGTAAAGAATTAGGAAGTCTAGCTTGTCTGACAGCTCTCAAGCATAATCATTATGATGTACTTGGTCCTTGCAGGAACTCTAAGGGCTATGAGATTGCAAAGCAGTTCACCTCTAAGTTTACACATTTGTCGCCGGTTTGGTATGAACTCAAGAGGTAACATTAAAACTCTCTCTCTCTCTCTCTCTCTCTCTAGATGCTTGTCTGTATTTTAGAGGCACATTGGGTGATTGGATGATATATTTTTATTCTGTAGTTTAATTTTCTTGATGTAGAAATTACATCTTTGGTATGTTCATTGCAAGCTCTTGCTTATAATTTATGACTTCTGCCTTTTCAGCCAGGGGGGCAGCTTATTGTTGGATGGGAGACATAATGTTGATTTGGGATGGATTTCTGATCTCAGAAAGAACGGAGATGCTAAGGTAAAACATTGATTATATGTTTTCTTATCAAATCCTTTAATGATGTGTAGTAGGCAACTTTTCACTTCCAATAACCTTTTTTTCAGTGGCTGACATCTGCCTTATTCCAAAAATTTCTCATAATCTAATTCTTGCATTTGAGTTGCTTTTCTCTGTAATTATCTGTCATGTCATGCTCTTTCACATATCATGAATCGTGACATAATATTCTTTTCTAGATATCTAAATAAACCGTAAAAACTGATGAACAGGTTTTACCCCGAGTTGTTCTCGAAGCAATCCCTCAGGAGATGCTCCGAAAGAAGAAGCAGAGGGATAAAGCTATTCAGCTTATTGTATCAGAGTGCAAGTAGACTTTCTCACCATTTTTGTCAATTTTTGTCCTTGGAATAATAAGCCATGTCATAGTGCAATGATACTTAAAATACGAGCTTATGGAATCCAATTTTGGTAATTTAAGAGCATTAGCCTTTTTTTCTCTTGCTGACTCATGTGCAATCTAGACACATATTGATCTCTATAAATTCCTGAAATTGAAGACCAGTGCATTTATTTATCACCTTTTTTTGTGTTTCTAGTGCTAACCCTGAAAAATGAAAATTTTGGTGGCTATCCTTGAGTGAATGATCTCATGTGACAAAAGAGATTGTATCACTCAACATATTTACTTATACTTGGGATATGTATATTATAATATTTTGTACACTGAAAAAGGTGATTGCCAATTGCCATCTCATATTGGATGTTCTTGGTTGGATGACATAATTAAAATGCACTTTAGATTATACATAGAATAATTTTTATTGGTATGAATGACTTTAGTTAGTGATCTTTATGCTTCTACACAGGGAAATGGATTTTGATGGTATTGTGCTTGAATCATGGTCAAGGTGGGCAGCTTATGGAGTTTTACTTGATGCAGTTATGCGGAACTTGGTAGGTATCCTTTCTTTTACACACCTGATTTAATCATTGTGCAACTTTATCTAATCTATATCCCGTGCTTCCCTGGCTGTTTCTTATTTGATATACTATCATTGTCCTCATCTCATGTTATGACAGTATGAAACCCTTGACGATTTATATTCTGGTCTCTCTTTATTCTAGACTTGAATGTTAAATCATATGTTCGATTTAGTGATGTGGAATTAGTGGATTAAATAGTCTTTATATGAAAAGAGAAGAAGTTATTTTTATAGATTATTATATAAATGAAAATCGAATAAGTAAAAAAAATAAATAAATAAATAAACATGTATTAGATGAAGATAACTAGACTTTCTACTTTAGTTAGAATGTATATAGCTAGAAATTTATAGAATTAAAAAATAACATAGAATCCAAAATAAAATTTTAAATTTGATATAATCTGGAGGTTTCTTTCTTTACGTTTTACTTTTCTTGTTGGACAGTTTCTCTTTGTTGATTGTTCCCATCATAATACATCTTGCTTGTTACATTTATTTTACTCTTGAACTAAGGCAAGTTTCCCGATTGAAGCCTAGGCATTGCAATTTATCCGAGAGCTTGGACATGCACTGCATTCTGTGAACCTGGAAAGGACTGCGGGACAACATTTTGAATTGGTCTATGTTATAGGTCCTCCGCATTCAGAGAAGCTGGAAGCGTATGATTTTGGGCCTGCAGATCTTCAAAGCTTGAGTGACACTGTTGATGGCTTTTCTTTTATGACCTATGATTTCTCAGGTCCTCATAGCCCAGGTCCAAATGCACCTCTAAAGTGGATTCGTTTCGTCCTAAAGCTGCTACTTGGTTCTGCTGATAATAGTGCTCAAAGACTGAGCAGCAAGATATTTCTTGGCATAAATTTTTACGGAAATGATTTTATCCTACCAAAAGGTACTTTCTTTCTGTAAGCCTAGTACTTCTTGTCTCATTGATGTGACTAGGAAGACATCATCTTAGGTAATACAAGTTACTGCGAATCGTGATCGACCATGTGTCGGAAAATGACTACAAATTGCTGAAACGATTCATGATACATGCTTCCATTTTCTTTAAAAAAAAAAAAATAATAATAATAATTTGGAGGCCATGTGAGTAACTCTCATGAGTCTGCATCGTCCATCCAAGTTCTTTGTGTATGTTCTAGGGAAACTGAATTGTTTCTCATATCTTTAGACAATTTAATTCACTCGGTATCTTCTAAGTACTTCTGAGACTGATTGGGGCTATTCATATAGGTGGAGAAGCTATTACTGGACCTGCTTATTTGACTTTACTGGACAAGCAAAAGCCAGTACTGCAGTGGGAGAAGAACAGCAAAGAGCACTTTTTTGTTTATACCGATGATGACCAACTCAACCATGCGGTTTTCTACCCTTCATTGGTGTCCATTTTCCTGAGGCTCAATGAAGCTCGTAAGTGGGGAACTGGCATCTCAATCTGGGAAATTGGGCAAGGACTAGATTATTTCTACAATTTGCTGTAAATCGATTGTTGCATTTGTTCTGAGTTTTTACTGATCTGTTAATATCTTTTTGGTTCATTTCAGTTCAACAAGCTCTAACCATTCAAAAAGCACTTCGTAGCTTATTTAACAGCTTGTCATTATTTCCAGTTTCCATGTTATAACTAGTTGCTCGAGTTTGCCATTGAAATTGTCGTCAGCCGTTTTTGTGATTCAGATGGAATTCCCTGAAACCAATATCAATGATCAAAGGGCAGTAGGGAAATGAAGCGCCCGATATTGTCTAGAAGTTTACCTTTTGATCTTTCATACTCTGTTCCGACTTAGATGGAGTGCAGTGCAGGATTAGAAAGACAGAGAGTTCTTCATGTACGAATACAGTGATTTCAGAAGCAATGACAGAAAAATTGATGGTTTAATATACTTGGGAAAAGGAAGTAATGAATTGTAAAAATTAATGTGAAATTTTTTATTTTCTATGGAATAAAAATGAAACATGAAGAGCAATACTCGGACAGTCCCCTCTTAAATTGTAAGGAACTTCTTTCCAAAATTTTCTTCTATGGAAGTTGGGACTTGGGCTAGCCCATCACTCTAGATATGGTTTCGATACTGGTTTGAACAATAAAAACGGATCATTGTGACGTTTAGGTTACTGAATTTTGCATTTTTTTAATTCAATATTTAAACTTTGCTTGTTTTTATAGTTAATTATAAAATCTGTCATATGAATTTTATTGATTTTTATAACTAACTATATTATAAATGCATAAGTCAAATACATAATAAATCTAGGACAGTATTGAAGGATGTTTTGTTTGGAGCAATGTCAATATTTTATTTGGCCTATCTATTTTTTCGAATACCATCTATTGAGGTGTGCCATGTGGTATCACTTGGGGTCCTACTCCTATAGTCCTATTTAGTACACCTCAATGTCTTTATTTTTTATTCAACGGAAGCTTTTAATTATCCTTTTTATTTTACATGAAGAGTTTAAAGTTGATAATTTGCTTGTTAAATATATCCTTTTATATGTGTTTTTTAAAAAATTTGAAGATAATGGAATTTAAGAAGTTTAATGATTATAACATTTAAAAATTTTAAATTTTGATTGTGAGTGGATGAGTAAATTTTTTTTTTTGGGTAAATGATGAATAAAAATTTGGTTAGATAAGATGGGAAAAATATAGAATTTGGTACTCCAACTTTACCGAAAAATGCAATTATTTATTTACACTTTGAAAAGTTCAATTTGATGCCCAGTTGAACAATTGAACTCTTTACGGGCTTAAACATACTTTCATTAAATTTGTTAACTTTGGTTACTAACTTAGTAAATTTGTTAACTTCGGTCACTGACATGGAATTGTTGACAAATCAACACTTATATGTGTCATCAATTTTTAAAAAACCTAAATAAAAAAAAAAGTGAAGAGAGAGAGAAGAGGGAGGAGGAGGAAGAGGAAGAAGAACCTGACAAACCTAGTACAATGCCACCCTTTTCACTCTCTCTAATTTCTTAACAAACCTGGTATAGAACCTGATACCCTTTCCATTAGATCTTCATCAAAACATTAGCCATATCACTATCTTGAAGTCACCTAGACTACAAGTTCAACACAAAAGCTACAAAAGGAGCCATTTTCTCCTTATTCATTAAGCAAACCCATCCAAGCATCTCGGTTATTATGAGTACAACACCGGTCAAGCACCATAACCAAAACCAAGAAACAACTCCCTCTCGCCACTCTTTAGGAATCACAAAAGCAGATCAACCTAAGACTGTGGTGAGTCATCTTCCCAATCATTTACGGATGTTCCAACACATTAGTTACTGCCGCACCAAGACTTTCTTCTTCTTGATTCAAACACCCAAATTGCGATCTCCATCACTTACTAAATCAGAGTTAATAGGAAATTTTGATTTGCTTCAAATTTTAATCTTTTTGTTTCTTGGTTTTTTAACAATTTAGTTGTGTATTTATGAGTTTCATCAATTTGATTATCATGTTCATGCAATATTCACAAAAAAATTATGAAGATTCAACATTTTGAGAAGCTATGTTGGATTTCCTTCTTCTTCTTCTTCCTTCTCTATTTTCTCTTCTCTTTTCTCTCTATCTCTTTCTGTTTTTTTTTTTTTCCTCCAATGTCGTTGACACATGCAAAGTCTTAATTCACTAACACTTCCATGTTAGCAATTAGAGTAAATAAAGTTAATAGAGGTATCATTTATGCCTATGAAAAGTTTAATTGGATAATTATTAAACTTTTCAAAGTTCAGTACCTAATTTTACTTTCACTAAAGTTCGAATATCAAATTCGGTATTTTCCCTATAAAATAAGGTTTTACTTCAAATTTCTTATAATCTTTTAGCCATTACGTTGCCCACTACGTGGAAAAGTATGGAAGCCAACGGTGGACACATTGTACTTGCCATTGCTATTGGTAGATTAAAGGATTGATATTAGGTTAAGTTGCACGTAGAACAAACATATTGACTTAACACTCCTTTAATCTTTGTACAAATACACCAACCTAACATAAAATATGGACCTAATACAAAAATATACTAACCTCAATAAAAAAGACACTAACCTAACACTTTATGACTTGTGTAAAGTCATCTGTGTATGATCATATGCGATTTGCCTTAATAATTTTCCATAGATTAAAATCTCTTTATTGTACTCCACAGTTGTACACACTGTACTGCCATGACCCATGAGTAAATTCCACAATTTTCTTTCTTGTCCATAAAACACCACCTTTCTTTCAATCTGAACCACACAAAGTAACAGTGCAACTCTTAGATACTCTCATATAATCACCCGCTCATATCCTCATTTTGCCACATGTCACGCTCACATTGGTACCAATACAATCTCCTCTTTCCACTCAAAACGCATCTTGAGAACAGAGGAAGAGTGAAAAAGAAGAAGAGAAAAATAAAAAATAAGAAAAGAAAAGGGAAAAAGAAACTTGCAAAGACAAGGCACCATTTTTAATGCTGTTTCAAGCTTTTTGAGAGAGCCCAACAAGTGAAACTAGTTTGTGTCTATAGAATTATGCTATGGAGGCCCTCAATACAGCTAGCTTGACGCCAATCTCTGTTCTTTCTGATCAAAAAAGACAACCCAGAAAAAATCAGTCTTTACCTTCACTTCTTCCACTAAAAGCTCAAAACTTTACTTCTTCTTCTTCTTCCTCTTCTTCTTATCCTTCACGTGCCCTCTTTCGTGGAAGCATAGCTCTGCTATCTTCTTTTATCGGCACTGGTTTTGCTCATGCTCTAACCTATGAAGAAGCTCTGCAGCAATCAGCATCCCGTTTCGGTTCATCTTTTGGCTTGGAATTTGATTCTGATGGAGTTTTAGACAGTGTCATCAGTTTCGGAACTGAGAATCCAGCAGTGATTGTTGGTGGAATTACTATTCTAGCACTTCCATTGATATTGTCGCAAGTACTTGGAAACAAATCCAAAGCATGGGGTGTTGAGAGTGCGAGAAGTGCGTATGCGAAACTCGGGGATGATTCTAGTGCTCAGCTGGTTGATATTAGACCCTCAGTGGAGTTGAGGAAAGTGGGGAGTCCTGATGTTAGGGGTTTGGGGAAGAAAGCGGTTTCAGTTGTTTATAATGGACAGGATAAGCCTGGTTTCTTGAAGAAGCTTTCTTTGAGGTTTAAGGAACCGCAAAATACTACATTGTTTATCCTGGACAAGTAAGAGACTCGCTAGCTCGTGTTTTCCCTACTGCCAAATAGCTGTGGTTCTTGTTTATTCTTTAAACGAACTTCAATGGATTCGGAACAATGTTCTTGGTTCAAGCATATTGAAGCGTAAGCTTAGCTTAAACTGTTACTTAAGGAAATCAAGCTCAACTCAGCTAAGTTCTATTAACAAAAAAAGAAAGTTATATTCCTTGCAATTCGATTTATTTCCAAACTAAAACTCAATTCCGTCCCAATAAAGCTTGATAAAAACCAACATTCAACTCAAATCACTTAGCCTCGGGAGCTTCCGAGTCAAATAAGTTGAAGGTCGTGCTCGGTTCAAGAAGCTACTTGGGTAGCTTGAGTTCAAGCTTGATTTGGGTATAGTCTTATCAAACTTGAATTAATAATGGAACAAACTCCAGGGCCGTGTGATCTGATTGGGCTCATTTACTCCCTAGTTCTTAAAGTTCTATTCCAATGCTCCTTGTGACTGAGATCGACCATCTGTAATGATAAAAAATTAAGCAAAGTGTGCTTAAATGCTGATAAGATTGGGGTAACACTAATAAATGTTAGGAAGCATTACAAGGTGGTAACAGATAATTGGATATTTATACAACAGGTTCCTTCTGGCAACAGTTAACATAATTCTGGACAACTTTAGTTCAACAATCTATTCTTTAAGCCTGGTAATAGGTGGGTTCTTTATCGTATTCCTAGAAAGAAAGTTAAATAATGTCCTACATCCAAGTACCATGGATGCTAGCCAATAGTCCTTTGATTATTATTGCTTGCCATGAACAAATAAGAGGAAAATTTTAGAGGGTTTGAACAGTAAAAGTTTTATCTGTGATTCTGTCATCTTGTTACTACATTGTGGGAATGATGTTTTGCACCATGTCCCTTTCCAGGCACGATTAAGGATCATGGTGAGATTATTATTGCTTATGGCACTACGTTACCACTGCATTGTATTCTTACTTTGCATATCCCCTAGAATCATACTGGAAAAGGATTTGTGTGTTAAATGTAACACCTGCTGCACCGTGGGCATTAGGTCCTTTCTTTAAG
The DNA here is from genome assembly GCA_024138025.1 of Combretum micranthum. Lineage (NCBI taxonomy): Eukaryota > Viridiplantae > Streptophyta > Magnoliopsida > Myrtales > Combretaceae > Combretum > Combretum micranthum. The sequence continues at coordinate 258,781 of JAMXBD010000539.1, read as the reverse complement.
GATATCTTACACTCAGGTATGTTTACTCAGGAGTAGAAGCCAAGTATACTATCGGAATATTGGGAATGAAAAATTTGAGTGGTGGAGTGTCTCAAACCAAGTCTTTTACTTATATCATCTTTTAAATGTTATTGTGGTGCAGAGGATTGCTGATGTAGTTTAGGCCTTCCTCACAAGTGCAAAGCATTTTTTTATTTTTATCAAATTGCTTCTTTGGCCTCAACTTAGGTTGCCCTTGATATCTTTGAAATTTCATTTAGAAGGTTGTTTATATCAACTCAGAGCTCATTAATCCTTGAGTTCAACCTGAGGTTATCCAGGGAAGATTGAAAAGTGAAGACCATGTGTTAGTTTCATCTTAACAGTCTTATGGAGTGCTATTTGAACGACAAGATAAAAGTGCAGCATGTGTTGAACATATTTTGTATGACTAGAATGTGCATGGACAAAACTGATTAAGAAGAAAAGGTTTTCTCATACACATGAACATTCTCTTACTTCTTTCGTGGATTTGCACTTCAAAGTCTTCCTCTTCTAGAAGCTTTGCAATGTAATTTAGCCAAATGGTGGATTGATCTTGCCTATCAAGTGCATCTGTTTTCACTAAGTTGTGAAGTTTTCTTGAAATGTTCATAGCTTTACTTGTAAAATGAAGGGGAAGTGGAATAATGACCCTTGCACTTGACAGAAATTATTCTAATTAGGACATTCAGGATCTGTTGTTTCACATTTATTCTTTCTCCATCCTCTTTGAGATGTATGTCCATGTCCTTTACTTATCCGTATAGAGATAATTGATGAGAGTTGTGTACTTAAGGAAGTTTGCTATGTGAAACTAATGCTGCTGGTATTTCTTTCAAAGCCAGATATGATGGAAACTCGGAATTAGTAGCTGAATTGGTCACTGTAAATGGATTTAAAGCTGGTTATGCAATCAAAGATGGAGCAGAAGGACCTCGAGGATGGATGGTACTAAGATGCTCTGAGACAAAGTTTTATTCATTAAATTTGGAATTTCTTGTCAAAACTTTGATGCTGATTGCATTTTAATTCTGCAGAACAGTGGGCTTCCTTGGATTCCACCAAAGGCATTGGGTCTTGATTTTAGCAATGTTGCGGATTCTATAAGTGACGCAATTGTATGTCCAGTTTCTTATGTTGCTTTTTTTTTTAGACTTTAAATATTGTGGCTGAGTATTGTATGAATGGGATCGTCTGCAAATGTCTTCTTCATTTATCAGAAGCACGTAAAATGATACTTATATGTTTAAGTGGAAAGGAATAATGTAGGGAATAGGAAATTCCAGCAAACAAGTGGCAAAGCTTCTTAGTACCTCACCAGAAGAGCTAAGCCATACTAACTTCAGTGATATGTGTCACATTCTGGCCTTTTATTGTAGTATTTATAGCATAATACTAAGGATTTGTTTACTTAAAAAAAAAAAACAAAGCAAAAGCTCTTCTTTGATGTACTAGGTGGGTAAGACATTATTGGAAATTATAGTAAATTGACAATCTCTCAAAAAATATATTTGAGTCCCGGTCTAAGCAGACCAAATTGCTTAATGTTTGTAAATGATGCTAAATTTTCATCCATTTGACTTGACAAATAATTTTTTTAATGGGGTTAGCTTTGACATTTGAGGTTATGTGCAGGATGGAATTGATGGCTTGTCTTTGGCCCTAGGGGCAGCAGCAGCGGCTGGAGTAGGTCTGTTGGCTTTTTCTGAGGTAGTTTTATATGTCTTTAGTTTTACCATTCTTCCATTGGATCCCATCCATCCATCCTTACAGCTTGATGCATTAGTTAAACGCTTCATCATGATTTCAATTGATATCAATTGAATTTGATCATTCAGGCTGAAACAATCCTCCAAGTACTTGGCTCAGCTGCACTTGTGCAAGTTTTTAGCAGGAAACTCCTTTTTGCCGAGGCAAGTAACCTTTTGCCTTTCAGTTCTTCTAAATAGAGTATAAGACTTCATATATCCCAAAAAAAAAAAGGGAGAATATAACTTTAAGAAAGACCCTTTTGTCTGAATAATGAGAATAAAAATAAAATGAAAGATGCAATGCAGATAAGTAAATCTCGACCATTTACCCTGTAATTGCCTGTGCATTGATGTTATAATCTTTATGGATGTGGAAGTTACGCAAAATCCAATTTATTCTCCATTTAGTGTTACTTCATGAGTGAGATTTTGGGCCAGTCATCAACATTTCTAATCTCTAGCCGCATTACCTGCTTTTGCTTGCCAGAATCGGAAGCAAACTCTCAAGCAAGTGGATGAATTTTTAAACACCAAAGTTGCGCCAAACGAGCTGGTTGATGAAATTAAGGTATTTCTATCAAATTAAATATGGCTTGACCTCACTATTTGTTGTTTTCGAAGTAGAAATATATCTTACACATTTTGTAATGATGCTTCTTTGCTCATGCTTTCTTTTACCTGATTTTTAGCAAATTGGAAAGGCTCTTCTTCCTCCAATAACAACTAGCAAAGCTCTTCCTGCACCTACAGAAGCTAGTCCAGAGAGTGCAGCTGCAGAAGCTGCACCACAAGTAAATTCAGTACCCAATACAGAAGTCAAAGCAGAATCACTTCCTGGGTTTTCAAGACCACTTTCTCCCTATCCATTTGTAAGTATCTTCTCCACAACTTGATCATTTCTCCCTTAAGTTTGTTTCAATGCGTCGTTAATTCTCATTGGATACTTGCGACCTTTTGCTAGTTGTCATTAAACATCTTCTTCTTTTGCTTTTGGTGCATCACGGAAGTAATGCGTCAGGATTTATGTAGAATCTAATGTGGATTAGGGTAAGGATGAGAGGTGGAATATTAGAGTTGAACGCCACATATGGGTCTGTTTGTTTTGGCTTTTTTTCGGCAGATACAGATACTTTTTCAAACTTTTTGCTAACAAATTATTTATCAAGAAATAGATATAGATAAAAAAAAGTTGACAGTTTTCATCAAAAGATAAAATAGAACAAATATAGATAAAATTTAGATGCAAATCGGATATATTTACACATATCATTTTTAAAAAAGATACAGATACAGATGAAAAACAGACAATCCAAACAGACTTAATGTGATGAAAATCCCTTAAAACTTTTAGTGGATGCATCGGGATGGAGAAAATCTGGACGAAAGAGATCATAGTTGATTAATTCAGATCTAAAACCATCTGATCTAATAATTTAACCTTTTTGATTGGTTGGTTATCAAGCCAATTTCAACATATTATCAAAGCAAAATACGCTGAATTTGAATCTCTGTGTCATAATTTAACTTCCGGTAGCTTGATTTGCTTCAATGCCATGTCTCAATGTCCACGGGTAAGAGAAAGTGGTAGTGATATAATATAATGCCTACATAGCTACACTAAAGGCTTAAAATTTTTAGGTGGGCTAGGTGTAACTTTAAATTCAACACATATATTACAAGCTTGCCAAAGAAGATTATTTTACAATTTGTTAGAATGAGGTAATATGGGGAGATTAGTGCTCAGCCTATATGACTTAGTGGTATGTGTTGACATCAGATCTGTTGTTATTATCATTTATATATTAGGTTTTTGTTTGTATTTGTTTGAAGTTTAGTGTTTAAAAATCTTATTTGTATCTTATCTAATTCTAATTTATAATAATGATGATAAAAATGATAATTTGAGTTTAAGAATTAGGATGCAAGAAATATATTTTATATGTTGGAAAAGAAAATTTTAGTTGGTACTTTTGCAAAAATAATCAAAGTAACGAATGAAGAAGTCCAACTTTATACGGATTTGTTAGATTAATTCTAAAATATATATATATATATATATATATTTATTCATCTTCTTGATATCTTTTTCTTAATAACATGTCTACTTGATGGGAATCCGACCCACCTAAATAAAAATTACATAAATACAAACTATCTAAATATAATTACAAAATTACCGATACTAAATTGCATTTACTAAACGCGATTTATCAATTTACACATGAATCACATATCTTAGATGCAATTCATGTACAAACATGAATCGCATATAATGCATGTGTATTATATTATATATACTCATACGTGAATCGTACTTATAAGATGCGATTCACATAAAATATACATGAATCGCACTTATGAGATGCAATTTAAGACTATAGCACTTTTGCTAAATCGCATCTTGTACAAGCAATTCATTATGAAAAATGTGAATCGTATTCCTACATGTGATTTTGTAATAGTATTTTGATAATTATTTTTGTATAATTTGTACTTGTGTAATTTTTTTTTTTTTTTAAAGTTATTAGACACATGTTTCAACCACTTAGATATAAAAAAGATGCCAAATTGAGGTAAAAAAATAATAGACGAAATGTACCCGTTACATACTTGGCCTCTTCTAAATCCTGCTTTGTTTGATTAAATATCTAATGAGAAGAATGGCTGTTAGGACTTGGTGTCGCCCAAAAACTTACAAAACGAATGAAAAAAGTGTTATCATTTTGAATGAATGGATCCATTAATCTTCTACAAAATGCTATTTATATATTTTCAATAGCAAATAATTCTATATATAAATCCTAAAAACTGTTACCATTTATCAACTTTGCTCTCAAAATTTATAGATTTCAAGAAAAAAGAATGAAAATCGATTTAAAGTAATTCTATCTGGTAAAAGTATAAACTAATTAACCCAGCTAAGTTCTTCAAAGTTGTCATCGAGAATTTGGATTTGGCAAACAAGGTCTTGCATAAGGATAGAACCCATATTACACGATCAACAAAGCATCCATTCCAAATCGTGTAATCATTCTGTTTGTTTTATCATATTCTGGTTATTGTGGTATCATGTTTTTGTCATTTTTAAACAGATATTTGTCAAAAAATAAATACTGTTGAAAAAATGACAGTTTTGCTTATAAACTGACCAAACAGATATGATACAAATGCAGATAAGATACGGATACTATACATATAAAAATCTAAATAAAAATCCAACAATCCAAACAGACCCATTAGGTCTATTCCTTATTAGATTTACTTAAATTACCATTAATATCGTGATGGTGCTATTGACTTTCTTGATAATGGTGATTATAACTATATTTGAGTTGAGATTAGTGGGGTTTTTTCTTTTTTTCACATTTAAAATTTCTCAAAAACAATCTTCCACCACATCATGTATATTTTCTTTCTCCAAAATTTGTTGATTTTGCACTTTTGTATCAATATTTTCTTAAAAATTTTTTGTTAAAAAAATATTGTTGAATTTATATTGAAGTGAAATCTCATTTCTACATTAAAGGATGACTTAAAAACAATTCTAAAAATATTAATATACAATCCTCTAACCACTTACAACAATAATTTTGTCCCCCTTATTAATTGCTAATCAAAAAGCACGAAATCTACCAATAAAAATAATTAAGTATTCAAAGCTCATTCAACACTCTCTTTAGGTTAAAGAGTAGATGTCTTCCATTCTCAATGTGGATATAAAATCTTCAAGGCTGAAATTGTTTAGACCTTTTTGTTAGAACATTAGCTTATTGATGCTTCGATGGAACACCAAACATACACACCAACCCTTCCTCGAATTTTTACTTGATAAAATATCTATCGATTTCAATGTTCTGTCCTTTTATACTATATAGGATTACAAGCAGTATTGATATGATAGCCGGCTTATTGTTGCAATAGAGTTTTATAAGACCATCCCATTTGACTTTCCAATCTTCTAGAATAATCTTCAGCTAAAGCAACTTACATAATTCTCAAGTAATAGCCTTAAATTCTGATTCCATAGATGACCTTTTTACCACGTGTTGCTTCTTACCCTTCCATGTTATAAGAATTTTTTTTTTTTTTGGTAAATAAAAAAATATCATTAAGAGAAAAAGAAGAATGTACAACCATTAAAAAGATGGGAAGGTTACATAGCTACTCTATACTAGGAGTAAGAGTAAACAAAACATTGTGGGAAATAAACTAAACTTGTCAAGTATTATGGGCAAGTCTTGAATAGGTAAGAACATGATTGATAAGCGACCAAGGATGTGGGGACATTATGTACGTTGAGTGAATCTAGTTAACCTATAATTCTTACTAGCTTCCCTTACAAAGGTGCCATATATGTTTGAATTGTGCCCCTTTATTCTACAACGAAAGTTTAGCAATACCAAGGCCACCATTAAGCATTGTGTAATGCCCAAAGGCGTTATTAGCCCGCCACTTGTCCTTACTAAAGATAGATGCGCTAAGGCTATAAGTCATTATAATCCACAATTGTATATACCATGTATCACTTGTTGCTCACAATAAGGTCACTTTAAAAAAAAAAAAGGAAAAAAATTCATACTATAAAGAAATAAAACCTTATCAATTCACCTATATCATGAACTAAAAATCCAAACTTTAACATAATAAGAAAATCCTTAAAATATTTAAAAGACTCAAAGAAAACTAATCAAAGTATAGTATTTTCTTCTCAAATCACTATCTCTAATCCAACCAATCTAATTATCAGCAGGATGGTCAAATTCACTATCGCTCTCCCTATAGTCCACGAATACATCATAACCTATCAGATCATACATAATTGGATCTTTACTTGTACCTGAAAAAGAATAAGGATTGAGCGAAAAAGGCCTAGTACGCCAAATTGAAAACACATGCTCATGAACAAGCAATAAACAATATCACATACAACTTAAAAACTAATGCAACAACCACAATTTGTTATATTTAATTTAGCCAAGCAAACAACACAGCTTAGAACCTTCTGTAGCTCAGTTCCAAACTTGTAATATCTCATGACTCCTTAAAAACAACCAATATAGAAAATGGATAATTACACATATATATGGTGTAGGGAATCTGCTATACACCCGGGGTGCCGTACTCGCACTATTCATCTCTATATGCAACTCCACTCGGGGCAACTCCACATAATGAATTATCAGGTTACTAGCGTTAGTATCACATTTTGCATGGTCTTTACTAACCACAGCCAGTTAGAAGCAACACTCAATTCAATTAAAGTCTAATAGAATTAAGTCAAGTTTTTCAAATCTAATCCTAAAAGCACAATCAACAAACATGGTATGGTCATACTTGGATCAGCTTTCACCAAAACCCTAATATCAACAGAACCCTGATCACAAAACAAAGCCATCTCAACATAACCATATACATAATCGAATCTCACGATAAACCATACCCTAATCTAACAACAACTAAGATCTAGATTTGTACGCCAACCTCCTTATTTGGTATGTTAATCGGAAACTCCAATAGATAAGAATTTCTCTAAAATCCACCAAAACCCTAGAATTTCTTTCATAACATAACGTAAACCATAAATAAGAAAAGATTACTTCGATGATACCACAAAGATAAAATAGATTTATAGCTTACCTACGATGAGATTTCCAATCCTCCTTGATCACCAAGAAATCACAACTTCAGCAACACCTAGGGTTTTATCTCCAATCACTTGATTCCTCACAAAACCAATTGAAACAACATTTAGAAATCAAGATCTAATCGAGACTTAACCCAAAAGAGATTGGGAGGAATTCTTACCTAGAATTGCCTTAGGAAGAGATGTGGGGAAAGAACTAAAGATCTAAGGGTCATAAATAGGGATTATGAAACCCTAGCTCAAAGAAAAGATGTTATTTTTTTTTTCGTGAAAATATAAGCTGGAACCAAGCTGGCGGCTTTGGGGAGGCTTAGATCGGAAGAAACAAAATTTTTCCACGTAAGTCGGCTGTACGCCGGCGGCTTTTGGATGCTATGCCTATGGCCTTGAACTCCTGTGCTGGTGGCCTAAGGTCGGCGTACCCACAACACTGCCATCTTTTACATTTTTTTTTTCAAATTCTCCCGAAGCTTCAAAGCTAGCATAAAGCCAGTGGTGTTTCCATAAAAGCTGGCAGCCTTGCATGTCAAATTGGTGGCTTATAGCTGGCCTAAGTCCTCCCTTTCTTGTTGTTCGCAAACAACTTCTTCGAGTCCAAATCTTTATGTTAAATGACAAAAATACCCTCTTAAACGACATCATATTACATTACTATCCTTCATTATGATTTATTTATTTGTATAGTACACCTTGAATTGCATACCATCTCCCAACTCACGTTAGCTTTAGTGGAGATACTATGTCTTCCACTCCATAGGAAATTTCTTGACTTTTGCTAAATTTGAGAAACAACATATTTGCGGAGAAGAAAAATTGAGCTCCGATAAACTTTTACACCCGCTTTTCCTATTTCTCTCAACAAATCGATTACATACTTTTGCTGAGATATGAAAATCCCTTCTTTGGAATATACCACCTCTATATTTAGAAAATACTTAATTTTCCCAGCTCCTTTATGTCTAGCCCTTTTACCAGCCTTTGCTTCAATTTATACTTTCTAGTTACTATGATGTCATACATATAGACTAAAAGAAAATTACTTCCCAACAATTGAATGTTTAATAAAGAGGGTCTGGCTTTGTTTGTGTAAACTTAGTGATACGATCTGGTATTGCTCTGATATGAAGCTGATACGAACTCCGCCAACCTATAATGAAACCATAATCTAAATTAGAAAATAAACCTGGCTTGTTCTAAGAATCGATGGAAACCACGACCTGTTGCTTATATCAAAGCAAGAACTTTGGTATAAAGTGAGGATGCCACAATCGGGGATGATAAATCGATTGATAAGTCAAAGATCAATGCCACGAGAAATCCCGATAAGTTTGCACGAATTCAATCAGGATTTCAAAGAGAATCACTCTCAATTTTCATTCAACATAAATTGTTTCAAAATGTTTACAACCAATAGGTATTATAGGGTCTGTTGGTTTGTTGGTAGATTGCAGATATAGACATTTTTTTCAAACTTTTTTCTAACAAATTATTTATAAAGAATTAGATACAAATAAAAAAAAGTTGGCAGTTCTCATTAAAAGATCAAATAGATCAAATATAGATAAAATAGAAATGCAAATCGAACATATTTACCCATATCATTTTGAAAAAGATATAGATTCAGATGAAAAATAAACCATTCAAACAGACCCTAGACTAAAACAATAAAACTTAAAGACAAAACATAAAAGCTGGCTGCCTAAAATAAAAAACTTGAAATTGATAAAAATTTCCGAACATAGAAGGGCGGCGGCATAAAGGTTTATGCCGGCAGCTAGCTATAAATGCTGGTGGTGTGCTATGTTGGTGTAAAACGTTATTTTTTTAAGGGCGGCGACTCTCAATCTAGGCCGGCGGATCTCAATCTAGGCTGGTGGCTTTCACTTCCAATAGCTCCAATACTTGAAAAATCTTTAATCTTGTGTCCCAAACTATTTTATAAGCTTCCTTTGTTTGCTTGACTTGGGTTTTTATCTCTAGAACTCTAGTCATTGGGCTTCCAATTCCTTGAAATGTAATGTTGGACTTGGACTTGGACTTGGACTTGTTCGGCTCTAGGTATGGTGCTATTTGATTCGCATCATTTCCTCCTTCCTTGAAAAGATTTGTTCTCGAATCTTCTTTCTTGAACTCTTCTAGATTGCATCTATATGTTGGTTTGCTAGGAATGAATTCAATTTGATGCTCTATTTCATTTGGAATTTTTCGAGGACACAAATCCTTGAATTCCTGCAGTGATGAAGCAATCTCACTAGGAAAAGAAAAGCTAATATCATTAGTAGACAAACAAATAACCTCACTTTTTTTGTCAATATCACTCTTTAATGTTTGTATTTCACACTGTAATTCTTTTCTCTCATTGCTCATCAGTGTGTTTTTATCACTCTTTTTCTCACTCTTACTTTCACTCTTTTCTTTACTTTCATTTTTTCCTTGAGTATTCTTTTGCTTTTCTTTTTCTCTGAATTGCTTCAATATCCTCAATTGTTCCTCACAAGCTTCTAATGGTTGAAGGGGTAATAAAGTCACTCACCTTTTGTTTATAACAAAAGAATAGTCATTTTTGTATTCATCATGCTTGACTCTCCTTTCAAACTTCCATGGTTGCCCCAACAGAATATGCCCCTAATTCAAACCCTAAAGACAATTTTTTTTTTTATCCGAATTCTTTCTTCTTCGATCAAATCCGAATCAAACCTTAAAAGACAATTTTTTTTTGGCATAAATTTCTTTCTTTTTTTTTTTTAAATAAAGACACCAAAACTAACAAACCTAACAATGAGAAGATTAACAAGATTAGACAAAACAAAAACTAGCAAAAGACAAACAGGATATGAATGACTCAAGTTATTTCTAATCGAATTGGATATGGATTCTTAGAAAACCTTTGCTCTGATACCAAACTAATACGATCTGGTATTGCTTTGATACCAAATTGATACGAACTCTACCAACTTGTGATGAAATTGTAATCTAAATTGGAAAATAACTTGGATCATTCTAAAAATCGATGGAAATCGCGACTCGTTGCTTATATTGAAGCAAGAACCTTGGTATAAGATGACGACGCTATAATCGGGGATGGTAAACCATTGATAAGTCAAAGATGAACGCCATAGGAAATCCCAATAAGTTCAGACACAAATTCAATCAACAATTCAAAGAGAATCACTCTCAATTTTCATTCAACATAAACTATTTCAAAATGTTTACAACCAATAGGTTTTGTAGACTAAACTATAAAACATAAAAGTTGGCAGCCTAAATACAAATTGGGTGGCCTTAATTAAAAGCTTGAAACTGATAAACATTTCCGAACACAGAAGGTCGGCGGCTTAAAGGTTTATGCCGATAGCTTAGCCACAAAGGTTGGCGGCGTACTATGTTGGCGTATAACATAATTCCTCCAAAGCTCCTCCAAGGCCAACGGCTCTCGATCTAGGCTAGCGGCTTTCACTTCCAACTGCTCCAATACTTGAAAAATCTTTCATTTTTTGTGTTCCAAACTATTTTATAAGTTTCCTTAGTTTGCTTGACTCGGATTTTTATCTTTGGAACTCTAGTCATTGGGCCTCTAATTCCTTGAAATGTAATGTTAGACTTGGACTTGGACTTGTTTCACTCTATGTATGATGTTATCTGATTCATATCACTTAGAGTGCCTTATTTATCCTTCACACTGATTATCCGTGGCCGCCTCAAATTCTAGTGGAATATACATATAATTTTTTTCACTAATATCATCATAAATGTAAGAAAATCCTCACGGTATTCATTTTTGCAATAAGAGCAAAAGTTCCCATATGATCCACACCATGAGTTTTGAGTGTACCCCTTGACAATCAATCATGCATTTTATCTCTTGAGAGATTTGTTAGTCTTATATTTTTAGTATGACAAATCCACCTACATTCAATAACATTTTTCTCTTTTGGTTTATCAACAATTTCTCATGTATTATTCTTTCTTCAATACAATTTTAGATGCAACAATGGTGTTTAAATCACAATGAAGTTTTTTTAGTGCTAGTACATAGTGAGATAGTGGATACAGTAATCTTTTAGTGCATTCCATAATACCTTTCCTAACAACAATAGGAAGATATAGGTCATTTGTTAGATCAGTGATTGTTTCAAAAGATTATGTATGTATAGGTGGCTCAAAGTTTATTATCATGATCTTATTCCTATAGTCTGAGTTGGATTCATGGATTCATGGACTTGTGTTGGTTTTGAACCTTCCTCCTTGAATGCACTCAAGGGAACCGATCAAAATTATGAGTGACAATAATTGGAATAAAAGAAGACACAACCTCAGTGGAAGAATTAGGATGAGGTTTAGAGAGCCTTGGACCTTGGTACATTAACACGAGTAGGAACATAAAGAGGAAGTTTAAGTGTTTTCAAAGGTTTAAGTTCAAAGGATTCACAAATGTTATTTTCATCATTGAGTTCTCCCCATGAAGAAAGGATTTGGAGAAGAGGTTTTTTTATTTTTTTTTATGGTGAAAGTGACATCTATAGAGATGTAAAATAGCATTGGTAGCCCTTTTGAGTAGATGACTAAATAAGGAAAACACATTTGATGGCTTGAGGGTCTAATTTGTCGCATTAATGATTGTGGACAAACATAAGCGGCCGACCCAAAAATCTAAGATATGAGTCCTTTTGAAGTTTTGAAAGGTAAAAACTATTAACTTAATGAGACTCTTCTCATCCAATTCTCGTGTTGGTAATCTTTTAATCATGTATGAAGTAGTAAGACTTGGGAGCATTGACTTGAAAGAGTGAAGCTCATGTTGTATTGAGTAGATGCCTATTTTCCCTTTAGTGACCCCATTTTTGATGAGGGGTATTAATACATGATGACTCATGGATACCTCTTGATTGAAAGTATAGTGGCAAATATCTGATAGGGATCATGGTTCAATTGGACTGATAACCCAATTTAGAGGTGGAGGATTGATGAACTTAACTCATTGGATACTTATGGATAACCCGAATGAAAATGGGTGGGGGTGTTTTAGTAGTTATCTGATACACTTTGGTGATGCACATGATATGGTATGTTTAAGTGTAGAAAAATCACTCAAATTAAAAGGAAATATTGTGCATGAGGAAATCACGCCCATAATCATGTTCATGATGACGGCAGTGATAGGAACGAATCATGAAGATCGAATTATAGAAAAAATCACCCCTAGTGATTCAGCCATGATGTAGGCCGTGACAACATATTCCCCCTCTATGCTACCCATGATGAAGTCTGTGAGAATGATATCATTGTGAAAGTTTGAAGATAGAAGAGATCACGGGTCCAATTGACCTGTAATGCCGGCTGTGACACTCATAATCGTGGTTGCGATCTAATTGAAGATAAGTGAAGAAATTGAAGCCGAAGAGATCACGGCTCGAGTCATGGTCGTGATCCACAGCGTGATGCTATCCTTGTTTGGCTGATTTGAGTTTACCTACTTTTATTTTTCCATATTTGCCTTTATTCGACTTGTGGGAGTATATAAGGGTTGTTAAAGTTTTGTTTAAAAGGTTTTGCCCTCTTGAGTACATCCATTGTGACTATTTGCTTCTTAAAGAAAATTGAGATCTTTCTTCTCAAGATTCTTCTTGATTGTTCTTTTCTAATTGTGCATAATATCGATTAATTGAAACATTTAGTTCGATTATATTTTTGGAGTGTTATATCCAAGGATTGATCGTCCATATCTCTTTTAAGCATCTGTTTGCTTAAATATAAAAAACCTAAATTACATTACAAATCACTAGATTGCAATATAACACTAGATTGGTAAAATATGTAGATTCTCTAATCTGTATCATCATCTCTAGCATTGTTTGTCCTAAATTACTTTATTCTGACTCCAAATTAGTTTTGAATTATTGAATGAAAATATGGCATAACAATGTTAACATCAAATTTTCGTTTAAGAAGAAAGAGCCAAGTAATTATCAATTGAGGATATAAACAAACGAGCCTTGGAAATATTAGGTACCATAAAGGGGCCCATATGTTACTTTGAATCAATTGAATGATGAGAACTTCTTTTACCACTAATAGAAAAAGATGCCAAGTATGACTTACCAATTCACAAAAATTGCAATGAAACTTAGAAATATATAATCCTCAGGGTAGATCTCACAGATGTAAATAGTATAGAAAAATAGTGTGTTCAATTGCAAAACTGTGAAAGAAAAAGATAAGTTACTTTGAATTTTCTGAGATGATTAACTAAAGTAAAGGTCGTTTTTATCCTTGGTAAGTCCAAGCCTTTTTCTTGAGTTCTCGTCTTCAAAAAACATGGTAAGAAGGGATAAAGTAAGATCATAACTTTTTGAATGGAAACAAGACTAGATGACAATCTCGGTACATGAAGGACGTTTTAAGTATAAGGATATTGGATATGTCTCCCACTCCTGCCACAATAGCTAACAACCCTTTGGCGTTTGGCCGTCACAATTTTTCTATTACTTGCGCAAGGGTATAAGTATGGAAGAGTTAAGCTGTGGGCATCACTTGGTTCATAAATCATAACACCAGTCTATTATTTAAAAAATTGCTAGAAAGAGTGTGTTCATTAATTGGTATGATCGACTATGAGGAAAATAATAATAGCCGAATCAAGAGGAAGGAAAAATTCGACAATGAAGGTCGGTTTAACAAGAATCCAATAATGAAGGTCGGTCTGGCATGAATCTCTAATCCTAGATAAAGTCTAATGCTTCTGACATCATGTAGAAAAAATATGTTGAATTATTTTGAAGTGATATCTTATTTGTTCATAGAATTACCTATTTATACATTTTCTTAACGTAATTGCAGGTAACAAATATTAATATACCAACCCCAACTGCCTACTGTTGAGTGTTGATTCTACCAACCTTCAACATTAAATTACCAAGTAGTACTAAATCTACCAATAAAAATAATTAACTATTTTTAGCTCATTCAACATTGTTTACTGTAAAGTCTTGCACAATACCATTTGTGTTATTTTTTTACATCAACTTCTTGAAAATGTTCTTGTTCAGTTTTTGCATCTATCATGACATTTGTAATCAGTACATGTCGATATGGCCCCTGTCTTGAATCGTGTTCTTGATGTCTTCTTGTACATTACTTTGACTGTTTTAACAATAGCTATCAGCTAAGATGTTGGCGGTTTTGTGCACAAAGACTTAGTCATTTGCATATGGTTCTTTTGTTACCAAATATAACTCTAAAACTCTCATACACACTTATCAAGTATTAACCATATCTTCGCGAAATAACCACTATTAGTAGCTTAAGCTCCTCCTCCATGAAATGTAAAGACATTTCAAATTTTTTATCACCGGTCACCCAATGAAAATGAAAAACTTTGGTAGCTTGTATCTTCCATCCTGTAGGATCATGGCCAGGATTTTTTGGTAACTCCAAGTTTGTGTTCTCAATATAACATCACATAGATTCCAACTTCTAATGTTATGGTCGTTGTTGAATTATGACATCTCTACATTTTGATTATGATTCTTAAAAGAACATGTATTCATGCAACTAGTTCTTTCGCAATCTCAATTGAGAGTTTAATGCCTTTTCAAACTTATTAGCAGTCATTCTTGGTTTATAAACAATAATATGAAAATAATGAAAAAAAGAATAGGATTGGGTTCAAAATAACGAGAGCACCATCATTAGGATCTCGTGTAATTTAGACTTAGGAAACAGATGAAAAATTGAAATTTTTTTAGCTTGAGTCAAAGGTGAACTCATGGAAAAAAACCGTGAAGAAACCTTCAATATATTTCATCAATGAATTGAATGGATGTCTTATTTATTCTACTTTTTTCTAAGTCCGTCCACTCTCTTAATTGGAGTGTCATTACAAGAGAGATCTTGATAAAATATTCATGAATTTTAATTCTGCATTCGAATGGATGTTCACATTTCTCTCTATAAAATTTTACAATAACAACTATTTTTCTAACTAATCCTATTAGTTGTAATTATTTACCAATTTGTCAAACTAATTTATAAAGTCATAATGGTGTTTTACTCCTTATCTATGAGTGGCTCACTTGGATTTTGTTCTAAATTGCAGTATCCAGATTTGAAGCCTCCAACATCTCCTACTCCATCACAGCCATAATTTGCACAAATTATCTTCTTATGGATTGGCGATGGCAACCTTGAGTACAAAGTCCTGGGAGCTTCCTCATGAGGCTTATTGAGACTATAATGGTTAGCGGCTTCTTTGGTAAAGAAAGTAAAACAGTTGTTAGATAAACCTAGTTGTAGTGGATTTCTTTAAGCTTGAAATGAAGTCCTTTCCGTGCCACAATACTATTGAATCTGCCGGTGTGTATCAGTTTATCCATTTCTGACCTCACCAGGAAAAGGAAATAATGTTCATCGTGCTAAAAGTTTTGTTATTGAAAGAAGTTTAATGTAATTACAAGAATGGTTAAGCCCTAAGATGATTTACTCAGAATAATTTGAGTGTGGGGAAAATAAAAAAATAAACCAGGAAATAACCAAGTTTACTCAGAAAACTAATGGAGCTTTGTTCGATATTTATTAGAGTTCAATCTGTGTAACATCCAATTAAGCTTGCGCTCGAGCTTACTCAAGTAGATATCTAGTCTAGTTCGAGTTTCATGACAATAAATGTGGACCCTGACATGGAGTATCTCCTTCAACACCATCACTATTATAGCAGGATCCTCCTGCATCTCTATTATAGTGGATATGGGCCTGCAACATGAGACTGAGAGCGTAAATGCGTGTGTGTGTGTGTATAAGTAGTCAGTTTAATTGATGAAGTAGTTTCAAGATTCAACGCTTGTTTTCTGACCCAAAGAAAAAAGAAAAAAAAAAAAAAAAGAAGTTTCGAAGCTTGCTATACGAGTATTTACCAGGAAGAGCTCGTTGAACAATTGCCATAGGAGAGCAGCAACAGAGAAGCAAGGGCGGAAGGCTGCCATCGTTGGACTACGAAGAAGGAATTTTACCTCGTTGTTTCCTATTTATTTATACCATCCGACGCTGTGCATCTAGTAAGTGGGTGTGGTTGGCCGGTTGGGTCCATTGCTACTTGGCGCTTTTCATTGAGAACTTTGTTATCTGTATTAAAATGATTTAGGTATAATGTATATTGCATTATTAATATATGGGTAAATTCCATCTTTGGAAAACTTTTATAGTTGCACGGGCAATTCTAATTTTAAAAATGGAGCACTTTTGGATTTTCTTTATAGGTATCATTTTGGGAAGTCTAAGTTTTTAAATACGATATTTTATTAACTTTGAATATGGCGTTTTCTCCTAGTGATTTTAGTGGGGTATTGAGTTTGGAAAATCACAATTGTTAAATGAAATTTTTAAATATTTAAAAATTGCACTTCTAAGATTTTAAAATGGACTTTGTTAATATTCTTTTATAATATATATATTTTTGATAATATTTTTTCCTAAAATGGTAGATATATTTTTTTAATTTCTAATTATAGTGGGATGGGGATTTGTCATGGACCTCTCACATGATTGAGTCTCGAGGTGTTCATGGATCGGGTAACCGGTCTGTGGTCTTATTTTTTTTTAACCTAACCGTACTGATCTTTTTTTTAATATCTCGATCCTTAATCGGTTCATTGTAAATGTTTAACCGCCCTAATAGTTAACCTTTTGTTTGATTAATTTTTTTGGTTTTCGGTTTTTAATCGTTTAACGTAATGATTTCAACAAATCTTATTTTTTAGTCTTTATCATAGAGTTTTCTATAAATTATTATATATATTATAAGAGCTAAAAAAAAAGAAAAATCAAATTAAGAAAAATGGGAAAAACAAGCTTTTGGATGCATCATCATAAACAAAAATCAAATCAAATCAGTTACCACATTAACTCTTATAAAACATATGATAATGGTACTTTAATCAAAATCCGAGGAACATTAACTTATGTAAATTATATGTATATGTAAATCATATGTGTATATATATATATTTTAAAAAATAATTATATGTATATGTAAATTATATATAATATATTTATAAATATTGAAAATGATTAATCGTTAACCGTTGGTATTTTGTGGTTATAAATCATAACCGAAAACTGAAAAAAAAATTATAATCTTAAATCAAAACCAACGAATTGGATAACTATATTTTTAAGTTTTTCCAGTTTTAATTCGATTTTTCGATTTGATTAGTTGTTTTACACGCCCCTAATTGAAGAATACTTAGCTCAAGCACTTTTCCCTCTCTTATACAACTAAAAAGTCCGATGTTGTGGCAGTACCACGTCTAAATTGTAACTTTAAGAGCTAAAGAGCAAAATAAAAATAAATAAAAATACAACAAAATAATAAAAGGATGGAAAGGAATATGGGGAAGTTCATGTCCTTATTCTTACCGTCGCCCCCAACAGCTGGGTGGGGGGTGGGTCATTAGATTGAAATATCGTTCGTCATCCCACCTGATATGCTTATAAGTTTTATTTTGGTTACAATGGCTATATATATACACCCACACATGCATGCATTGGATTCATTGTCCTAATGTACTATAATTAATTTTTTATTTCAAAATAAATCTAAAATTATTACAATCAAATGAAATGACGGTGGCTTGAAATTTATTAGTAGTGAGGATAGGTGACATAGGCATGGTATGATTCCAAATCGAGAATCGAATCGGAACTGGACCTACTCGATGGTTCAAGAACTGGTTAAAAGATTGCCGTTTTCTTGTTCTTATGTGCTTTTTTAGTCTAAAATCGAGTAGAATCGGCAGTTATAACCAATTCCATTGAAAATAAAAAAGAAAATTAGAGAAAAAAATTAAATATATAATTATTAATGTTTAAATTATTTTATATGAATAGTATAGTTTATTACTTATTCATAGTATTCAATATGTTATTATTAACAACACCAATACACATAACTTAAAAGCATTAATAATTTAATTTATATAAACTTCTCTAAAAGCAAAACCATACTATTTTTTGTAGTGTAAATTTTTTAATCTCTAGAGTATTTTGCAATCTTATATTACTAATTATTATTGATATAGAATATATTTGTAGATAAATAAATGCACATTGTAAGCAAAAAAAATTGGTTATATAGTATAACACTTTTAGACTCAATTATTATTTTAAGTTTAAAATTTATTTTATTAGTAACTAAAATTTATTTATTTACTTATTTTTATTTTTCCTTGAAAAGAATACTATCACCGATCTGCAGTTCCAAAATGAGAACCGGAGAAAAATCGGGAAGGCAATTAGAGCAGAATTTTTTAGTGGGGAATGTTCAATACGCTTGTTGAATGTACAGCAGAATATATTCCATTTTATGTTTGCATAGTATCAACATTTAAGGGAAGAAATGTCACAAAGATGATGCTAAAGTGCTAAGTTCAACCTCATATTTGTGATGGTATCTAGGAAGCATTTTGTTTGTAGTGGTTGGATTGATAATCTTTGATTGCGTAGTTAAAGTATTAATTTAATGTTGCTTCTAAAGGTGTTTATTGTTATTTAGTTTCTGATCCATGCATCTTTATCAAAGAAGTTGACTCTATGGGATGGCAAAATAGATATTTCAGCCAATATGTTTTTGGTTGTTCGTCACATGAATCTACATCTTACGGTGGAGCAACAGAATTCCGATGTTTGGCAGGAAAATGGTTAGCAATAGCTTGAAATTGTTGGTCCGGTATGCTTACATGTGTTTTAAGTTCCTCATACATTAGGCATGCTGTTATGATTAGTACTATAACTATTTAATTTAAAGGTTTAAGTTTGTAGATATGATATGAGTAATTAATTAATTATATAACATGCTTCTTTATTTATGGATCGAGAATTTGATTGATAATAATTAAATGGATGATTTAATTTAATAGAGATTGTGACGAGTGTGAAATGGTTCAAACTCTTAATGTCCTACTCTAATACCATAATCATTTAATTTAAAAGTTTAAAAATTCATCTACATATATATGGTATGAATAATATATTAATTATATAATAGATGCTCCATGCTATACGTGTTTGTGCTGTTTAAAATATGTTATCTTTTGGTTGGGCTTGTGGCAATACATGCTATTTGTGAGCAATAGACCCCTTAATATGGAGTTGCCATGAATCTTTGGAGGTTCCATTTATAGGTGATTCTCTTTTTAATGATATTCATATTTAGATCAAATTTCCAACCTATGATAGTCCTATTCAGATCACTTCTGCTCATCCTTTTTTTTCAATCCATATGTTCCTGTAAAATTGATATTTCATCTTTTCCATTTTAGAATAATTACTTCAAAATAGTTTTTCCTTGATTTTTTATACAGCCATGGGAGTATTTTTTGTAATATTTATTTGGAAACCGGCAACGGATGACATAACCGAGGCACATTTCTAGCCTGGACCGACTTGGACTACTGGCTTGCAGTTCCTAGTAAAGGGGAACGGGGTTTAGCCCTGCTGAGACTGGTTCGAAGCCAATTCATGGAACCGGCAGCTTCAGCTCATAGGTCCTAAACCCTTGGCCAATGTACAATTTATATAATATACTATATAAATTTGAAGTTTTAGTACTACATGTAAACTGGCTTCTTTCCCCCCCAACCCAAAAATTTTAGCTATATTTGACCATTTCATAAATTACAAATATAATTTATACAATTATTTTTAGATAGTAATTCAATAACGTGCAAGGAGACAATATATTAATTTCATTTGATTATACATGTATGCATTCGGTACAATGGGATTATGGAAACTTTATAGAATGTTACAATGTAGGAGGTAGCCTTCCTCCTAGTTCATGCACCTTTTGCCTGCCTAGGCATTAGTAAAGTTTTATTTTTTTAATTTTTTTTATTTTAATGATATAGATGTTTAAGAAATAATGTTATCCATTGATGCTTTGATGTTAATTGCCTACATGAAAAATTCTAACACGTTTGTTCCATGTGTAAAGTGAAACAAAGTGTGTGTTTGTGTGTAGGTTGTAACGTGTGGCCAATATGGAGCGAGTGTAATGTGTATTTTTTGGTCCAGATGTGTTTGTATGCATCAGATTTATTTATTTATTCTTTTTTGACTGGAAAGCGAGCGTGATGCAAGTGATGTATGTGGAAAGTGGATGCGTTTTGAATATGTAAGTTTATTCTGAAGCTTTGTGTCTTATTATTATTATCATTATTATAGTATAAGAAAAGGTGAGAACTGGCGTGGACTTGTCGTCTCCATGGCTCCACGAATTAGGTCCACTAACCTGCCCAGAATTGTCCTTATAATTGATATATTGCCGTGGATGAGGAGGTTTGAGGACATTCAAATCCGAAAAAGCATTGCTTGAACTTTAAGACTATCTTAATTTTGTAAATGCATAGACATCTTTTATCTGATCCATCCGATTTTGTTGAATTATGGGATTAAGGAAAAAAATAACTATCTTTTCAAAAAAATTACATAAATCAATGAGATGAAAAAATAATCTTAAGAATAAGCAAGTTAAACTCGTCTCTTCAAGAGTCGAGGTCATTAGTGACCGACCTCGTCTCTTGAAGAGACGAGGTTGAAGATGATTTGATTCAACCTTGTCTCTTCAAGAGATGAGGTCAGTGCAAATACACTAATCTCGTCTTTTGAAGAGACGAGATTGGCCACTAATGACCTCGTCTCTTTAAGAGACGAGTTTAACTTGCCTATTTTTGAGATTATTTTTATCTTAGTGGTATTTTTGTAATTTTTTTTAAAAAAAGTAATATTAATTTTCTTTTCCCTGCATTATGACCTGAAAATTAGGAGGATTTATTACTGGTTATAATCTCTTAGTATGAGCTTTTAAGCCTAGATTAAAAGAAAATTTAGTGCATTTTAAATATGATATCTTACCACTAAATGGGGATATTTTAGATATCTTCCTACCCGGTTTCCTATAAAATATACCCATATATCGAAAGTAATTGGGATTAGATCTTGAATTTTAGAAATTCATGATATTAGCACAATATTGATTTTTCACAAACTAGGTTTTCTAGATATAAACGATAAACAATTATTTCGACTTTGGAGTATTTCCAATCTCAATCCACTTCAGCCGAGATTATCATTTTGTCTAGCATTGTGGCTAGAAAACATGATTCCACTAACAAAAATATATATCAATCATTTCACTATTAAGACAAATATAGTAATCGACGCGCACACACACATATATATATCTTTTACACGGTTTGAATCAATGTGGATGAATTTAGCAACCCATAAAAAGGTCGCCAATTGCCACCAATAACCATTATAGACCACGAGACCATCATTCTGAGTAGGTGCCCCAACAAAACACACTATTAGCAGTTGGGAGTTCATTGGATTAGTTGTTGTACTGGAAGTATGGCTAAATCGGTTTTGTATCTTTATTCATAAAGCGTTTCCATTGGAGTATTTCTTTCCAACCACATAAGGACCATGCCATGGAATATCTACTCCTGCAATACAAACATACATAAGGTTAGGATATTTTGACTCAATTAGATCAATCATCCAATCATTCATCATGTAGTATAACGACAGAATTTTTTAATTTCTTTACAGATATAGCATTCAATCAATTGGTCCAAAAGTACCTTCTATCCCTAGTCTTGGTCAAAAAGATAAAACATAGTCCAATTTAAGAACTAAGATTTTATATAAATCCTGAACTGATCAATATGAAATCTTAAATTTATAAAATAACATGGATATGTGTATTTTATTATTTTACTGACAATACTATATCTAGTTATTTATTTTATTATCACTCAACCATAAGAAAGCAAAGGGGAAAAGAAAAAAGGAAAAATCAATCATTTGAATCTTTTTTTTTTTTTTCCTCTCTCTGACTGCCATGCCAGTTAGTTGACACTAAATAGCCCTACTCCTACATGAATGAAATTTACCTTCGTAAAAGGGCAATTGAATTCATGAATAATTTAGTAACTAACCGTTGTTCATCCACCATGCTGAGAAGACAAACAAACTCCATTAATTCTTTATTTACTTATTTATTTTTCATTTTATTCTCTTAATGTGAATGTTCAAAGCAGAACTCGATCAACATAGTACTAAATAAATAATTTACACCTTACTTCTGAAAAGTATTAAAATAACAAAAGCACCTCGAATTAAAAAATATATAGCAATACGATTTCAATGTGGAATTATAGATCCTAGTGAAATCAGCCTAACTGTGTTTTAAATATTTGATTTCATGTTTACCCCACAGTATTAATAGGGATGTAGCATTGGATTTATCAAATTCGAGTGTTTTAATCATGTCAGTACATTTTAGGAGTATTTTAGCATGACTTAAAAAAAAAAAAAAAAAAGAAAGAAAGAAAGTAAAAGCGGAATCAGGTAAAGATCGTGTCAGGCAGGGAAGCAGGACATTAATATATTGGTACCACAGAAAGGCTAATCCAAAAAGAAAAACCAATCCTCAAAAAGTTGTTATTTCACTCAAAAGGCTTTTAAAGGTGGAATTTAAAGCCTTGCTAAAGGTGACAAACATACTGTCATTGAAAAACCCTTTCTTTCTGGCAATAACCCTAGCATAAAAAAAAATATAATAATAAAAATAATAACAGAGCATATGCATTGGATAAAAACAACACAAACAGACACATATGACATTAAAATAATAATAATAATGATAAAAAAATTTCTGATGCCTGAGTAAGGAAAAAAGTGATCTGGAGTCTGGACACACACTTGTAAAGCTAATTTGTCTTTTATTTTTGACCCTTTTTCTTGTCATACCAAACATTCTTCCTTTCAGTTATATCTTCGTATCCCTCTCTATATTGCTATTGCCTATGTGAAAATTTAGTTGGTCTTTCTGATGTTTGTGTACGTCTAATGCAGACCTGCCCCATATTGGAAATATCAGGAATCCAAATTCCTGTTGACAGGAAATTTTTTTTTTTAATTAAAACAGGAGAGGATATTTGAATCCGGATTTCTTATTTGAGAGATCAGGGGTGCCATTAAATCATAAGATCATTGACATTGGTATATTTCATTTTGTATTAAATTCGAGTATGAATTTCATAGACATAAAATACAAGTTATACAGTAATGAATTCATTTTATAATCACTCCAACTTTGTTTTCTATCTTAATAATTTTATTCGAAGTTACATCGCATTTAAATGATGTTCCAGAATTCACCTCGCTTCAAACTATTATATATTTATATATTTATTTTTGTATTATAATTAAAAAAAATGTATAAGCTCTATCTCTTTGTCCCCTATTGACAGTATCACAGTACACAAGACAGTTTCAACAAGCTTTATGTTTAATATAAAGTCTTAGGAAGCAGCGAAGCTCTAGCTAGCTAAATATGCTGTCCTGCTTTAGCGCAAGGTGCGATGACATATGAAAAATGGATGAAATGGGCCGTTTGATTCAGGAAGAATGTTTGTCAAGAAAATATGTATTTTTTTTTTTGTGTTTGTTTAAAAAAAATGCTAATTATTTAAAAACATTTTTTCTTATTTTGAAAAATATAAATTTATTATATTTATTTTTGGAAAAACAACTTATAGATTGTGAGAAAAATGACTTGTTAAGTTTATCGACTTTTATCTCACATGAGATATTTGTCCTTCAAATATTATGTTTTTATTAGAGTATAGGAGACCGCATGTATTTTTAGTGATTATAAAATTTAACTTTCAAATTTTTAATGGAAACCTTTTAAATTTCAAAACCGAAAGTTTTAATTTCATAAATAAAATTTTAATTTTCAGAAACCGACATTTCGTTATAATTATTATAATGGAAAGAAACAGAAAAATTTAATGATTAAAAACTAGTTACTTTCTTGAGTGTAAATAAATGAGGTTCGGTTTTTAAAAAGGTATGCGTGTGCTTTAAAAATAATGATTATTTCTTTGTATTTTTTAAAGATTTTTCTGCTGGGTAATTGTAAGCTTGTTGTTCTAAGCCTCTGCCACAAGCATACGTATTGGAGGTTGACTGTGTTAACCTTGGGGAGCGGACGACGTTCTTTCATTTGCACCATGATCATGCAAGAATTTGCTTTTCAAATTGTTAGTAATAAAAACAAAAGAAATTTAGAAAATGCTTATCAAATGGATTTTTTTTTTTAAGTAATGACAAGTATTTGATAGATATATTTGTCCATTAGGAATTCCACCATAATTTCATTTTATTGATGGTTTACATCGTTTGGAATTCCATTTAGAGTTGGAATAATCGATTTTAGGATGAAAATTCTTTTTGATGAGGGCAGTCTCTTGTTTGAAGCCTAAATTACCACATTTATTTGTAAAATTTTCCTCTTCGCTTTTCAGTTTCACTTCCAATGAAGCGTCACTTACTTCATTGTGGATGCACCAGGTTTATGAATACTAGTGCCAAGTTGGTGTCATTGATTATATGAGTCCTTCTAGATGCTTGGGAAAGAAATATATGATACCATATAAAGGGGTTTAATTGGTGATCAAATTATTTTGTGACTTCATTTAGTTGGAATCACACTTGGATGTGAAATAATAAGTTTTACGTCGTGCTGTCCTTATAAGCAATATCCTTGCAACAACTCATATGCTAACGGAGTCACCTTGTAATTGTCTTTTTTCATTTTTTTTTCCTATTTTTTTCTCCTAATTTTTGTATTTCTTAGGATGGGATAAGGATTTGGGAAGCTAAAAAGGAGGCTAGTGCACTATACTTGTAACCCATCTCATTTAATTTGTTTATTGTTGAATTTATTAGGTTTACTTTTGTCTAGTTGGGATTCCTTGCGACAACTATATTGGTTATTTTCATCATTTTGTTATTTACTTGGCTTTAATGTGTCTTTGGTAGGATGAGATAAAGGTTTGACAAGCTAAAAAAGACAGTAGTGTTGATTGGGATATTTGAGTTCGCCTCAATTTAGTTTGTCCACTTAGGATTACTTTTGCTTAGCAAGGAGTGGACAAGTTCTATACCAATCATTAACTCACTTATACTGAGGTTGCACTACTTTCTTTCTCCTCAACAGGTTCAAAGGTTGCTGTTTTGAGATTGTGAGTTGATCCTGAATTAATCAATGCTATAAATCTACATCTAACTCTTGTCTTTATTTAAGATCTTTTGGATTGGATTGTGTAATTATATGCTTATTTTGTGGAACTAATATAGATATGATAAATAAGACAACATTATCATTGTCTTCTCATTTTGATATGAAAGACCAAGGAGAAATTGATCTC
Organism: Combretum micranthum; assembly: GCA_024138025.1. Taxonomy (NCBI): domain Eukaryota; kingdom Viridiplantae; phylum Streptophyta; class Magnoliopsida; order Myrtales; family Combretaceae; genus Combretum; species Combretum micranthum. Next base: position 233,090 of record JAMXBD010000539.1, on the reverse strand, counting down.
ATCCTTGGTATCAAAATAAGAAAAACTAAAAATGGTATTTCCTTGTGTCAATCTCATTATATTGAGAAAATTGTGAAAAAATTTAATTATTTTGATGTGGTGCCTATTAGAATACCTTATGATCCTAGTATATATTTAAAGAAAATGTTGCAAAAATTAATTGTTTTTAATGAATTACACAAGACATGATATAGCCTATGTTGTTAGTAGATTAAGTTGGCATACCCATAATCCCAATAATGAGCACTAGAATGTTCTTCATCATTTACTTGAATACCTTAAAGGTACTAGGAATTGGTGTTTACATCTCACTAAATTTCCTATATTTTGGAAGGATATTGTGATGCAAATTAGGTTACTGATAATGATGAAGTTAGCTCAATAAGTGGCTATGTTTTTACTTTAGGTGGAGGTGCCATATAATGGAAATCTGCTAAACAGTGGTTAAGAAGTTTATTGTTAGATATACCATTGTGGGGAAAATCTCCCGTATCTGTTGTGATTCATAGGTAGCTATTGAAATCACTAAGAATAGTGTCTATAATGGCAAAAGAAGATATATTCGAATAAGACACAATGCTACCAAACAATCCTAAAAAAAGAAGTGATTTTCTTGGAATATGTAAGAATTGAGAGAAATTAACAGATCCTCTCACTAAAGGTTTGATAAGGAGAATTGTCCTCGAGTCATCAAGGGGAATGGAGCTTAGGCCCATGAGTAATATAGTAAATAGCTATATTGGTCGATTGATGCTGTATTAATCCATAGCCTTATGTTTGGGTGGCCCTATTGTGACGGACTTGATGGATGCACAATTTGAATATGACAGATCCATAGCCCTTTGTAGTGGTTCATCTCACATGAACTTGATGGATGCTGACTTATAGAGGATGACTCTTAATGGTTTCATATCCTTACATTAGGTGGTCTAGAGTATAGACTTGATAAAATCACCTACTTGAGTGTGAAGGTGGGTCGCCTCCTATGAAAGATTTAGATTGTCTTTCTAGAGAACTCATGAAAACCTGAGGTATGCGCATGGCCATTGAAAGTGCTTAATTTGAACATCGTGGAATAACAAGAATTAAAAGAGTGATACACATTGTGGGTCTCAAAGCAAGTTCTTGAAGTTCAAGAGTAATTCACTTCATTAAATAATTTGTTGCCTCACTTTACATCACATTAGTTCATTCGAAAGACATTAATATTTAAGTATACATCTCTTCCCTTGCCCAGAATTGTTATGATATTTTATTTTTCTTACTTTCTTTCTTTTGCTATCAAGCCATTTTTTGGGGGATTGTGAGAAAAATGGCTTATTGAGTTTATTTATAACTTCTATCCCACATGGGATATTTGTCCTTCAAATATTATGTTTTTATTGAAGTATAACTTATTATGGACTTAAATGTATTAAGAGAGAGTTCTAGAAATAAGACCATATGCACTCATGTCTTGATTATAACTTTTGTTACAAAATTCTTAACACAAGACCTTTTAAATTTCATAACCGAAAGTTTTCAATTTCCATAATTGAAATTTTAATTTTCAGAAAATGATGTCTTGTTTTAATTATTATTTTAATTCATTACTTTTTTGAGTATAAGTAAATGAGGTTCGGTTTTTGAAAAAGTGTGAGTGTGCTTTAAAAAACTATTATTTCTTTATGTTTTTCTAAAGATTCTTCTAGGTAATTGTAAGCTTGTTGTTTTCTAGCCTTTGCAACGAGTGCATGTGTTGGAGGTTGGCTGTGTTAATCGAGAAGCAGATGGTGTTCTTTGATCTACATCGCGGTCATGCTGGAATTCGCTTTCAGATTGTTAGTCATAAAAACAAAAGAAATGCATAAAGCACTTATCAAGAGGACTGGTAATGGCTTGCCATGACATAGTCTACTTAATAAGTGATTTCTATATTTCTCTTGCTTTTATTACTAACAGGGATTATAATAGCATAAATCATTTTTTCATTGATTTAAGAGTTCCATCCACCAATATTTATAATTTGAAGATATTTATTATTAATTTTTTAATATTTTTATTTACGTAGTTTTCATTATAAAATATGCATTTTTTAAAACTTTTTACACTAAAAATATATGAGTTATTTTAAAGTTTTACAAATAGAAGAAAATTATTTTTTTATTAAATTAGCCAAACTATGCTGACAAAACCTTTTAAATAAACGGACCTAAGATACTGCCATGTCCTTGTTGAATTTCACAAGGCTACTTGAGGATGTTGCTTACTACTACGTTTTTTCTTTATTTATGTGGAGAGCCTAAGACAAGAAGTATTTCACGAGGCAAGAAAATTTTGCCAAACAAGAATACTACTCTTTACGAGGTTGATAGAAATAATTGACCCCAATAGTTTTAATGATTGCCCCTCAAACCCCTATCACAAGCTTCTATCATAGCTTGAGGAACTCAACTGTTGTAGTTCATTTACTTGAGGAAAATAACTATTTCTTCTCTTTTTGTTTAGTGTAAAGTTAATCAAGGTGTGTTTTTTTTTTTTTTTTTTTTTTTACCATAAAGCAAGAAACTTCATTCATTGTGTAACACCCTAACCCGAAGGCATTACAACCCGCCATGTGCTCTTCATTTCATAAGAACATGTCAAGGCTATGAAATACTAATCCAAAATATATAAAAAGATAATTACCAAAACTCACAATTTGGTCACTTTAAACATCACATAAAATAATCTTTCTGGAAAACATAACTATTAAAATCTGAACTACATATCATCAATCCAAATAAGACCTAATAAACTAGTTTGATAAAGTTTTTAATAATTGATAAAATTCAAACATAAAATTCCATAAAGATCTCCAATATCTCTCTCCTAATTCCCATGCTAAGATCTACTAGTCCTCAGCTGGATAGTTGAGTCACTATCGCCATCACCATGATCAACATAAAGATTATACCCAGATAAATCATAAACAATATCACCTTCATCTGTACCTAAAAAATAAAGGAATGAGCAACAACACCTAGTACGCCACCCACAAACACATGCAAGAATAGCATCAGGCAACATCACATATGCCCTATTAACTAATGTAGCAACACAGTTCATTATCTTTGATTAGTCAACAACCAACACAGTTTAGAACTATTTGCAACTAGTCCTAAACTCAAAGTAACTCATGATCTCGATGAACAAGCCTTTATATGAAATAATTTTATATACATATATTGGTGTTGGATGCGATCTACCCACCATTGCATATCATAATTAAGCTGGCACAACTTCTAATCTATCGAAATCATCTCCAAGTGCAACTCTACTATGACAATGGCACATAAGGATCATCAGGGTGCCTCGCTTAGTATCACACTTTGCGTGGTCTTTACTAACTAAAGCCAAGCACAAGCAGCACACTTTTCAATTGCAAGCCAGATAAGATTTAATCAATTTATTTTGTAAACCCTACAAGCACAGATAGCAAGCAAGGTAAGGTCATACTTGAATCGGCTCTTTCTCCAAACTCCAATATCCACAAATCCTCTTAAAAGATTCTAAACCCTAATTTTCACCATAAACCTGATCATCAACATACATCAAATTAAAATTCAATTTCATATTTATAATTAAACCCTAACCCTAAAATCCACAATCTTAAACATAAGATTTACAATATTAAATCTACACACATGTCTTATAGGATCACTAAACAACAAAACCTTCTAACACAGATTTCTCCAAAACTCCTCAAAACCCTAAAATTCTCAATCAATAATAATTCAACTATCAGTAAAGATTTCTTCTTTAAAATCACAAAGATTAAACGGATTCATACTTACCCTAAGCTTTGAATCTCACGCCTTCTTAGTTGTAGAACCCCATCACCAATCACAACTTAAGGTTTGGATCGCTAACGAAATCATCTCCACCAACTTGATTCCTCAAATAGAAGAATCAAACTTTACTAAAGGGATCATGCTAAAAGATTAATGAAAAAACTAGAAAGGAACCACTTACCTAGGGTTTATGCTTAGGAAGAGATGTAGAGAAGGAACTTAAAACCTAAGGGATATGTGTATGTGTGTGTGTATATATATATATATATAAGTTGGGAAAACCTATCACTCAAAGAAAAGAGTTATCTTTTGTGAAAATATAGGCTGGTAAAAGGATGGCGGCTCAGGGGTGGCTTAAAGTCAAAGAAGCAAAATTTGAACATTTAAGCCATCCCTAAGCCAGCTGCTTTTCCAACTAAGGCTGGTAGCTTTGCCTCTCTAGGTCAGTGGCTTATAGCTGGCCTAGCTCCTCTGCTTTAAGTTCTTCATGAACAATTTCCTCGGGTTCAATTCTGTCTATTACATGACAAAATTGACCTCTTAAATAACCTTATATTACAATATTACCCTTCATATTATTTATTTATTTGTATGTTACATATTGGTAGAACAAAACAAGTACAAATCAACCCAAAACATGAACAACAAGAGATGATGGTAACAAACCCTAACTAACAAGGTCACATCTCTTACACCAAAAGAAGGTATCAAAAAACTTTAATACAAGAATTTCTATCATAAGAGCAAAGATCCGGTACTTTGAATGGAGAAAATACCCACATAGGGATAGAGTACTAAAAATAACAAAATAAAAGACACAAAGCCCCAAATTTAAGAAACTTTTGATGGAAAAGATAGCTCCTTTTTCACCTTAAGATCTTTCTTCATTTGATATCTTGAAGTGTTAAATCTGAAATGTTGAATCCTCTGACACCAATACTAACACTAGCTTCAAAATTTTCAAAAAATATTTATAACCTTAGAGTACTTAAAGATAAAGATGAAAAAGAGATGAAAAGATGACTGGTGTGTTTTTTATTAGGTTTTGAAGGTAAAAAAGGAAAAGAAAAAAAACAAGAAGATGATAGGGTGCTGGGGGCAGCCAACAATGGCAGCTACCGCCTATAATTTTATCTAATTAGGGTTTACTTGGAGCAGAGAGGAGAGGAGAGGAGAGGAGAGAGTTTAGTACGCATGAATGATTTTGAATGGAATAAGTTTGGGAATGACAAATCCATTCCTATGTTTGGAAGATTACATAGAATGGAATGACTAAAAAGTGTAATTGTTGGGAATATCCTTAGTAATAAATACAAAATATGAATACATGATAAGTCTCTCTCCCGCGAGCCAGCTTTGTCTTTCTATCTATCTTTCAAAAATTAATATTATAGGTCTAAGAAATGGCTTTGAGATTTTCCATAAAGAAAGACATCAATCAATAAAGCAATCAAGAAAGAAAGGAAGCATAAAATAATATTTTACTCACTACGCCGAGATAGATTTGTTCTATCCACGTTCATCCATCACAGCGAGTTTGGATGGCGCGCCCCGAGAGAGAAGTAGTCGAAAGGTGCATGCGTTTGAACGTACGTCGGATCGGCTTGCTGCGCCGGCTTCTCTGACTTGATTCTTCTCTGAAGGCTAGGTCAGTAGCCTTAATAAGGGTGGAATGGATTCGCCATTCTACCTTCTCAAAGACAGAATCGAATTTCTCTTCAAAGTTGGAATTATCAATTCTAAGGAATCACAATTCTAGTTTCTAAAAATACCTCTGAACATTGGGAAAGGGAATGGAAGTCGAAATCGCTATTCCATTATGGTTCATTCTTACATACCAAACGTGCCATTATGGCATTTAATTGAGAATATTAGCAATTGATAATAAATTATTATTATGTAACATAATAAACTATTTAATGGTCTGTTTTTAATATTTGTTATAGATACTTCTATCTTAAATATTAGCACTACTTATTTAGGTTAAAAGTCTACACGATTAATAAATAGTTCAAACCCCAGAAATGACATAAATTTAAATGTGTTACAAATCGAAAAATCCATTAAAAAATATTATTATTTTTTATTTTTTTTAAAATATAATATTATTATCCCTAACTAAATTATAAAATAACAAGATCATCCATAGATGAGATAAATTATATTTATTGGTATAGTATATTATAAGTTATATACAGAACATGCATATAATATATATAATGTAATCTTATCTAACAAAAAAAAATACATAATTTATACATTAATATACAATTGATTTATTCGCTACATATATAACACACATATTTATATATATATACACAACATATATATTATATATTATGTAAAAAAATATTCATAACAATTTTATGTATTGATATAACACGCACATTTATTAAATTTGTTGATTATAAATACATAATCTATATGTTATGTAAAGATTATACATATAACATATTATATATGTAATATACAAAATAATTTTAAGTGATAAGTGTTCACAAGCTACTAGATTCTAATATGCCTTTATGTTGATGTTAAAAATAGATTAAGTTTGATCAATTTCGTGTTAGAACAAGATTGGCATCAACTGGATCAATTTTCTTAATTTCTGCAATAAAGGCCGGCATCTCTGATGAAGAACGCTGCCGGCCTTGGTCTTAAATTTGCCAGCGTACTCTGTAACAAACTGTATGCCGTCTCTTGGAGAATCTATGCCGTTTAGGCATACAGACGACGTAGGATGGGAACAATAGCGTTTTTCTTAACGCTGGGAGGAAAGCTGCCGGCATTCATGAAGGTTTCTTCTCAACACTGGCATGAAAGCCACCGGCGTATATCAAATATTTGCCGGTGTATGTAGGGATGATTTGAATTCTGGGAATCAAGGCCCCCACAAACGCTGCCGGCCTTCGTGTAAGTTTGCCAGCGTATGGTGTAAGTCGACAAGATCTGTAGGTACGCCGCCGACGTATGACCAAATTTCTATAAATACGAGATGCAAAAAACAATTTTGATAGATTTCTTTTATAATCTATTCTCCTTCGTGTAAGAGAGTTTTGGAGTGTTCTTGGGGATTTATGCTTGGAAAATCATCGGGAGAATTTTCTGATCCAAAGTAAGTAATCTTAACATTTCATTGGGATTCTATACAAATTTATACAAGTTTCTTAGGGTTTGATTGAAATTTTATATGAAGGTTTTTGGAGAAAAACCCAGCACGTATAAGATCAGAGAATTGGTGAATGCGAGATAGGTTTTGATGTTTGTTAAGATTCTAACAAAATATGATCTAAACAATCCTGATATGTTTTTAATGTATTACAAATTAGGGTTTTGATGAAAATAATTGGTGATTGTCGAATTTTGTGCGATTCCTTGTTATTCTTGAGGATAATTGGGAATTTGATCGGAATAGACGGTACCGATAACAGAGATTTCTTTTCAGGTTAGGATTTTTGGAAAATTTATGTTTGTTAAGATACTGCGATCATGTCTGTTGATGTATATATATATTGTAACAGGACATTTGGAGTTTGTGAAACTGTTATTGGTATGGATATAGGAGATGGTGGAGTTTGGGTTGGCTTTGTTATTGTTGGTATCAGGTTCTGAGGATTTGATTTGGATTCCTGAAATTTAGAAAGGTACGACCAATCCATTGTTTGATGCATGTGCTTGTAGATTAGAATTTTTGTGAATGGGTGTAGGAACAGAATTGCATAATGAACTTAATAAATATTCAGCTTAATAATTGTCTATCTGGTTGTGGTTGGCTTTGACTAGTAGAGACCTGGCAGACAGTGATACTGGTGAGGCACTCTGATGATCTTAGTGTGAGGTTGTCCCGAGTGGACTCGTGCTAAGAAATGATTCCGGTAGAATTTAGGTGTTCAGGAATTAGGATGTTTGGGGAGTACCCACTCATCTATATATGTATATATGATTACTTATTTTAAAATCGGTTGGATGTTTTTATAGCAGAGTCTGAGTTACTCTGAGTTCAGGATTTATGTATACTAGATTATGAACTGTGTTGTTTTGCTGGACTAAAATAGATAATAATATGTTGTATGCATTTAATTCAGTTGCATATATTTATACATGTTGTATGTGCATAACCTTGCTTGAACTAGATTCGATATTTTCGTACTGGGCTTCGCCGCTCATTCCATTATATTTCAGGTGCAGGTGATGATAATGTGATTTATGATTTATCGGGTTTTGATATCGTCTATGAGGATGGGGATGGCGTTAGCGGTCCCAACTACCCTGCAGATGACTAGTTGTATAGTCATAGATGATATAGAATGGATCAGAGAAGACTTTTTATATCTGATTTTTATTTTGTTCATTGGATTTCAAGTTGTATTTGGAGTTTTCATATAGTAATAGTTTTAGAATATGGTTTGACTTGTTGACCTGCAGTTATGTCAACAATGTCTAGTTTCTGAAACTTTGGAAACCATATTATTATCATATGATTTATTTATGAGGACCATATGTCTTATCATATACGTTGTGAGTTATTCAGGTGTTATTCAGGTTAATTATGGAAATTATAGCCTTAGCATGTCCTAATCAAGAGAGGGCACGTGGGGTTGTAATGCCTTATTTTAGGGGTTACAATATAAATATATGTATTAAAATAAAAATTGTATACAAAACATTTATAAAATGGATAGATTGAATAGAATATATGTAAATTATAGAATGCATATAGATTATGAATTACATCTAACATATATTGATTAAATATAATAATAAATATTTATAGTGTGTGTGTGTGTGTGTGCGCGTACTTATCTACATATAAATAAAATTTATAGGTTATAGATATATAATTTATGCCATATTTAGATAAGGTATAACATAATATATAAGAATATATTGATATTTAGATTATTTAACTACATGATTAATCTATTTATTTTATATATAAGATTTATAGTTTGTAATAATTATATATATAACTTAAATAGTACATATAAATTAAAAATTATGTGTAAAATATATCATATAGATATATATCATAATAATAATAGGAATAGTGACAAAAATGGTATCTGAACTTTTGCAAAAAGAATAATTAGGTATTTGAAGTTCGGTTTTGAACAATTTGGTACTTCAATAAAGTTTTTGTTAAGTTTTTTCATACTTAAAGTTTGGTTTTGATGATTTTGGTACTTGAGTAAACTTTTCGTGGATATTTTTATACCTCATTTTACTTATTTTAGGTATAAAAAAAGTTAACAAAAACTCTATTCAAATATCAAAAATGTCGAAACCAAACTTTATGTATGCAAAAAGTCAATGAAAACTTTGTTCATGTATCAAATTGTTCAAAACCAATCTTTAGGTACCTAATTGTTTTTTTTTTTTTTTTGTGAAAGTTTAGGTATCATTTTTATTATTTACCTTATGTAATATGTATACCATATAACAAATATAATAGATATTTATAAAATATATGGTTATGTATATAACATTTTTTACACAGAAAATCTACAAATTACAAACATATAATATATTATAATTCGTTTTTGGGATAATGTCACAAATGATGCCTAAACTTTGGAAAAATATGTAATTAGATACCTAAACTTTAAAAATGATCAATTTAGTTCCTAAACTTTGAAATTGATCAATTTGATATCTAAAAAACTTTGAAATTGATCAATTTAATACTTGAAAGAATTTGATAGAGGTACTGTTAACATGCATGAAAAGTTCTTTCATATACTAAATTTGTCAATTTCAAAGTTTAAGTACTAAATTGATCAATTTCAAGTAAACTTGAAGTACCTAATTGTGTATTTTATTAAAGTTTAGGTATCATTTATGATATTAACCTTTCATTTGTTACATAAATTGAATATGTTACATGTGTGTGTTTGGAACACAATATATAAATCATATGTAACATATTACATAAATTTATATTAATATATAATATAATTGGTATGTATATTGTAAATATTATACATAATACATATAATATATATAAAATATAAATAATACCTAACATTGATGCGAATGCATCAAGGGCAACTTAATTAAACTTCACGAAAGGATCGAGCATCAAATGACTTTAGTCAAACTTGATTCAAAAATGGGGTATGGAGGCTTAAACAGGAAAGCGATGTGGATTAAGTGTCTTCAACACGAAAGAGTAGAAGTTGTCAAAACCTGCAGGAGCTTGTACGTTTGTTCAAAGCTGTCAACTTTTCCTCCTATACCGCCGGCATACCCAATTTACACCGCCAACCTTCAAATGGTGTTGAATACGCATAGAGTCAAATTTCTTAAAGCCACTTCAAAGGCCGTTAGCTTACTTGAATTAGGCTGCAGGCTTTATAATTAAGCTGCTAGCTTATATTGTATGAATTTGTAATTTTTATTTATGATTTTTAGGTTTCCTTTAGTGGTTCTAAGTAGGTCTTTTGCTTTGTTTTTGATGGACATAAGTTTTATGATATTTCTTTAGTGAGAGTCTTCTCCTTTCTGAGAGTTTTTGTGAGTTTTTGAGATAAGAAGTTGAATTGCATGTTGTTGCAATAATGTTTTATGAATATTGAGAGTTTCTAGCTTCTTTATTCATTTTCATATAGATTCTTTTAATGATGTGATTGGTTTTATTGATTCATGGAATTTATCGAACTACAATTCTTATTGTGAACCAGTTTAATTTTGTGATTCGTGTATTTTATTAGATTACGATTTCATTCATATCCTTTATGTTTTCTCAATTTTATTTGAGAAAACCCTAAAAAAGATCAAAGAACCCTAATTCCTTTTTTGTTTTTTTTAGCTTAAAGAACCTTAATTCCTAGAAGAAAGAAATTTCCAATCTCCCATAGATCTCTATCATTTGGTATCAAAGCTTGTGGTTCAACATGCTTCGATTCAATAAGTCATCTTATCATTTTGATTTTTGTTTTGGATTTAGGGGTTGAGTTTGCGGCTACAATTGATTTGAATTTAGTAGTTATGGGTGGATTGTGGTTGTGACGATTTGAGAACTTGGGATTGTTGTTTTGTTGAAAATATGTCAAGATTTATTATTATTTGAAAAATCATCATGAGGAAGAATTGTATCATTATCATGCATCGAATTTTTGTAATTGTGGTTCGAGATCTAAAGATGAATAGGCATATTGAAAGCAATAATAGGAGAATTTTTTGTGATGAATCTCATAGACAACATTAGATACAGGCTATAAAATGAGGTCTTAATCAGATGATTAAATCTATAGATGATTGGCTGGAGAAGTTTAGTTCCAAAAAGGCATTAAGAAGAAAGAAAAGTCCGAAGTAAAAGTTGTTAGGGTTGAACCAAAAGTGGTAATTTTTACTAACAAGAAGGTTGAAAAGGTTGACATCATTGATGAAAATTCACTTAAGAAACAAGAAGTAAAGGTTGTGATTGCTGAAGAGGTGAAGATAGATGGTGATAATAGGGAGATGGAAGGAGAGAAAACTATTGAAATTCCAATGGTATAACATGAGGAAGAAAAGACTGTTATTTTTGCTATTTCTTCTCATTTGTAGGTTCAAGACGACTCATGGCACCGAGAGAATCTATTTCAAACTCGATGTGTGGTGCAAGAGAAGATTTATAAATTAGTTGTTGATGGAGATAGTTATGCTAATTTGATTTCACAAGATTTTGTGAAGTAGATGTAGTTATAAGTGAATCCAAATCCACAGCCATACAACCTTCAATGGTTGAATTCTCTAGATGTTCTACAAATTCATAAACAGGCACAAGTTTCCATTAGTATAGAAGATTATACTGATACTATAAGATGTGATGTAGCTCCTATGGATTATGCACAAGTGTTGTTGGGTAGACCATGATAGTATGATAGGCGAATTGTCTATGATGGACATCAAAATAATTACAAGATCCAAAAAGATGGATATGTTTTCTTATTGCTTCCAATGACCTTGGATGAAGCTCAGTAGGAGAGATTTGAACATGTTTAGGCTAAAGGTCAAAAGAGTTTGTTTTTGTTTTCTTGTAGGTCTTCCAAGACAAGAAAGAAATTGCCTCAAAAGTTCTCGGAAGTACAATAGATTCGAGGTTGAATCTTTTCCAAGAAGGGGATGCGAACGCATCAAGTGCAACGTAATTCGACTTCAGGAAAGGATTGAGCATCAAATGACTTTGGTTAAACTTGATTAAAAAATGGGGTATTGAGGCTTGAATGGGAAGATAATTTGGATCAAGTGGCTTTAACATGAAAGAGTAGAAGCCATCAGAACCTACAGAAGCCTATATGCCGGTTCAAAGCTGCCGGTTTTTCCTCTTACACTACTAGCGTACCCAATTTACACCGCGTCCTTCAAACAGCATTGAACATGCACATAATCAAATTTCTTAAAGCTGCTTCAAAGGCCGTTACTTACTTGAATTTGGCTACCGACTTTATAATATAAGTTACCAGCTTATGCTGTCCATATTTGTAATTTTTATTTATGACTTTTGGGTTTCCTTTGGTGGTTATAAGTAGGTCTTTTGTTTTGTTTTAAAGGGACAGAAGTTTTATGATATTTCTCCAGTGAGAGTCTTCTCCTTTGCAAAGGTTTTTGTGAGTTCTTGAGATAAGAACTTGAATTGCATGTTGTTGCAATATTTTATGAATATCGAGAGTTTCTAGCTTTTTTATTTATTTTCGTTTATTGAATTATAGGTTCTTTTAACGTTGCGAATGGTTTTGTTATTTGTGGAATATATCGAATTACAATTCTTATTGCAAACCAGTTTGATTTATGATTCGTGTATTTTATTGGATTACGATTTATTAATATCCTTTACATTTTTTCAATTTTATATGTGAAAACCCTAAAAAGATCAAAGAACCCTAATTCCTAGAAGGAAGAAATTTTTTGACCCCCTTTGGATCTCTATCAAACATGTTGTGTTTTAATATGATTTAGTATTTTAATATGCTATGTTTGTTAGTTTTAAGCATTTTGTGTTTATTGCTTATAATTATAAGATAATATATTTGTTAGTTAAAAATATGGGTCATTTGTTTTACTATCAATTATTATCCATTAATATCATGCTTATTTAACAATGCATTAAGTCACACATTATGATCTCTCCATTTTAATTACACATTAGTAATATATTATATTAATTTATTAACTAATTCTACTAGGATTAACTATTTGAATCATTAACATCACATGGCTATATATTACAGTACTAAATTTTTCTTATTACATTAATAAACAATACTAAATCTCTCTTATCAGTCAACAGGAGGGTTAACATGAGATAGGGTATAAATGGATTAGATCATGGATTTAGGTTATTGTCACGCCCCAATGGGTACCCTAAACGTGACAGTCGCCACACTCAATATTAAAGCTTAAGTATGACAACCTTAGTCATTTCCAAAAGCTTTTATATTAAGTGTAAGGCTTACTTTCACAATTTTAGAGGACCATATATGGAATAATGAAACTTAAGGAGATATAAAAACATATTAAGAAAAGAAGAATCACAATAATTATTCATTCATGGTAAAGACTTTTCAAACTTAGGGATAACTCCTTAAATTACTAATCTATTATATACATATTAACATGCTAATACTGAGCTACACTTTAACCAGATTTCTAATGTTAAAAAGGGATTACCTGCCCGCATGGTCCATGTGGCCTTAACCATAAGTAAGAGAACTGCAAAAGATATCTATCGGGGTATAAGCTACTAGGCTTAGTGAGTAATTCCCAAAATTCATACTCGAGGAAAAATTATCAATCAAGTTTATTATTCAAACATATGAAATGCAACAACCACGTGAGCATACAAGACATATGACTTTCCGGGAATCATATGTTGAATGAATTTACGCCCTTCATTCGGGGTTGGGGATTCAGACCAATTATAGCCACAACTTTAAAAATCACTTTTATAGATCTTACCGGCTCCTATACGCCATCAAAAATTTGTAGTTATTACAGGCTCCTACTAGCCATCAAAAACTTGTTTATTACAGGCTCCTACTAGCCATCCAAAAACTTGTAGTTATTACAGGCTCTACTAGCCATCAAATTAAGTAGTTCTTACTGGCTCCTACTTGCCACTTACATGATATACCGGTTATGTCTACCACCACTATTATACACTTGTCCACCAATTGTATAGTAGTGAATGCAATGTGAGTCACATATGAAGTGCATGAATAATTTCTTTAATTAAAGTCTAATAGTTACGTTTAAATTCTTTCAAGTGATCAATCAATTTCAAACATTTCAAGATATTAATTCACATACAACTTTATTATAAACAAATCGGGTTTCGATATACTTAGTATTCTTTCAACATATTATCATACATCTTTTTGATTTTTCTTAAATTCTAGTGCAATAATTTTTACAAGCACAATCAAGAGTATGAAAAATAACGGGGAATAACTCACGATGCCATTGTCGTCTATTCCTCTAAGCGGATGAGTCGTTCACTCACTCCACTTAATCGTAATAGTTCTCGTGGTAAAGGAATCCTTCCTCGGGGTCACCTAACCAAAGAAAATACCACAATGTTTTTCTTGAAGATTTTCTTGAATTTTGACAAAACAATGTCAAAGAATTTAAAGTTCGTATGGAAGAATGTTCAACTTAAAATGGCCATAACTTGGTCATTTTAACTCGGAATCGCGCATATAATATACCGATTTCTACCTACTCGAAAAGATCTACCCATTTAAAATTATTTTCCAAACAAAGCCATATAGGCTTCAAAAAGTGGCGACAAAATTCACCACGGATTTCCAAGTAAAAACAACTTTGTTTCAAGAAATCAAAATTTGTTTGATAAATACTTAGTTATCTATATAGTTGAAATTCTTTTTATAACTATATAACTCATATTTAAGCATGCTCAAGTGTCTTGTTGTCTAATTATTTTTCTTAGGTAAAACAATGTTGGGTTGAAGCTTTTCGGAAATTTTTTTGTAAATTTCCTTGAAATGAATACCTTGTTTTCTTTTATTTTCTAAAAACGTTTTATGTTGGTTTTATTTATTTTTCTAAGTGACTTTTGAAAATAAAATTTTCGACTTTCTAAGTTACATTAATACTATATTTGAAGTTTTCTAGGAACTATGTTATTCTTTATTTTTTTTTCTTGTTAAATTCCTTTGTTTACTTGTTTTGCAAAAATTCCTTACTTGATACTTCTCATTCTTTTTCTCATTTTCAAAAATAATCATCATGTATAAAATTTGTTTTTCTTCATAAAAACAATGTGGAGCAATTAAGGACTTTTTGTAGAAAAACTAATTTCTATAATCTTATTAACTTCTTTTTGTAACTTAAAAAGAAATAACTTTATTATTTTTCAAACCATAAATTTCTTTGCCTATTTGTTTGCAAGGTCTTTTTTTAAAAATTTTTCTTAGTCATCCATCTTATTTTCTTTCTTATGAAAAGAACGTTTTGTCAACAAAATGTTTTCTTTTGAAAACAAGGTAGAATAAAAGATTTGAGTAGTTTTTTAAGTAAAAATAGTTTCTAATTCATAGTGAATTCTTTTTGTAACTTGAAAATGAATGAGTTTATTTTTGTTATCTTATATTTTTATGTTTCACATAACCTTATTCCTAAGTGACAAAAAGCCTTCTTTTATTTAATTATCTTTAGAAAATAAAACTTTTGGACAACAATCTAAATGAACATGATTATGAGAATAATGAAATAACTTAAAGCATAAATAATAAAGTCAAGTATTGGAGTTTTAGCTTTTTCAAGGCTCCGGGACTAAGAAATAAACTAGTCCCATAAGAAATAAAATGAAAGAAAGAAAAGCTTGTTTTGACTTGATGAGGACAAGTCTAAGACTAGAGACTAGTCTTATTTCAACAAGGAATAAATAAAATAAATTGCAATGGAAAAGTAAATAAATTGCTTTGCATGAAATAAATAAATTGCAAGTGAGCTTATATGCTCTAAAGAATATGTATATATATGTATAGATATATAAACAATAATAAATCAACATAAACATAAATGGATTGGCATGAACAAAACAATACATGAACATAATGTAGTTTCCACAACTTGTAGTATTTGGAAACTCACACTATGGTCATGTAAAGTTACATGACATGAAGAAGAAGAAAGAATTATAAATGGGTTACCTAAAGAAGACTTTGATATGGTTATGTGGTTATGGTTTTTGTTGTTGGTGGAAGTTGTTGTGGAATTTTTTGAGAGAGTTTTGTGATAGTAATTTGAGAGAGCTTTGAGAGGAAGATTGAGAGAGTTTTGGTAAGAATTTTGGGTAGTGAATGTGTGAAAGAAGTGATCGAGGAGGGGGGGGGGGGGTGGTATGGGGGTAGGGGGTATTTATAGGAAAATGTGGAGTGATTTTGTGTGGTTTAAATAAATAAAATTGAAACAAAAAATTGAGGGGAGAGGGGCAAAAGGGGCGCCGGCGATTGTGTGATGGGGATTTGATTTATTTTTGTGACTTTTTATTGAATGAAAGATGTAATTTGTAAAGTAGATGTGATATAAAGTTATGGGAAAGGTAAAAAGTTAAGATTATAGGTTATGTAGAGTGTAAGAATAGGTGTAAGAAAAAGTAGAGATAAAGAATAGTGTAGAATAGTAATGAATAGTGTAATGTAAAGTAGATATGAATTAAAGTACCGGTAGTAAGAAAATAAGCGTATAATAGCTATATCTGTATTTTTACTTACCGAAAAATTATGAAACTGATATTTTTAGAAAACTTATATTTTTACGAGTCTAACGGTATTTCAGAATATTTTTACTATTCCGGGCTTCCGGACACGTTTTTCGAGAACTGTGTTCGATCGGGTTCGAAGGACACCCGAATTTCGCGAAACTGAAACTTTTATAAAACCTATGGTTATTACGAACTATTTTAGCTAATTATCCCAACTTCGTTTTTCCGGGCCAAGAAACGGCAATGCCGGATTTAGATTGATACGGTAAACTAGGGTTTTGTTGACCTTTAGGGTTTCGTTTGACTTCCGGTTAGGATTTTGTGCTAAACCGATTCCGAAAATTTAGGGGTTTACAGCTATTATACATGAATAATAAATGGTTGGGTCCTTGGTAGGGATGGAGCCTTCCGAAGCTTAGAAAAAAAAACTAATTACTTAATATACTTGTAATGACCTAAATTCATACAATTTAGAAATAATAATTATTAAGAAAATAATGTAAAATTATTGAAATTTTTTTGAAAAAAGTCATGGAAGACATTCCACATTTTTGCAATCTAAAAATATTGAAATTTAAATAATTTAACGATGGTTTAAAACTTGAATTATTATGTTTTAAGATAAAATTCTATAAGAATAACAAGGATGAAATTAAAAATATGTATATATCTGCAAATAAAAGAAAATGAGATTCAAGTAATAGATAATAATAACCAAAGTTATAAATAAAACATTTCGGATAATTAAAGAAATGAATGGTGAGTAATAATAATAATTATAAAAGAATGATACTAAAATTTATATACTTTAAATTTTAAGACGTTTTATGGAAATAAAATATTTATAACAAACCCCAAATTAATATTGTAAGAAAGCATACTCAACAAGAAAGATTAAACCGATTAGATCATGAATACATAAACATAAAATATTAACCCTAAAATAATAAATTATTAAATAATTCAAAATTATGATGAAAGTAAAGATAATAACAAATCTAAATCTAAATTAATTGGAATAAAACAATGAAAGAGTGAGTAAAAGAATAAAATCCTAAAACGATTGAAAGCTTTCGAATTATGAAAACTAAAGTTAATATGATATCAACTACCAATGGATAATTGATCTTAATGTTGTTTAGAGTGTAATTTAATAACTGAGTTTAGATAGTTTAGTTAAAATAAGTAATTTGAAATATAGGTTATAAATGGATAAATTGATATAATCAATTAATAAATAGACTTGATTGAAATTGAGATTTCAATTACTCCTTATCAATCTTTTAAGTATTTTAAATATCCATTTATGAACCCAATTTCTTAGATCTTTTTGTTTAACAAATTTAAACTCTATTTCTTTGAACTTGTTTACTTACTTTGATCATCAAGCCAAATTACACTCTTTTATCAATCAATTTTAATTTAAATACGTTTTTTCTTTTAATCTATAAATGATCTAAGATTTTCTTAAGTCTAATACTTAGATTTCTAAAATACGCAAATATAGCTTCTTTAATCTAAATTTATGTCTCCAATTTTCATGAATTTTGAGATTGCTACTTATTTAAAATATCAGTTTCTAAGCCCAAAATCAACCAAATATCAAGTTTTACAAAATTAAATATCTAAACTTGGTTTGTAAGTTCAGATATTGATTTTATTTATTTATATTCTAAAATCTTCTTCTAATTGTTTTTAATGCTTAAGATAATGATCTGACAAGTTTAAATCAAGGTCTTTAATCCTAAATATTCTTAATAACTTTTGGCCTCATCTTATTTAACCTCTCTCTCTATCTTATTTTCTACCATTATCTCTTTTTTCTTTCTTTCCTTCTCTTCTCTTCTCTTCTCTTCACTTCTTTCCCTTGCTTTTCATGTTTCTTTTTCTTTCTTTTCTTCTTCTCTTTTTCTCTATTAATTCCACCACAAATCTTAATTTTAAGAAGACAATAAAAGAGATTGAAGCTAAGAATGAAGTTAGGAAGTAGGAGACAAGCTATAGGAAGCTACAACAACCTTGAAGTAGTGATAGTAGTAATGAAGAAAAGAGAGTTGAAATTTATCAAACATGCAAGTATGATGTTTCTTGTTTTTATTTCTTGTGATAGCTGTTATATGTGATTTAATGCTAGTTACAAGTAAAACTTGAGTGGAAACTTGTAAACAAGTTGGTTGGTGTGTATAGATTTTGTTTTGTTGTATTTAAAAAAAAAAATGGTGATTTGTGAAATTCAAAGCTCAAATTCATTGATCATTGACTGAGTTTTTCAAATTTATAAATATTTTCTAAATCAACAACTACAGTCTCACAGAGCAAGCGCACCCATCAAATGTAGCATAGTAAATGATTTAGGTCGGTTCCAAGGGAATATTGGCATCTAGTATACTCTCAATCCCATTAATTGTCTAGCCAAAGAAAGGGTTCAGAAAAGACAAAAAGGTAAAATAAACTATCCTAAGTTAGAGATATTAACAAGTGTTTAATGGGAAAAATAAGAAATAAGCCTATAACTTTTATGAAAAAGATAGCTCAAGGTTACTTCACCAATTCCTTATCAAAATGATTTCTCAAGGACAACAACTTCTTAAAAGCTGTTTGGAATGGTGTGTTTATACCGCCGGTTTCTCTAATTTAAACTAAAGCTTCTCTCGAAGTCAGTAGTTCTAAATCTAAGCAAAACCAGTAATATGAAGTTTTAATTAGATCTACGTAAAAAATAGGAATCAATTGTTTTAAAAAGACAACTCAATGAAATTTTAAAATAAATGACAGAATGTCTTCACCCATTCCTCAACAAGATAGTTAGGCTCAACTCCATTAGCAATCACAGATCTATTCAATTGAATGATCTGTCGATCTATTCAATTGAAATCAATCGTGGATCTAAAAGAATGCACAATTCCTTTAAAAACCACAAATTAATTTCAAGTTACTAATTATAAACAACCAATCAAATTTACTTGAAAGCGCATTTAAATCAGACTGAATCAGGAATTGGATTCGTAATTCCTAAGCTATAAGTTTATTCTCCATAGATTTATCAAAATAAGCACAATTAAGAAGAAATAAAACAAGTTCAAGAGATGAATCAATTAATTGCTCAGAAATTCATAGAAAATTACAAAATGGGTTAAGTTGATTTTAACTAGAAAACAAAGGAAATTTTCAAGTAAAAAGAAAAAGAAATTCTTTTACCCTAAAATCCTTCAGA
Organism: Combretum micranthum; assembly: GCA_024138025.1. Lineage (NCBI taxonomy): Eukaryota > Viridiplantae > Streptophyta > Magnoliopsida > Myrtales > Combretaceae > Combretum > Combretum micranthum. The sequence continues at coordinate 213,355 of JAMXBD010000539.1, read as the reverse complement.
AATCTATTCTATGTTATACTGATTTACATTGTTAGTACATACTTTACAATGCATGCTTGCACGTTTATTTATAGACTATTAGGTATAGAAAGCATGACGATCTTTATTTGACACGTGGTAGATTCGGCAGATCCTCTCTAACAGAATTTGGTAACTTTTCACGCGCGCATATGATCTGTGAAAACACTCGTCGAGGGTCACGTGCTTTATTGGTCGAGCTTGTATTTAACAGGATCAGACTCGACTTTAGGAAATTCTTAAGTAAATTGTGCATTTTTTCTATTGCTCTATCGATGGTAAAATTGAGAGAGTCGAGGGTAAACTTATTGAGGCTCGAGAGAATCTTGTCGAGGAATTGGTCTAGCAACAAAATTGTCGAAGGTCTAGTTTTGAGGCTGACAATGTATTTCTTTAGAATGATGCTCAACTTCGACTAAAGTCGAGGTCATATTGAGGGCTCACGTTTGAGGCTCGATGATCAATTTTTGCTGTCTTCTTTTTCTGTTATGGCTTCGGCTATGTCTTTTCAGGGCTCGACTTCTGCATTTTTGGCTTTGATTGTTGTTTTTGCTCCAAATCTGCATTACAATACTTGTTTACTCCTTAATTGATTCTAAGATTTTTAAAATAACATTATTTATGAAAAGCATGATTTTTGCAGGATTTTATAAGAAATTCTTAGCAAATTAAGCTCAACATCCTATGAAAAATATAGAGTAAAAATGACTTATCATAAGTGATGTATGAACTTATATATTAAAGACCTAAGTGTATATGTAAACCCCCAAAGTTTTATGATCAGTTAAGCTTAAACCCTAACTAGAAGGTCAACCGGAAACCTAAAGTCAACAAAACCCTAGCTAGACAAGACAGTTTAAGTCTGGCAATCCCGTGTTCGTAACCCTAAATGAGTAAGTAAGAGATTAGTATAGAATAGTTCATAATAACATAAGAAATACTAAAAATATCATATTAGTAAAACCGTAATTCGTTTTGAACTCAAACTGATATTTTCGAAAAACGTGTTCCGAGCTCAAATAGTAAAAATATTCCGGATATACTGTTAGACTAGTAAAAATATAAGGTTTTCAAAAATATCAGTTTTATAATTTTTTGTAGTTAAAAATATAGATATTGCAATTATACGCGTATTTTCTTACTTTCGGTAGTATATTAGTCACATCTACTTTACATTACACTATTCATTAGTATTCTATATTATTCCTCTATCTCTACTTTTTTCTACCACCTATCTTACACTCTATACACCTATTTTCTTTACTTTTTACTTTCCCATAACTTTATGTCACATCCACCTTACATATTATTACATTTCATTAACAAAAGTACAAAATTCACATCTCTCCTCTCTCTTCCCCTCTATGGCTGCGCCCCTCCCCCCTTTCTTTCTCTATTTCTGTTTTAATTTTTCTTTATTTATCACACAATTTTACTCCTCATTTTCCTATAAACACCTATATTCTCTTTCATTTTGTTCACACTTCATCTAACTACCAAAACTCTCCATAATTTCCTTCTCAAAGCTCTCTCTAAATACTCTCCCAAAATATTCCAAACCTTCTTCTACATACACCAAAAACCATTCACTCATACTACTCCATATTCTCTTTAGATAAAAACTTCTTTCATATTTCTTTCTACCATGTCATGTAACTTTACATGACATGGTGTGAGTTTTCTAAACTTGTTGTTATGGAAGCTACACTATGTTCATATATTGTTCTTGTTCATGAAAATCCATTCTTTATTTTTATGTTGTTATTATGTTTTGCACATATTATTGTTGCATTATGTTTACTCCTTATCCATATCTAATTAAATATATTTATGTATCTATATATATATATATATATTCTTTAGATCATATAAGCTCACTTGTTATTTATGTATTTTCATGCAATGCAATTTATTTACTTTCATGCTATTTTTAAGGCTGTCTTTCTAGTCTTAGACTTGTCTTTATCATGTCAAAATAATATTTTCTCTTTTTTTTTGGGACTAGTCCATTTCTTAGTCCAGAACCTTAATTCAAAGCTAAGACTCTCAATACTTGATTTATATTATTTTGCTATTTATTTCGTTGTTATAATTCTCATATTCCCGCAAAATAAATATTGTTGTCTAAACCATCAAGTTCAAACTATACTTTTTACAGAAGAGATTTTTTTCACCAAAAGAAAGTCCTAAAAGAAATTTAGAATTAATAAAAGGAATCCATTTTCTCAAAGCTTTAGAATAAACTCATTATGATTTTTGAAATATCATCATTTTGAAAGGCTTTTTCTAAAACCATAACTTTAGAAGTAATAGAGTTGTTTTTCAAAAATAAGGAAGATGAATCCTTGTTATGAAAATATTTTTCCTTAGAAACATAATATAAAAAGGGAATGTAACTTTTCAAACTAAAATTTAAAAAGTACAAAATGATACATGAAAAACTAATAGGAAAAGTGATACTAGTGTTGAAAGCTCCAAAAGTAAAAATAAAAATTCATTTTTGATAGAAAAGTCATCAAAGAAAATAGTAAGATAAACATAAAATACTTTTTGAAAAAAAAAAAAAAATATCTATTTTTAAAGGATTTACAAAGGATTTCTTGTAAATTATGATTTTTCCATCCTTATAATTAACATTGTTTTTACTAAAGAATTATTTGTTGGACAACGAATACTTGAGCATACATGAAATATGAGCTATATAACTATACAAAGGAATTTCTCAACTATACAGATAACTAATTATTTATCAAAGAAATTTTTGATGATTTGATGATTGAAACGAATGCTTTTGGGATGGAAAATTTCGTGGTGAATCTGATTGACACTGTTTGGAGCTTAGATGACCTAGTTTGACAAAAATAGTTTTAGAAATGGATAGATCTTTTCATAATAGAAAACGGTATGTTATAGGCGCAATTCTGAGTTAAAATAATCAAGTTATGGCCATTTTAAGTTTGAATTGTCTTCTATACGAATTTTGATGTTCTTATGACATAGTCTTTGCAAATTTCAAGAGAGTTATCTAGAAATACTCACTATGGGTATTTTTCTTCACTAGGTGATCTCGATGAAGAATACCTGTATCCCGGGATTATTTTGACTAAGTGGATTGTTCGAATGACTCATCCATTTAGAAGAAGTATCGCCATAGTAACTTGAGTTTATTTCGTTAAATTGTGTACTTGATTGTGCTTATAGTATAGATGCATTAGAATTAAGGAAAGACAAAAATGCTATGTATGTAAAGTTGTCTGAAAGAACACTAAGAATATCGAGGTGGGAATTGATTGTAAGGAATTGCTTGTCTTAGTATAGAATTTGATATATCTGAAATTCTATGATCATCTTAAAAATTGATGATAATGATGCTATGATATCTTAAATAAATTGTTCATGCATATCATGAAGTGAATCACATTGCATGGGGTTATTATCCTTAGGTGAAAAGGATAGTAACATGTTGGAAAGCAACATTTGGTAGCAATGATCGAAAGCGATTACTTGGCGACATGGAATTAAACCAATGCTTGGCTGAAATCCAAAAGCTTGGCTCAACATGAGTAGACTTAATATGCTTGACGATAATGATCGAAAGCATAACTTAACTAAGATAACTCATTTTGAGATTACTTATCACCAAACCCCGAATGGAGGGTGTAAATCAATTCAGCATATAGTTCCCGAAAACTATATGCCTTGCTTGCTCATGTGTACGTTGCATTTCACTTGATTGCTTAAATAACTCGGTTGAATTTGTTACTCAAGTATTTACTTATAGAAATAATTTCACTAAGCCTATTAACTTTTACCGATATTGGTATCTTTTGCAGTTTAGCTATTTGTGGTTGAGATCACGAGGACCATACGACCAGATATTTCCCTTTTTGTTAAGGAATTTTAGATGAAGTTTAGCTTTAGTTTAGAGGTAGACTTCATGAGAAAATTTTTTGTAATAGACTACAATTATTTTGGTGAGGGAATGCCTCTAAGGCTTATAAGACAATTATTGATGAATGAATGAATATTATGATTTCCATTTCTTAATTTGTTATTATATCTTTAAGCTTCATATTTCAAAGTGTGGTTCTCTAAGTATTGTAAGAGCATGCCTTAGACTTAATATCAAAGCTTATGGGAATGATTGAGATTTTCAAACTTAAGCTTTAATATTAAGTGTGATGACTGTTACGTTTAGGGTACCCTTTGGGGCGTAATCGTATATGTGTTCATGGATAGATTAAAGGATTGAGAAAATAAGCTGTAATGATGGATATGGAAGTTTTATAAGTCATATTGCTAAGCTAATAAGGTGTTGTGGATGGTGTTTGATGGATAAAACATGTAGAAAAGTAGCTTGAAGAGAAGAAGAAAAACAGGGGACGCATTTCTAGTTTGATATGCCCCCCCTACGGGTTGTGGTAAGGGCGTGGAAGCCACCATGCCCACTGCTAGGCTACTACGGGGCGTGTAAGGGGCATGGTGGCCTTTGCCCTCTTGCTAATTTTACATGCTCCTTAATATGGGGAATGGTGATCACCACTACCCTTGGCACGACTGTATGTATCCAAATCTCTTTTGTTTTTCTTTCCTTTGTTAAGTTAACTTGATTTTATCATAATTTCGTCATTCGAACTCGGATTAAAGTGGTTTCAAATTCTATGAAAAGCTTAGGAAGAATCCTATAATTGCTATTTTGTAAGTTTTAGGAATTTCTAGAAATAACAAAGCGTAAGATATAATTGTTTCATTAGTTATGCATGTGTAAATAAGCATGATAATTCATGATTTCTTCGAGGCGATTAGAGTAAGTAGTTAATATAACAAGTTTAGACTTCTTAGACATAAAATGAACTTAGACAATAAATCTAAGTCTCACTTGGCTTAATCTAATTCAGTAACTTAATATGGTCTATGCATATCAAATGGATTAGTTAATGGACTTGAGTTAACATGATTCTTAGAAATGAAATAAAATAGTAATATAACTAAAATTAGTTGATCTAATGAACTTCACTAAGATAAAATGAGTTAGATAATTAAGTTAGTCAACATGAATCCTTTAAGTAAATGATTTATAGGTAATTGTAATATACTAGACCTTAAGTGATAAGGAGGACATGTTATTTCAAGAATAAGATTGTTATGAAATGAGTGTTTTGTATATGAATGTTTGATAAGTCATTTTTATCTATATTTTTCATAGGATTTTAAGCTTAATTTGCTAAGAATTTCTGATAAAATCCTACAAAAATCATGCTTTTGATAAATGATGTTGTTTTAAAGCTCTTAAAATCGATTAAGGAGTAAACAAGTGTTTTTATGCAGATTTGGAGCAAAAACAACAATTAAAGTAAAAAATGCAGAAGTCGAGCCCTGAAAAGACATAGTCGAGGCTAAAACAGAGAAAGAAGACAGCAAAAATTAGTCTATCGAGCCTTAAATACGAGCCCTCGACTCCCTTCAGTAGAAGCAATCGAGCATCATTCTGAAGAAAATACATTGTCGAGCCTCAAAACTCGACCCTCGACAATTGTGTTTCCAGACTAATTCCTCAATAAGATTTTCTCGAGTCTCAACAATTTGACCCTCGACTCTCTTAATTTTACACTCAATAGAGCAATGGACAAATACGCATAGTTTACTTAATAATTTCCTGAAGTCGAGTCTGATCTTGTTGAATACAAGCCTCGACCAATAAAGCATGCGACCCTCGACTAGTGTTTTCACAAATCATATGCGCGCGTGAAAAGTTACCAAATTCTGTTAGAAATGATCTGTCGAATCTGCAACGAGTCAAATAAAGATGGCCTTACTTTCTATACCTAGTAGTCTATAAATAAACATGCAAGCGTGTATTGTAAAAATATGTACCAATAGTGTAAATCAGTATTAACATAGAGTAGATTTCTAAAGGATTTTTGGGTAAAAGAATTTCCATTTCTTTTTACTTGAAAATTTCTTTTGTTTTTTGGGTAAAATCAATTTAACCCATTGTTTGTAATTTTATATGAATTTCTGAGCAATTAATTGATTAATCTTTTGGGCTTGTTTTATGTCTTCTAATTTGTGCTTACTTTGATGGAGAAATAGACTCCTACAGCTTAGGGATTACGAATCCAATTCCTAATTTAGTCTGATTTCAAATGCGCTTTCAAGTAAATTTGATTGGGTGTTTGTAATTAGTAACTTGAATATAACTTGTTGTTTTTAAAGGAATGGTGCATTCTTTTAGATCCACGATTAATTTCCATTGAATAGATTGAGAGATCATTCGATTGAATATATCTGTGGTTGCTAATGGAGTCGATCCTAACTGCCTTTTGCCGAGGAATGGGTGAAGATTATAAATCCTTGAAATTTTCATAATTCTTAGAAAATAATTCTAAAAGTCTAATACCAAAATCGAAACTCTAAAAATCGACCCAAGTTAAAACTAAATTATAAATAAGGTCAAACAAGATAATTCTTAACCTTGAGAAAAAGAGAACTCTCAAAACGAAATAGAAAATCTAACAAACAATTGATTCAATATCCGTACACCAACTAAATCATCTATCTAATTACTAAATGTAAATTAAGATGATACATCCAAATAATGCTAAACAATAAAATTAAGACCTTAAATCCTTTGTTGAATTTTTAGAATAAAAATTTTTAATCTTCACTAAAAGTCAAGCTGAGTCAATTCATAACCCTAGATTCGGTTAAACGATCCCGAGAACTGAAAAATAGTAAATAATCACAAAAAAATGAAATAAACCATAGATGTTGAACTAAAAATATAATACGGACAAAACCTCAAAATTTAATAATCATACAAATAAAATCAACAAGTCGGAAGTCAAACAGGAACCCTAAAAGTCAACAATGCTTGTAAAAAACCCTAGTGTTGAAGATCCGGCAATCCCTCGCTCTTAAACCCTAAACAACGGAACGAAAATAATTATTGATAATAGTTTGTAATAATATAGGAAAACTTAAAAATATTAGATTCGCAAATTTCTAGTGTATTTTAGATCCAAATGGGATCAGTTTTCGAAAATCGTGCCCTAATACACCAGATGGAAAAAATATTCCGTTAATACCAATAGACTTGTAAAAATATAAGGTTGCTAAAAATATCAATTTTAAAATTTTTCGATAACTAAAAATTACACATATCGCATTTATATGCTTATTTTTATTACTACTGGTTTTTTAATTGTTTAGACTATTATTTATAGTACTTTTCTACTATTCATTACTATTCATCTATCTCTACTTTTTTCTACTACTTATTCTTACAACCTATATACCTATTTCTTATAATTTTCTTTTTCTATTATAATTTACACGACATATTACTAAACTTCTCTTACACTTTTCTTCTGAAATTAATTTTTAATCACTTTCTCTCTCTTCCCCCTAAGTTGTGTCCACCATCTCTCTCTCATCACTCTCATTTATTTTTTTTTCGTTTTATTTAATTACATCTAATTGTCACACCAAAACTCTATAAATACCCCTTTTCCTCCTTCATTCTTTCACACAACTCATTTTATGCCAAAACTCTCTCAAAATTTCCTCTCAAATACTCTCCTCATTACTCTCGCAAAACACTCCCAAGTTTTCTTCTTTTTCATACACAAAACCCATTTACTCATACTACTCTCAACTTCTATTTAGGTAAAAATCCTTTTCATATTTTTACTACCATGCCATGTAACTTTACAAGACCATGGTGTGAGTTTCCTAAACTTAATGTTATGGAAGCTACACTATGTTCATATATTATTCTTATTCATAAACATCCATTTCTATATTTTCATGTTGTTATTATACTTTGCTCATATTATTGTTGTTATTATGCTAACTTCTTATTTATATCTAACTAAATATATTTATGTATTTATATATAATTTGTAGAGCATATAAGCTCACTTGTTATTTATTTATTTTCATGCTTTGCAATTTATTTACTTATTTATGCTATTTTAAGACTAGTCTTTCTAGGCTTAGACATGGCCTTATCAAGTCAAAACAACTTTTTTCCTTTTTTTTTTTTTTGTTTGGGACTAGTTTATTCTTAGTCCCGAGATGCTTGATGAAGTTAAGGTTCCCAATACTTGATATTTTTATTATCTTGTTATTATTATTTCTTCCGTTATCTTTCTCATATTCTTATTATTTTACATGCTCATGTATATGCATAACCATAATGATATTGTCTCAACAAAAATCTAAAGTAAAATTTTCTTTAATAAAGGAAATGAAACCAACCTTTCTTATATGCATATTTATCACCAAATAAAAACTTTGTATCATATCCATAGGAAAAATTTTCCTTTTCACCTTCTTTTCAAACTCACTAAGATTTTTCCTAGATAACAATAAAGATGATTTTCTCAAAGAGGTTAACTAGCAAAATAAACATTTTCTTTTATTATGATTAGTCACGTAAATTTTATTAAAACTCAATAATAAGAATTATTTGCTAAATAAACTTTTCTCAAAAAGCTCACTCATAGGAATTTTTACCAAAAGTAATAACTAAACTAAGTTTTATAAGTTGAGATAAAATAAACTTACTAAATTATAAACTCACTTAGAAAAATAAAAGTTTTCCAAGATTTCTAAATGATAAACTCATTTCAAAGAAATAAAAGAATATAAACAGTAGAGGTTTCAAAGACAATAAATATTATCAAAAACTTAAGAAAATATTAAGACATGATTTCCTTCCAAATAAAATTGGTTAAAGAGTTAAAAAACCAAGTTTTAGAAATAAAATTTATTTTTAAAGAAGTTGAAAAATGAAAATATAAAAAAAATTGTTACCAAAGTCATTTATTTAAAAGAATATATACACAAATCAGATTATTATAAGTTAACAACAACTTAATTAAACTCTTGAAAACTTTATTCTTTCATCACTAAAAGTAAAATTTATAAAAGATCAAAACTAAGAGAGAATTTATTTTAGAAAAGAAATTAGAAAAAAATAAGAATATACTAATAATAATTCAAGAAATTATGAAATTCTTAGGAAAGAAATTGTTAAGATACAAGTCTTCAATACTGCAAGACATTGTTTTACGAAATATAATCGCTGAGACAACACCAATCTGCATACAATATGAGTATATATATATATATATATTCAAAGTATTATTCCAACCATACTACTATCACATTTTTGGTACAAGTATTTTTGGATAAGGAAAAGTTGCTAATTTATGTTTTGAGAACTATAAATTTTCGTAACGTATTTTTACCCTACGTTTCGAAACCCAAACAACCTTTTATGACCAAAATAACCTTAGAAATAGGTAGATCTTTTTGAATAGGTAGAAATCGGTATGTTATATTCAAAATTCCGTGTTAAAATGAGCAAGTTAGCTATTTTAAGTTGGAATTTCATTTTACGTGATTTTGACTAACATAATGAAATAGAATTAGAAAGTATAAGTAGAACTTTTGCGAAATTCTCATCATAGGTATTTTTTTTTCTAGGTGACGAAGGATATGAGTTTTTCTTTCCTGAGATTATTACGACTAAGAAGATTGCAAAATGGACGAGTGAGTTATTCCTTTTAATTTCGTTACTTGCTTATGTTTATAAAATAGTGGCATTAGTATGCTAAGAAAAGATAAAAATGGATATGTTTGAGGAATTATAGGATATATATATAATATATATGATTCTATGCCTATGTGATGAAATGAAAATTAAGAATATCGCAACTTCAAATTGCCTGTTTAAGTATTTTGTTTATTTGCTTGTATGACTGCTTATTGTTTGCTAAATTGATTGATCGCCACCTAATAAACTTTAAAAAGGTTTGGCTTAAGAAAAATAAAACACTAACTCATATTATTCATCGAGTCACATTTCTTTCGAAAGGTTGCTACTCCTACGCGTAGAGTTGGATTGGTTATTATCGTGCTGGGACACGGGCCATGTTCCTTCCTAGATAATCCAAATCGCTCGGGGAATGCGACTCTAGGTTTGGAGTTGAGCCAACCAAACGCTTTGGGCAGGGGCCTGGGGACTAGCAGTAGAAGGTCGCAGATCTTCATCAACAATTCCCTAACCTCCGAGGCTAAATCTGTTCTATATATGGTTTCGGATAACTATATATATTTATGTAATCACGTGATTGTTGCTTTGTATGCATAGCATATGCCTGAAAGTTTAAATACACTTGTTTGAAATCATGGTGCGAATGAAAATGAATACCTCACTAAGCTAGTTGTAAGCTTGTACCCCTATAGATTTTGTTGAAACAGGTATACCCATAGCTTTAATCGAAGATCATGACATTATGGAAGTCATGGATGGATGTTAAACTCTTATGAAAGTAATGGGAACATAGAATGAAGTTACTTTGTAAGATTCCTTATATGTAATATATGTTATGTTAGTATTTGGAAATTTCTAAGAAATGTATTATTTTACTTGAAGACAATAGCGGGATGCCCCTAAGAATTGTAATCGACCATGTTTATGTTTTATGATAAGTATTCTCCATGCCTTGTTACTTAATCATTATCAATATAAATTGTGCTACTCCGACGTGTTCTCTCTGTTGTGATGTACGCCTTGTACATGATATGGAAGCCTTTGCATGATTAAGGTAGTCATTCTTAAGCTTTAGTATTGTGTATGGCGGACTACCACGTTTAAGGTACCCTCAGGCGTGACAAAGACTTCTTTTCATTTGTTTCAAAAATTCATTGAGTTCTCTTTTTAAAACAATGGATTCCTATTCTTTATGTGGATCTAATTAAAATTTCACATTACTGGTTTTAGCTAGATCTAGAAAAATTGACTTCGAGAGGAGCTTTAGTTTAAATTAGAGAATCCAGTGGTACAAACACACCATTTCAACAACTTTTAAGAAGTTATTGTCTTTAAGAAATCAATCTGATAAGGAATTAGTGAAGTAACCCTAAGCTAATCTTTCATATAAGTTACAGGCTTATTTCTCATTTTTCCCATTAAACACTTGTTAATATTTCTAACTTAGTATAGTTTATTTTACCCTTATGTTTTTTCTAAACTCTTTCTTTGGCTAGACAATTAATGGGATTGATAGTATACTAGATGCCAATCATTCCTTGGGATCAACCTAAATCATTTACTATGCTACATTTGATGGGTGCACTTGCCCTGTGAGACTGTAGTTGTTGATTTAGAAAATATTTATAAACTTGAAAAACTCGATCAATGATCAATGGAATTTGAACTTTCACAAATCACATTTGAAACACAACAAAAACAACACAAAATACTACGCCAAGTTTTCTACGCCGTTGCTTGGAATGGCATTTGATTCAAATTTTTGAACCCAATAGGTCATATAGAAATTAACTTTCATTTATTGTTCTAGCCGTAGTATTTTTTAAATATCTTTTGTATATATTTGTTGTAATTTGCATGTATCTTTTGATGAACTAACCTTTCTTTTGTTCTTGTATATACTTGTTCATTTTTCTTTTCTGTACTTTTTCTATATATATCCTGTTGTACATATTTCTGATTTGTTCCAGTTTTAAATTCTTTAATTCTTTTTTTACATACTTGATTGGATCCTGTACATATTTGTTTGTTATTTTTGTTTGTTCTTTCCCTGTATTTCTTTATTCTTTTATTTGTTATTCTTTAATTACTTCATTCTTTATATATATTTGTGTTTTCTTCTGATTTATTTTTTTAAAAAATGTAGGCATATGACTAGGAGTAAATCTAAATTCTTGTTTCCATTTGATCAAGAACCACAACGTATAGGTCAAAAAAGCAAACCACAAAAATGACTGACCATGGAGATGTTCAGGAAGGTACTGAACAAAATAGGGAAACCAACCCAGAACTATGATTGACTTCTATAGCCCCAACTTAGAAGGAGCCAACACTAGCATAAATAGACCTAGAGTTGCTGCTAACAACTTTGAGATTAAGCCTAATGTAATCCAGATGGTTCAACAGTTGGTCCAGTTTGATGGCTTACAATGAGAACCCTAATAGCCATCTACAACAGTTTTTTGGAATTTTTGTGACACATTCAAAATAAATGGTGTGTCTGAGGATGCAATTAAACTGAGATTATTTCCATTTTCCCTTAGAAGAAATGCAAATAAATGGTTGAATGGATTACTAAGGAATTCCATCTCCACTTGGCAACAAATAGCTAAGTTAAGAGATGACATTGCTTCATTCCACCAAATGGATTCTAAAACATTGTATGAAGCTTTTGAGAGATGGAAGGATTTGTTGGTAAGATGCCCACACCATGGACTGCCTGAATGGACCTAGGTGCAAAATTTTTATAATGGATTGAACTTCAGAACTAGGCAATTGATTGATGCAGCTGCTGGAGGAAGCTTGAACCACAAATCTCCTAATGAATGCTTAAACTTGTTTGAAGATATGGCTAACAACCATTACCAATAGTCTTCTGTAAGAGCCAAGAAGGAAAAGCCAGGGGAAGTCTTTGAACTTAATGCTGTTTCTAACTTGACCGCTAAGATTGATGCTCTGAGTAGAAAATAGAACATCTGTCTGTGGGGAAAACCCAAGTAAATATGGTTGCTGAATTTCTTGATCAAACCACTGAAGGAATGACTTCTGAGAATTGTGAATTCGTTAACAATTTTTTGGGCAAAAAATCTGACCCTTATAGTAACACTTACAATCTTGGTTGGAGGAACTATCCAAATTTCCATTGGAGTAACAACAATTTTCAAAATCAATTAAACCTACCCAATTTTCAGAAACTACCAGCACAAGGGTCAGGAGCTTATCAAGGAAACAACAAATCTCCTGAAGATTTAGTTTCCCGGTTCATCAAAGCTTCTGAGAATAGGCAGCATGGGATTAATGCCACCTTGAGAATTATACTGCTGCTATTCATAACTTAGAGAACTAGCTTGGCCAAATTTTCAAAATTCTTTCAAAGAGACCTTAAGGATTATTACCTTTGAATACTGAACCCAATTCACGTGATCAAAGCAAGAATGATTGATTTTTAGGATGATTATCCTACATCTTTTCTGTGTGTTTGTTTTTGACAGAACAATTTAGTTGTTTTAAGGGATTGATAGGACAAAAGTGGTCCTAAGACAAAATTTATGTAGATTTTTTTTTTTTTTTTTTTTTATGATGAATGCAATGGATTAATGTCGTTATATCATGTGCTTGAATGGATTGGTTGATGAATGTGGTTATTTAGTACTTCGTGAAAATTTTGTGTAGGAACAAGTTTCAGCCTCGACAATTTTGAGGTGAATAAAAGTCGAGCCTCATTGTCGAGCCCTCGCATATTACCTTCTTTTTGTAAATAAAATAATTGAATTTTTGCCCTCGCATTCTTTAATAAGCCGCAACTTTGTTTTTAAGACGAGTGTCATTTATTATTTATTTATTTAGTCTTAAATGAATAAAATAACAAGTTTTTTTGTTTTTTGTTTGGTCCTTAGGAAGTTTTGAAAATAAAGACTGTTCATTTTACACTGACATAAACACTATTCTTGTACTTGAAAAAGAAAAGAAAAAAAAAAAACCTCTCACTTGCATTTAAAAAATCTTCACTACAAACAAATCCTAAAAACCTTCCAACATTTCAAAGTCATGACCATATCGGGTATGCTTTTTGTTTTCTTTCTTTTCTAATTTTTACTGTTATATAGCGTGTTTTGTATTTTTAAGGTTTTTCAAACTTTCTGTATGAACTTGATACAAATGATGAACTATTGTTTTTAAATAGTTTGTTAAGTAATGTTATTCTTTAAGCTTAGAGTAGATAGTTACAAACTTCATTTTACTCTTGGACTCATTAAGTTCTGCAGAAACCATAGTTTGTCTCTAATTAATCAAACTATTAGTGAAACAATAAATGTGTGTTTTAGTTATATATAAATATAAACTTATGTTTGTTGTCTCTTTTTGCAGATGTAAACCCCTAAAATTTTCGGCTAATTTTAAGATTGATCTTAGAATTGAAAGTCAACCGAAACCCTAAAGGTTAACAAAAGTTTAGTCAAAACCCTAGAATTTAGATTCGGCATTCCTATATTCTTTAGCCCTAGAAAACGAAGTTGAAATAATTAGTGATAATAGTTCGTAATAACTTGAGGTTATAAAAAAAATATGAGGTTCACGAAATTCGAGTGTCCTTCAAACTCAAATGAGATTAGTTCTTGAAAATCGTGTCCCGAAGCTCGGAATAATAAAAATATTCCGATAATGCCGATAGGAATGATTTAACACAAGGATTTCAAAAATATTAGTTTCATAATTTTTCGGTAATTAAAATATCAGATATCGCAATTATACACGTATTTTCTTACTAACGGTATTTTACTAGGCACATCTACTTTACATTATACTATTCATTACTATTCTACACTATTTACTTATCTCTACTTTTTCTAACACCTACTCTTACAATCCATAACTTTATGTCATATCTATCTTACATAGTAGCACTTTTAATACACAAAAATCCAAAAAATTACATCTCACTCTCTCTTTTCTCCTCTTGGCTGGGGCAAATCTCACTCCCTCTTCCTCTATTTATTTTCAATTTTTCTTTAATTAAATCACTCAAAAATCACTCCACATTTTCCTATAAATACCCCCCCTCCTCTTTCACTTCATTCACACATCTTTACTCACAAATTTCACTCTCAAAACTCTCTCCAATTTCCCTCTCAACTTCCATTCCAAAACTGTAAGTCCCCGAATTTTCGGATCCAAATTAAAGACCTAAACCCTAATCAGAAGTCAAACGGATTCTTAAGTTAACCAAACCCTAGTTTACTGTAACCGCTTAAACTCCAGCATTGCCGTTTTCTCAAGCCCTAGAAAACGAAGTTGGAAAAGTTAGATATTATAGTTCGTAATAGCTATAGGTTATATAAAAATATTAGATTGAAGGAATTCGAGTGTCCTTCGAACCCGATCAGACATAATTCTTGAAAAACGTGTCTGGAAGCCCGAAATAGGAAAAATATTCCAAATATACCGTTAGACTCGTAAAAATATGAGATTTCCAAAAATATCAATTTTGTAATTTTTCTGTAGCTAAAAATATCAGATATTGCTTTTATACGCGTTTTTCTTACTACCGGTATTAAATTGTCATGTCTACTTTTACATTACACTATTTTCTACTATTCTACACTATTCATCTATCTCTACTTTTTCTTACAACCTACTCTTACAAACCATACATCTATTTCTTTCACATTTTCATTTCCAATACAACTTTACATATTTCATTTCTTACTTTTAATTAACAAAATAACAAAAAAAAAAAAAATATTTCTCTTCCCCATGCAAGGAAGTAGCGCCGGCCCCTTCTTTTTCTTTCCCAATTTGTTTTATTTTTCAATTATTTAATTAACACAAATTATCTCCCACATTTTCCTATAAATACCCCCTCATACCTTCACTTCTTTCACACCACTTCTTCACTAAAGTTATTCTCTCCAAATTTCTCTTCAATCCTCTCCAAGAAAGTCCTTCCAAGAAGTTCTCTTTAGTTCATCTTCTTTAGGTAAAGATTCTTCAAGAAATTCCTTTGTTCATCTACTTAGTATGAGCTTAGTGTATGTTTTCTAAAACCATGAAGGTTAAGAAAACAACAATAAGTTTATACTTTGTTTTTATTCATGATCATAATTCCTTTATGTTCATTTATGTTTCTTTTATGTTCATAACTATCTAATATATCTATATAGCTATATATTATTTAGAGCATATAAGCTCATAGTCTTGGAATTTATTTACCTTTCATGCAATTTATTTACTTCAATGCAATTTATTAATTTCAAGTTAATTTTAAGACTAGTCATTCTAGTCTTAGACTTGTCCTCATCAAGTCAAAACGATTCTTTTTCTTTTCCTTTTTCGGGACTAGTCTTTTCTTAGTCCCGGGGTTCCTTGATGAAGCTAAGATCCCAATACTTGATCTATTTCTTTATATGCCTATTCTTTTAAAGTTATTATGTTCTTTACATAGTTTCATAGCTTATAATTCATATTCATGCATGAACACAATGGTTTTGTCTCAACAAAAATAAATGAAGGAAATGTTTTTCTAGAAATAAAAATATGGAGTTTGTTGGTCCCAATAATGTAAGCAAGAGGGGGGGTGAATTGCTTTTTCACAAAAATAAATTCTTTTCGAAATTTTCAATTCACTTCCTTTTGATTACTTTATTAAACTTAGAATTAATTAAACTTGCTGTTTAGAAACTAATCACAGCTGATAATCACACTTGTATATCTATTTTAATTCAAAACAGATCAAATTTAATTTTATGCGGAATACAGACTACTCTCTGAAATACTCTTTGAAACAGGCTCTGAAACGTGACAGTTTATCAAATACTTCAATATAAATTGCACGAAAATAAAAAGAGTAGGGTAGAGAAAAATGCAAATCGATTTATAGAGGTTCCGCCTCGAGCGTCAGTCCTCTCTTCCAACTCCACGTTGGGGACCCGGTATTCACACCGGTTTGTTCCACTATATCTAAAATCAAAAGTTACAAGCTTGTCTTGCCAATCCTCTTGGCTACAATACACTCTGTCCCAATTCACGGTTATCCTATAACACACAATTGGTCTAACAGATAACTTGCAACACTCAACCTCACTCAAAAATTGAATGATACTCAATCAAGAAATACAATAAATTCTATCTTTCGAACAAAATATTGTGAACACTTTGTAACGCAAGGACTTTGAGAGAAATGCACTCGAAGACTTTTTCTTTCAACAGAGAGTTAGAGCAAGATTCGTTCTTCTCATCATATCTTCCTTGTTGTTGTGCTTCCTTTATATATTGTTCTATCTCAACGGCTAGCAAAGAAGTCGTACTAAAAAATTTCGAATTCTTCTCAAATTGAAAATATTTGACTTGGCAAATTCCCTCCTTTGAAGTCTGTTACGTGTATGATCAATCCCGAATAATCTTCTTAGCTTTATCCAAATTTCGTTGATGCTGTCATCTGATAATGTCTCATATATCTTGATATGTTTATCCATAACAATTTGGATAAATACTTCAACAAACTATCCCATAAAATAGTGATATCCTTTATCCTTGAAGATAAGCTTTAAAAGATCTTCGTTTCGAAAATTTGAACCAACATGAACTTGGTAAAATATATCCCTTATCTTTAGGAATTTGCTGACCACGTGAAACATAAAAATCTGACGATCTTCTTCCTCAAGAAAATTAAATAGACGTAACTTATAATAAAATTGATGAAATAAATCCCCTTGGATATTTTATCCAACTTTAGTGGAACAAAATGAATATACTACCCAAATATATTCATTTCGTGGAGTCAGGCCTTCAGATGATAAGGTATAAATAAATTCGCAACATTCTGTGCATCTTCTGTTCTGGAACAGATTAGTTTCTAATCTTCCTTCTGAAAATGAATCTGAAATACCTTCTGAAAATGACTCTGAACTACCTTCTAAAACAATTTCTAAAAAATCTGATGATTAGTTCAATCATGAAATATTTTGGTTTTGATTGCTATACTTTATTTATTTGTTAAAAAGACTTTTACTCCTTTTTGTTATCATCAAAATATTATGAAAGATTCCAACAGAGTTTATG
Source organism: Combretum micranthum (assembly GCA_024138025.1). Taxonomy (NCBI): domain Eukaryota; kingdom Viridiplantae; phylum Streptophyta; class Magnoliopsida; order Myrtales; family Combretaceae; genus Combretum; species Combretum micranthum. The sequence goes on along the minus strand of JAMXBD010000539.1, from coordinate 195,714 downwards.
GAACTTATAAGAAATTTTACAAACATACAAAAGACTTATGAAGTAAATAACAGTTTTACAATAACTTCATCTTCTTCTAAGGTAGAAACCCTTTTTCATTAAAATAAAATAATCCCAAGAAACTAAGAAACTAAAATATTCTTGTGAGAAAATTGTTATAATTTTATTGAAATCTAAGTTTAGAAAAAAAAACCACTCCTTAGGAATTTAAAGAAACTAAATTTAGAAAAAAAGAATATTTATCACAAGTAACTTAAGGTCTTTCAAAAGTAAAATAAATATTCCAACAAGATCTCAAAGTTCAAAATCTTTTGAAACCTTACTTTCCATAAGTTGAGACAACTTCATTTACTTCATACATTGGTTATGAGTCATTACATATATGTATATACCTTTCAAAAAGTTTACAAAAGATTTGAAATATTTATCTTTTCAAATGAGCTTTGTTTACAAAAAGGAAAACAAGTTTTTGCCAAATTCGTGGCAAATCTGGTCGCTATCTTTTCGGAACCCAAACGACCTAGTTTTATGAAAATAAGCTTAGAAATGCGTAGATCTTTTCAAGTAGGTAGAAAACGGTGTATTATACGCGAAATTCCGAGTTAAAATGAGCAAGTTATGGCCATTTTAAGTTGGAATTTCCTTCTATACGATTTTTACCTCGATTTTAAGAGAATTTTAGAATCTTCAAGAATAGAAGTTTTATGAAAGACTCATTTTGGGTATTTCATTTTGTTTAGGTGACAAGGGACCCGAGATCGTCTACCCGGAGGACTATTTCGATTAGATCTACTGAGTTGTGGAGTGAGTTAATTCTTTTCCTAAGTACATTTCCTTGTTTGTGCTTGTAATTAGTGGAATTAGAAATTTAGGAAAAAGATAAATGAACAAGTGTTATGAAATAATTGTTGAATGAAAATTAAGTATATCGAAAGGTGATATGTTAAGTAAAGATGTGACTTTTGTATTGATTTGATGAAATTATGGTTGAACACCTTGAACGTGAATTCAATTTTATATGGTTAAATGTTAAATTGAAATTCATTCATGCATACCATACTCGTGAGTCGCATTTATTTCACTACTATTCTTTGTGTGGGGAAACGAGGAAGTGGTAGTGGTGGCTAGTAGGAGCTGGTAAGTCTACTTTGGCTAGTAGGAGCCAAGAGGTCTACGGGCAAGCAGGAGTCGGTAAATCTACAAATATTGATGGTCGTATGGGCTTGTAACCACCCAACCCTTGTCATAGAGGGCGTTAAATCCATGCTACACTTTATTTCCGGTTAATCTTGTGTATTTGGTTGATCATGTGGTTGATGCATTACATATGCTTGAATTAAATAAACTTGGTTGTCATATGGAAATGTTATATAGTTAGGAATTATCTCACTAAGCAAGATTTGCTTATACCCTTATAGTTTTCTCTTACAGTATGATTATCTATGGTTGGCCCCGAGGAGCCCAGTATGCCAGGTATGAGCTTACGCTACTAGGAGTTTTTGGAGGAAGTTTATGTATTTTTAGTTTTGGACATAGACTTCTAGGAAAAATCTCCATAGTAGATGTATGTGATAGTTATGTTTATTTTGTTATTAGTATAGTTGATTAAAGACTTTAAGGCGGGGGAATGCCCCTAAGATGATGTACGAACTTATTATGGAATGAAGAACTTATGTTTATATATTTAAATTTATGCTTGCTTTTGCTATCTATTTAAACGTAATACCCCTGTGAGTCTCCTACTATCTTGGAAGCACGCCTTGCATATGATATCGAAGCTCCTGCATGACTACGGATTGTCATTCATTAGCTTTAATGTTATATGCGGCGGACTACCACGTTTAGGGTACTCTCTGGGGCGTGACAAAAACTCTTCAAAATTCTCTCCACAAAACCCTCTTTTTCTTCTTCTACAAACACATTAGGTAAGAATTTTCTTTAGATTTTTCTTACCATGTCATGTAACTTTACATGACCATAGTGTGATTTTCTAAACTTAATGTTAAGGAATGTTCATGTATTCTTCTTTGTTCATGAAAAGATGTTCATGTATTTCTATGTTGTCATTTTACTTTTACTCATATTACTATTGATTTTATGCTAATCTCTTTATATATGTAACTAGATATAACTCTGTACTTATATAAGATCTTTAGAGCTTATAAGCTCATTGTTATTATTTACTTCCAAGTAATGCAATTTGTTTTTTATTTCATGTTGTTTTAAGAAGTCTTTAGTCTTAGACTTGTCCTCATCAAGTTAACACTAAATTTGCTTTCTTTCTTATTTTTCTTTTAGGACTAGTCCATTCTTAGTCCCGGGATACTTGATGAAGCTAAGGTTCGCAATACTTGGTATATTTCTTTACTTGCTTATTTTATTACATTATGTTTTTCCTATGTTTTCATAATTCTATTTCATGATCATGCATGAACATATAGATTTTGTCTCAACAAGTTAGAGAAGGAAAAAGTTTTCTTAAAATAGAAGTTTATATCTAAAATAAATGTTGTTATGAAGGAAGTAAATTTTCATAAAAACTCTTAATCTTTTCTAGAGGACTTCATTATAACATAGGAATTTTTATACAATACATACATACACTTTACAAAGTCATAAAATGGAAAGGAATTCTTGATTTAACAAAAGTTTTACTAAACTTCACTTTCATCAATACTTTGAATAAATTAGTTTGGTAAACACCAAGAAATCCCCTTTCATAAAATAAAATGATCTTAGAAATAAGATAAATGAACAAATCACTTCTTTAAAATTATTACTATTTCAAAAGAATTAGAAACTAAGCTAACGAAATTTAGAAAATGGAAATCATTCTTTTGAAATTTAAAAAGACTAAGGAAATGGAATACCTTTCAAAAAAACTCGAGAAGAATTTCTAGCAAACTAAGAAAAAAATTTCAAAAGTTTTACTTTTCCAAAGTTTTAGAAGACTTTACTTTTACCAAAAAGATTATAATGAGAACTATATTAATTTCATGCATTTAACATGAATAAATGAATATATATATATATATATATATGTATATATAGATATATACATTCAAAGATCTTACAATCTATTATATATATCTCCTTGATTCAAGTTTTTATAAGAGAAGATAGTAAGTTTTGTAAAATTAGCATTGATTTGATCACCACTGATTCGAGCTCAAATGGCTTAGTTTGATAAAATAGTTTTAGAATTGGGTAGATCTTTTCGAATAGGTAAAAACGATATTATATGTGCAAATTCCGAGTTAAAATGACAAGTTATAGCCATTTTAAGTTGGAATTAGTCTCTATACGAATTTTAATGATCTTATGACAAAGTTTTTAATAAGTACCATGAATCAAAAAGAAATACTCATATTAGGTATTCTTCTTGATTAGGTAATCTCGAGGAGGATTGTTTGTCACGCCCCGAAAGGTACCCTAAACGTGGCAGTCCGCCACATAAATATCAAGCTTAAGATGGCTACCTTAGTTATGCGAAAGACTTAGTATTATATGTAGGCGTCTAACACGGTAATAGGAGACGCTTTTGGGAAGCATATTTAAGCAGTAAAGATAAACATACAAGAATCAGAAATAAAGTATATCATATCAAATAACCAAAGGTCTGTTAATAATTTCTTAGGGGCATACCCCCGCTAATTCCAAGGATCGAGATAAACTCCATAACATCCAAAATTAAAGATTTCAAAGGAATTCTAATCTAAGTCTTCTAGTAGATTTCCTTCAAAAGCTTCAACATAAACGTATACGGATACTGGAAGATTGGCTCAAAATAGGTGTTCCTGAGAATACAAATACCTATAGGGGTGTAAGCTTATGGGCTTAGTGAGAAAACCCAAAATTATACTCGAAGTAAATTATCAATCAAGTTTATTATTCAAACGTATGAAATGCAACAACCACGTGAGCATACAAGACATATGACTTTCCGGGAATCATATGTTGAATGAATTTACGCCCTTCATTCGGGGTTGGGGTATTCAAGCCAATTACAGCCACAACTTTTAAAAACACTTTTATAGATCTTACTGGCTCCTATACGCCATGAAAAACTTGTAGTTATTACAGGCTCTACTAGCACCAATTTAGTAGTTCTTATTGGCTCCTACTTGCCACTCACATGATATACCGGTTATGTCCGCCACTATTATACACTTGTCCACCAATTGTATTGTAGTGAATGCAATGTGACTTAACATATGATTGCATGAATAATTTCTTTAATTAAAGTCGTAGTTACATTTAACTTCTTTCAAGTGATAAACCAATTTCAAATAATCAAGATATTAATGCACATACAACTTTATTACAAACAACTTGAGTTTCGATGTACTTAGTATTCCTTCACAAATTATCATACACTTCTTTTTTATTTTTGCTTAGATTCTAGTGCAACTAATTTTACAAGCACAATCAAGAGTATGAAAAATAACGGGAATAACTCTCGGCCATGATGACACCTTTCTTGAATTGGATGGGTCGTTCGGAAATTCCACTTAATCGAGTAATCCTCGGGATACGAACAATCCTCCTCGATTATCTAATCAAGAAGAATACCCAAAATGAGTATTTCATGAAATTCTATCCTTGAAGATTCTAATCTTTTTCTTAAAATCGTGGTAAAATCGAATAAGGGGAAATTCAACTTAAATGGCCATAACTTGCTCATTTTAACTCGGAATTTCGCGTATAAATATCGTTTTCTATACTCAAAAAGATCTACGCATTTCTAAGCTTATTTTTATAAAACTAAGTCGTTTGGGTTCCCAAAAGGTAGCGACCAGATTTGCCGCGAATTTGCAAACACTTGTTTTTCTTCTTGTAAACAAAGCTCATTTGAAAAGATAAATATTTCAATTATTTTGTAAACTTTTGAAAGGTATATATTTGTAATGACTCATAACATATGTATGAAGTAAATGAAATTGTCTCAACTTGTAAAAAGTAAGGTTTTAAAAGACTTTGAACTAGAGATTCTATTTTACTTTCGAAAGATCTTCTAGTTATTAAGATGAATATTCTATTTCTAAATGAAATCTTTTGTAATTACTTTAATTTCCTAAAGTGCGGTTTTATTTTCTAAACTTGGATTTCAAAAGTAGCAAAATGACATTTTTATTTTGTAATGATTCCAAAAGAATTTCTACTTCTTGATAAAAGATAAGTTTTCATAAAACCTTTTGTTTATGTAAGAAAAATCATTCCCATGCATGTTCATGGGTTTTTAAGAAATCCATTTTCCATATTTATTTCTTTTAGAAAGAATCTTTAATTCAAGAAAACACTTTCTCATTATTTTTTGTTGAGACAAAAACATTATTCATGCATGAATATGAATCATAACTATAGAAATATAAAGGAACATAATAACTTGAAAGCTTAAATAAATAATAAAGTAAATCAAGTATTGGGACCTTAGCTTCATCAAGGTACCCCGGGACTAAGAAAAGACTAGTCCCGAAAGAAAAGAAGAGAAATTGTTTTGACTTGATGAGGACAAGTCTAAGACTAGAATGACTAGTCTTAAAATCAACTTGAAATAAATCGCAATAAAGTAAATAAATTGCATGAAAGATAAATAAATTGCAAGATAATGAGCTTATATGCTCTAAATAGTATATATAGATATATAGATATGTTAGATAGTAAAGAACATAGAAGAAACATAAATGAACATAGATGAATTATGTTTATGAACAAAAACAAAGCATGAACCTAATGTTGCTTTCTTAACCTTCATGGTTTTAGAAAACACACACTAAGCTCATACTAAGTAGATGAACATGAAGAAATCTTGAGAAAATTCTTACCTAAAGGAAGCTAAACTAAGAGACTTCTTGAAAGAACTCTTAGAGGAAATTTGGAGAGAAATTTTTGTAGAGTAACTTTAGAGAAGAAGTGGTGTGAAAGAATTGAAGGTATGAAGGGGTATTTATAGGAAAATGTGGGAGATAATTTGTGTTAATTAAATAATTGAAAAACAAAACAAATTGATGCATGGAGAGGGGTGGCCGCGCTATTTGTGGTGTGGGGAAGAGAAAAATTAATTTTTTTTGTCTTTTGATTAATTAAAGTAAGAAATGAAAGATGTGAATTGTATTGGAAATGAAAATGTGTAAGAAGTAGGTGTATGGTTTGTAAGAATAGGTTGTAAGAAAAGTAGAGATAGGTGAATAGTAGAATAGTAGAAAATAGTGTAATGTAAAAGTAGACATGACAATTAAATACCGGTAGTAAGAAAGTACGCGTATAAAGCGATATCTGATATTTCTAGCTACCGAAAAATTACGAAATTGATATTTTTGGAAATCTTATATTTTTACGATCTAATGGTATATTCGGAATAATTTTCCTATTCCGGCTTCCGGACACGTTTTCAAGAATCATGTCCGATCGGGTTCAAAGGACACTCGAAATTCTTCAATCTGATATTTTATAAAACCTATAGCTATTACGAACTATTACAACTAATTTTTCCAACTTCGTTTTCTAGGGCGAGAAAACGGCAATGCCGGACTTAAGCGGTTACGGTAAACTAGGGTTTGGTTGACTCTGGAAATCGGTTGACTTCCGTTTAGGGTTTAAACTATAATTTAGATCCAAAAATTTCGGGATTTTACCCTACCCCCTTAAAAAAGTTTTGTCCTCAAAACTTGAAATTCGTACCTGATTCTTCAAAGAGATTTGGATATTTCTTTCGGATCTCATCCTCGGCTTCCCAAGTAGCCTCTTCTCGCGAATGATTCCTCCATAACACCTTGACATATCGGATTTCCTTGTTTCTCAGCTTTTGAACCTTTTGATCCAGAATTTGAACTGGGTGCTCCTCATAAGTCAAGTTCTCTTTCAGCCTGACTGGTTCAAGCTCACAATCCGATCAGGGTCGGGGATATGCTTTCTTAGCACTGAGACATGGAAGACATTATGTACTCCGACAGGTTTGGTGGTAAAGCCAAGCGATAAGCCAATCTCCTACTCGTTGAGGATTTCGAAAGGTCCGATATACCTTGGGCTTAGCTTTCCTCGAGCCCGAACACGATGAATACTCTTTATCGGATTCACTTTCAGATACACATGATCACCAACGTTAAACTCAATATTCGTCGTTTTTGATCTGCCCAACTTTTCTGTCTATCTTGGGCCTCTTTCATCCTTTGCTGAATAATCCTGACTTTATCTGAGGCGTCTTGGATGAGATCTGGTCCAATTGTTAATTTTTCCACATCATCCCAAAATAGAGGCGATCTACACCTTCTTCCATACAAAGCTTCGTACGGTGGCATCTTAATTGTTGAATGATAGCTGTTGTTGTAAGCAAACTCTACCAAAGGTAGGTGTACTTCCCAGCTTCCTTTGAATTCCATAACACAAGCTCTTAACATGTCTTCCAGTCTGGATAGTTCGCTTGATTGTCCATCAGTTTGTGGATGGTAAGCCGTACTGAAATGTAACTTGGTCCCCATACACTTCTGAAGGCTCGTCCAAAATTTTGACACGAATCGAGGATCCCGATCCGATACAATCCCTGCTGGAACTCCATGTAGTCTCACAATCTCCCTTACATATAGCCGGGCCAACTTTTCCATCGAGTAGGTCATGTTGATGGGGATGAAGTGTGCTGACTTGGTGAGTCGATCCACAATTACCCATATAGCATCATATCCGGCTGCTGTTCGGGGCAATCCACATACGAAATCCATGGTAATTTGGTCCCATTTCCATTCTGGTATGGCCAATGGTTTCAAAAGTCCTCCTGGCCTTTGGTGTTCAATCTTTACTTGCTGACATATGGGACACTTCATTACAAATTCAGCTACATCCTTTTTCATACCATTCCACCAAAAGCGACTTTTAAGGTCTTGGTACATCTTGGTACCACCGGGGTGCATGGTATATCCTGAGTTATGCGCCTCATCCATTATTTCCTTTTTCATCTCCTCATTATTCGGTACACATAATCTCCCTTTCATTCTTACTACATCTTCCTCATCTATCTCAAAATCGTCATACCTTCCTCCCTGTATCTCACTTTTCAACTTTTGTATGACCTCATCATATCGTTGAGATTCTTTGATTCTATCTATCAGGGTTGGCTCCATTATCAAATGGGAAATTTCTATTTCCGCACTTTGCCCCACAAACTCGATGCTCAATCTTTCGAATTCTTTTATAAGTTCTTTTTGAGTTGTGAGCATGGCTGCAACTTCTCCATGGTTCTTCCGACTCAAAGCGTCGGCTACCGCATTCACTCTTCCAGGGCAATAATTTATTCCAAGATCATAGTCTTTGATCAACTCCAACCATCTCCTTTGCCTCATATTCAATTCCTTTTGTGTGAATAAATACTTGAGGCTCTTATGGTCCGTATAAATCTCGCATCTCTGTCCATATAGGTAGTGCCTCCAAAGCTTGAGAGCAAAGACCACTGCGGCTAACTCAAGATCATGCGTCGGGTAATTTTGCTCGTGCGGCCTCAACTGCCGTGAAGCATAAGCAATTACTTTCCCTTCTTGCATAAGCACACATCCTAAGCCATTTCTTGATGCATCACTATGGACGGTATATGGCTTTTCTGGATCAGGTAGGGTTAAAATTGGAGCAGATACCAATCGTTGCTTTAATTCCTGGAAACTTTGTTCCCTCTTCTCATTCCAAATGAATCTTTCATTCTTCTGGGTCAACTGAGTTAGTGGCTTAGCTATTTTTGAGAAATCTTGCACAAACTTCCTGTAATAGCCAGCTAATCCAAGAAAACTTCTAATCTCAGTCACCGTCCTTGGTTGTTTCCATTCCATTACGGCCTTAATCTTTTCAGGATCTACGGATATTCCTTTCCCTGAGATAACATGTCCTAGAAAAGATATTTGATCCAACCAAAAGTCACACTTGGATAATTTGGCATATAACTTGTGCTCCCTTAAGGTTTGTAATGCCATTCTCAGATGTTCTTTGTGTTGCTCCCGTGTTTTAGAATAGACCAAAATATCATCAATGAAGACAATCACGCATTTATCCAAGAGCGGCTTATATACCCGATTCATCAAGTCCATGAAAGCAGCTGGTGCATTAGTCAATCCAAAGGGCATGACCATGAACTCATAGTGTCCATACCGAGTTCTAAAAGCGGTCTTTGACACATCCTCTGGTTTTATCCTCAGCTGGTGGTATCCAGATCTCAAATCAATGCGTGAGAATACACTTGCTCCTTGTAGTTGGTCAAAGAGATCGTCAATCCTTGGCAATGGATACCTATTCTTTATAGTGACCTTGTTGAGTTCTCGATAGTCAATACACAACCTCATCGATCCATCTTTCTTCTTCACGAATAATACCGGAGCTCCCCAAGGCGAGACACTTGGTCTAACAAATCCTTGGTCAAGCAATTCTTGTAATTGCTTCTTAAGTTCCTTGAGCTCAACAGGTGCCATTCGGTATGGTGCCTTGGATATAGGTTCTGTTTTTGGCATCAAATCGATCTCAAAATCGATTTCTCGTTTTGGGGGTAACCCAGGCAATTCTTCTGGAAAAACATCAGAGAATTCATTAACGATGGGGATGTCGTCAATGTTGGGTCTTTCCTTATCCTCCTCCGTACTTCCCACATAACTTTCAACTCCTTCCTCAACCTCTTCAATTACTCGAACGAACTTAACTCCAAACTTTTAGAAGTTGCGGATTCTCCCAAAAATGTAGCTTTCTTCCCGTCTTGTCCCATGAATTCCACCTTTTTATTTCTACAATCTACCTTTGCTTCCACCATGGACAACCAACTCATTCGAGAATCACTTCGTACTTGCTGATTTCTATTACTATAAGATCGGTAGTTGCTTCATGGCCTTGTATCTTCATGGGGCAATTCCTTATTACTTCTTTGGTAGTCACCACACTACCGGTGGGGGTTTTTATACGAAAACTTGTTGTGATTGTGGTGATAGGTAAACCGGTCTTCAAGGCTACACTAGTGGCAAAAAGGAATGTGTTGCACCAGTATCGAAGAGGGTATAAGCGGTTAGGTCCCCTATTTGTATGGCGTTCAAGCGCGCGTGTTACTATTCTTATTGTCCTTAAAGGTTCCCTAGATATCTATTATTTCCAACATACATCATAACTTTATACTCAACAGATATCAAAACAGACATATATTTTAAAGGTTGAGGCTAACCTGTAACCAAGCTATAGTCATACTCCTCTCCATGGTCCAGGGCAGCCAACTCTACTCCTTCTTCGGCATCCTCCTCGCAGACCCATTGCCCTTCAAGGTTGTAAATTCTCAGCCCATGCATAGAATGCCGAGCGACTTCCGCTTCCATTCCCACTCCTTGTCGGGGCAAGTCCTCCGGAGGATCCAACAGGTCGGTTTGCTGTGAGATTCCTTTGGGGACACTCGTTAGCAAAATGTCCCAATTGCTTGCATACGAAACAAGTCGTAGAAGCTTTCTTTGGGCAATCCGGAATCTTATGGCTCGGGTCACCACAGAAATAACACTTGTTCTGGAGAAGGGGGCATCTCTTCGGGTAATGCGCCTTTGCATTTCCAACAATTTGCTGTTACCTTGGAATTATCCTTCTGTCCACTAAAATTTCCCTTAAAGTTGCTAATTGGTTTAAACCTCTTAGAAGGGAAATTGGAGCTTGTTCCTGGTTGAAATTTCCTTCCAAACACATGCACTTTCTTCTCAAAGTCCCGCTTTCCTTTTCTTGGCCCCTTCAACAATTCTTGCTCTTTCAACCAATTCCTGAAGGTGCGAATGTCAAACTCTTCTAACCGCATCCTTAAGTCCTCATCTAACCCATTCAGGAACACTTGTCGTTTCAGCTCCTCACTATACTTATAAGAATCCGGAGCATACTGCAGGAGTCGGCTGAATTCCGTCTCATATTGTTCTATGGATTTTCCTTTCTGGGATATGTGCAAGAAATCCGCACTATACCTTACTCTTAAACTTCCAGGGAAATAATTTTCCAGAAACTCATTCCGAAACATCTCCCAGGTGATAGGCGGCGGCAATTCCCTACTCTTGGACTCCCACCAGATGCGGGCGTTGAACCTCAACATATAAGTACCATAGCTTATTCGAAGATGATAAGGAACTTCATAGGCGGCAAAAGATCGTTCTACCTGCGCGAGCCAATCTTCAGCCTCATGGTTTCCCAAAAGCTCCGTCAAAGTAACGGTTACTTTTGATAAAATCTGGGAGTGAAGTTCTGTATGGTCGAGGTGGTGGGGAGGCGGCAAGGGTGCTGTATGTGATTGAGCATCAGGTGCTGCTGGTCCATGTACAGATGCTTGGGGCTGTTGGGGTGGTGCTTGAGCTGGTGGGAGGTGGCATATTCCTCTGTTGTTGTTGAACTAACACATTAAGAAGCTGTGTTAATTGACCCAGAGTGGCTTGGAGATTGCCTTGCTGGTCTGGGGCAGGAGCCACAGGGGGTACTTCTGGTTGGTTAACTTCTTCAGGCGGGTTATTCGATGCCTGCCTCATCTCGGTCGTCTTCTAGGTCGGCTGTTTTAATTGTTTACGTAAATACTAGATTATTAAGTCTTTTACATACTAAGTTACGGAAATTGCGGAAATTTTCAAAGAATTAAACAAAAAGGGAAATATCACAAGAGAAATTTAAGCAACTAAATCAAGAGATGAAATTTGTTTAAACCAAAATATTTAATTAAAAAGTATAGAAGGGAATAAAATCTTATAAAGAAATCAAGGTTTACAAAAGAAATTCAAAATACAACAAATATCAAACACTTTTTCGAAAACATAAATTAAACTACTAATCGATCCTATATCCTAAGTCGATCTGGTTACAAAATTCTTGTTGGACACATGGGATTGCTCATGTGGATCCTTCCTTCTTTCTTTGATCTTTTCTTCCTGGTGGGGGAGTTGCATTACGGTGGTTGGGTCTAGAAGTCGTTCTTAGCCATCTTAGTTACGAACAGCTTCAAGTTGCTTCGGTCCATCATTCTTTTTCCTTTACGGGAGGGTTGATTTCTAAACGTACTTGGCTCCCGTTGATCAAACTTCGTCTGCGTGCGTGCTCCTCATCGGATACTTCCGTCACTTCTTTCTCGATCAGGTTTCTCACGCGAGATCGTCTTCGATTCGGGATATTCTCATCAGGCCATTTGAAATCTGGACTGGCTTTACGTTGGTTGGAAATATCCTTATCTCGTCCATGGTCTGCTGGCTCATCGTGGGCATAGATATATAATCGTATGGAATTCCAAATTCAAAAATCGGGAAAACTAAACATCTATTATTTCGGAAAAAGAACGTAGCTTTTTGGAGCATAGGGTGTGGTTGTAATGGCACGTAAGACATTCTATATCGTAAGAAACTTCTAAGTCTGTCTAATAGGGAAAACTCCTTACATAGGCTTCTTACTTTCAACCGGTAGTCCACAAGGGTTTCACCATTTCTTAAGTTCAAACATTGGGCCTAACTCTAACTTCTCCAAGAGTAATTTATAAAGGACAAGGGAGGTCATTAATTCTCCTTTTTGAGAACTTCTAAACTTGTCTAATCCTATCTAAGTCCTTTCGTAAACATATCTATCTTTTTCTATTCTAGATTTATTCCTATTACCTTTATTTCTATAAACTTGTTGCTCTGATACCAACTTAAACTGTCACCCCGAAGGGTACCCTAAACGTGGCAGTCCGCCACATATAATATCAAGGCTTAAGAATGGCTACCTTAGTCATGCGAAAGCCTTAGTATTATATGTAAGGCGTCTAACACGGTAATAGGAGACGCTTTTGGGAAGCATAGTTTAAGCAAGTAAAGATAAACATACAAGAATCCAGAAATAAAGTATATCATATCATAAATAACCAAAGGTCTGTTACATAATTTCTTAGGGGCATACCCCCGCTAATTCCAAGGATCGAGATAAACTTCATAACATCCAAAATTAAAGATTTCAAAGGAATTCTAATCTAAGTCTTCGAGTAGATTTCCTCCAAAAGCTTCAACATAAAACGTATACGGATACTGGAAGACTTCGGGCTCAAAATAGGTGTTCCTGAGAATACAAATACCTATAGGGGTGTAAGCTTATGGGCTTAGTGAGTAAATCCCAAAATTCATACTCGAAGTAAATTATCAATCAAGTTTATTATTCAAACGTATGAAATGCAACAACCACGTGAGCATACAAGACATATGACTTTCCGGGAATCATATGTTGAATGAATTTACGCCCTTCATTCGGGGTTGGGTATTCAGGCCAATTACAGCCACAACTTTTAAAAACACTTTTATAGATCTTACCGGCTCCTATACGCCATCAAAAACTTGTAGTTATTACAGGCTCCTACTAGCCACCAATTTAAGTAGTTCTTACTGGCTCCTACTCGCCACTTACATGATATACCGGTTATGTCTACCACCACTATTATACACTTGTCCCACCAATTGTATAGTAGTGAATGCAATGTGACTCAACATATGAAGTGCATGAATAATTTCTTTAATTAAAGTCTAGTAGTTACATTTAACTTCTTTCAAGTGATCAACCAATTTAAAAATTCAAGATATTAATGCACATACAACTTTATTACAAAAATTGAGTTTCGATATAGTATTCCTTCAACATATTATCATACACTTCCTTTTGATTTTTGCTTAGATTCTAGTGCAACTAATTTTACAAGCACAATCAAGAGTATGAAAAATAACGGGAATAAACTCACTCGGCCATGATGACACCTTTCTTGAATTGGATGGTCGTTCGGAAATTCCACTTAATCGTAGTAATCCTCGGGATACGAACAATCCTCCTCGTGATTATCTAATCAAGAAGAATACCCAAAATGAGTATTTCATGAAATTCTATCCTTGAAGATTCTAATCTTTTCTTAAAATCGTGGTAAAATCGTATAAGGGGAAATTCCAACTTAAAATGGCCATAACTTGCTCATTTTAACTCGGAATTTCGCGTATAATATATCGTTTTCTACCTACTCGAAAAGATCTACGCATTTCTAAGCTTATTTATAAAACTAAGTCGTTTGGTTCCGAAAAGGTAGCGACCAGATTTGCCACGAATTTGCAAACACTTGTTTTCTTCTTGTAAACAAAGCTCATTTGAAAAGATAAATATTTCAATTATTTTGTAAACTTTTGAAAGGTATATATTTGTAATGACTCATAACAATGTATGAAGTAAATGAAATTGTCTCAACTTGTAAAAAGTAAGGTTTTAAAAGACTTTGAACTTGAGATTCTATTTTACTTTGAAAGATCTTCTAGTTATTAAGATGAATATTCTATTTCTAAATGAAATCTTTGTAATTACTTTAATTTCCTAAAGTGTGGTTTTATTTTCTAAACTTGGATTTCAAAAGTAGCAAAATGACATTTTTATTTCTTGTAATGATTCCAAAAGAATTTCTACTTCTTGATAAAAGATAAGTTTTCATAAAACCTTTTGTTTATGTAAGAAAAATCATTTACATGTTCATGGGTTTTTAAGAAATCCATTTTCCATATTTATTTCTTTTAGAAAGAATCTTTAATTCAAGAAAACACTTTCTCATTTATTTTTGTTGAGACAAAAACATTATGTTCATGCATGAATATGAATCATAACTATAGAATATAAAGGAACATAATAACTTGAAAGCTTAAATAAATAATAAAGTAAATCAAGTATTGGGACCTTAGCTTCATCAAGGTACCCCGGGACTAAGAAAAGACTAGTCCCGAAAAGAAAAGAAAGAGAAATTGTTTTGACTTGATGAGGACAAGTCTAAGACTAGAATGACTAGTCTTAAAATCGCAATAAAGTAAATAAATTGCATGAAAGATAAATAAATTGCAAGATAATGAGCTTATATGCTCTAAATATATATATAGATATATAGATATGTTAGATAGTAAAGAACATAAAGAAACATAAATGAACATAGGAATTATGTTTATGAACAAAAACAAAGCATGAACCTAATGTTGCTTTCTTAACCTTCATGGTTTTAGAAAACACACACTAAGCTCATACTAAGTAGATGAACATGAAGAAATCTTGAGAAATTTCTACCTAAAGGAAGCTAAACTAAGAGACTTCTTGAAAGAAACTGAGAGAAATTGGAGAGAAATTTTTGTAGAGTAACTTTAGAGAAGAAGTGGTGTGAAAGAAGTGAAGGTATGAAGGGTATTTATAGGAAAATATGGGAGATAATTTGTGTTAATTAAATAATTGAAAAACAAAACAAATTGATGCATGGAGAGGGGTGGCCGGCGCTATTTGTGTGTGGGGGAAGAGAAAATTAATTTTTTTGTCTTTTGATTAATTAAAAGTAAGAAATGAAAGATGTGAAATTGTATTGGAAATGAAATGTAAGTAAGAAGTAGGTGTATGGTTTGTAAGAATAGGTTGTAAGAAAAAGTAGAGATAGGTGAATAGTAGAATAGTAGAAAATAGTGTAATGTAAAAGTAGACATGACAATTAAATACCGGTAGTAAGAAAGTACGCGTATAAAAGCGATATCTGATATTTCTAGCTACCGAAAAATTACGAAATTGATATTTTTGGAAATCATACTTTTACGAGTCTAACGGTATATTCGAATAATTTTCCTATTCCGGGCTTCCGGACACGTCTTTCAAGAATCATGTCCGATCGGGTTCAAAGGACACTCGAAATTCTTCAATATGATATTTTTATAAAACCTATAGCTATTACGAACTATTACAACTAATTTTTCCAATTTTGTTTTCTAGGGCTAGAGAAAACGGCAATGCCGGACTTAAGCGGTTACGGTAAACTAGGGTTTGGTTGACTCTGGAAATCCGGTTAACTTCTGTTTAGGGTTTAAACTATAATTTAGATCCAAAAATTTCAGGAGGTCCCAATGAGGGCATTAGAGAATAGTAAAATTTCGGGTGGTCCCAATGGAAGTGGAAGTGCCCAACTTAGGTAGTATAGTAAAATTTTATGCATTAGAGAATATAGGGAGGTCCCAATGAGGGCATTTATTTGTGCCATGGGGTTATATGAAGATGAAGGATATTTGGAAGAACCATAATTCAATGAATTTCCCATTAAAATACTTGAAGAAGATTTTAGGAAATTTTTAGAAGAGGAAATTGGAGGAAGATTTGCTCCTTCAAGGACCATAGGGTCTAAATTTAAGAATAAAAATGTTAGAATGTTGCACTATATGCTGATAAAAAGCATATTTTCCAAGTTGGAAGGAGGATCAATAGTCCCTGAAGTAGAGTTGCATCCCATTATCAGCATAGTGAGGGGGATTAAGATAAATGTAGGACTTTTGGTAGCTTGTAGGCTCAAGTATCAAGCCACACTTAACTGCAAAGGAATATTACTTGGTGGCTTGATCATAAGAATCCTGAGAAATTTAATAATGTGGCTAGAATAAGCGCCAACTGACCTAATGTGCATATATAAGGAGCTGCAAAAGAAGGCTTTCATGGAGTGGAGATTAGTAGAAGTGGGTACAATAGTAGAACATAGGGTAAATCCTGACCCACTAGTTGAGCCCCAACCTTTTCAAGAAATAGCTGCAACACCAGCCACAAGTTCCCCCTCCATAAGAAGAACCTCCTCTACTACAACCTGAGGCTTCTGCATCAGATGCTACTGAACCCTCTTTAGCAAGCTTCTATGGATTGGAGAATGACGTTGTTGAAATGAAAGGGAAGCTTGCTGAATTAGAAAAAAGCATAAAAGAGGGTATGGACAATCTTACAAGCATGATGTCTAACATTTTAGATGTAGTCTCAAGACTACTTCCACAACCCACAACATCCAAATCACCACCTCCACACCATAACTTGGTAGAGTCATATCTTGATGATAATGATGATGACAATGATGCCAGACCACCATCACCATATACGCATACCTCACCCATACCATACACTAAACCTACATACACATAAAACTTGGTGTGGTATTGTGTGTTGTTTTTGTTGTGTTTCAAATGTGATTTGTGAAAGTTCAAATTCCACTGATCATTGATCGAGTCTTTCAAATTTATAAGTATTTTCTAAATCAACAACTACAATCTCACAGGGCAAGGGCACTCATTAAATGTAGCATAGTAAATGATTTAGGTCGGTCCCAAGGGAATGATTGGTATCTAGTATACTATCAATCCCATTAATTGTCTAGCCAAAGAAAGAGTTTAGAAAAAACATAAAGGTAAAATAAACTATACTAAGTTAGAAATATTAACAAGTGTTTAATGGACAAAATGAGAAATAAGCCTATAACTTTTATGAAAGAGTAGCTCAGAGTTACTTCACCAATTCCTTATCAAATTGATTTCTTAAGGACAATAACTTATTAAAAGCTATTGAAATGGTGTGTTTGTACCGCCTGATTCTCTAATTTAAACTAAAGCTCCTCTTGAAGTTAGTAGTTTTAGATATAGCTATTACCAGTAATATAAAGTTTTAATTAGATCCGCATAAAGAATAGAAATCCATTGTTTTAAAAAGACAACTCAATGAATTTTTGAAACAAATGACAGGAAGTCTTCACCCATTCCTCGGCAAGGGATAGTTAGGATAAACTCCATTAGCAACCACAGATCTATTCAATCGAATGATCTCTCTATCTATTCAATTGAAATTAATCGTGTATCTAAAAGAATGCACCATTCCTTTAAAAACCACAAGTTAAATTCAAATTACTAATTACAAACACCCGATCAAATTTACTTGAAAGAGCATTTGAAATTAGACTAAATCAGGAATTGGATTCATAATCCCTAAGCTGTAGGAGTTTATTTCTCCATGGATTTATCAAAGTAAGCACAAATTAGAAGAATAAAACAAGCTCAAAAGATGAATCAATTAATTGCTCAGAAATTCATAGAAAATTACAAACAATGGGTTAAATTGATTTTACCCAAAAAACAAAGGAAAATTTCAAGTGAAAAAAAATGGAAATTCTTTTACCCAAAGATCTTTCCTAAATCTACTCTATGTTAACAATGATTTACACTATTGGTACATACTTTTACAATTTACGCTTGCACGTTTATTTATAGACTAATAGGTATAGGAATCAAGGCCATCTTTATTTAACACGTAGTAGATTCTTTCTAACATAATTTGGTAACTTTTCACACGCGCATATGATCTGTGAAAACACTAGTTGAGGGTCACATGCTTTATTGGTTGAGGTTTGTATTCAGCAAGCTCAGACTCGACTTTAGGAAATTCTTAAGTAAATTGTGCATTTTTGTCCATTGCTCTACGAAGGTAAAATTGAGAGAGTCGAGGGTTAAATTGTTGAGGTTCGAGAAAATATTCTTGAAGAATTGGTTTGGCAACACAATTGTCGAAGGTTGAGGTTTGAAGCTAAACTTTGAGGCTGGACAATGTATTTTCTTCAGAATGATGCTTGATTGCTTCGACTGAAGTCGAGGGTCATGTCGAGGGCTCGCATTCGAGGCTCGATAGACCAATTTTTGCTATCTTCTTTCTCTATTTTGTCCTCGGCTATATCTTTTCAGGGCTCAACTTTTGCATTTTTTACTTTAATGGTTTTTTTTTGCTCCAAATCTGCATAAAAACGTTTGTTTACTCCTTAATCGATTTTAAAAGCTTTAAAACAATATTATTATCAAAAGCATGATTTTTGTAGGATTTTATCAGAAATTCTTAACAAATTAAGCTCAAAATCCTATGAAAAATATATAGTAAAAATGACTTATCAAATCCCCCCACACTTAAACCTTTGCTTGTCCTCAAGCAAATAAAACAAATTAAAGATCAGAAGGCTTTATTTAAGAAGACAAATCATGAATGGTTCATTTAACTTGAATATTTCAAGCATAAATCATCTTAGTATTCTGAAAAATAAATTATCTTCACTAATTGAAATACATTTACTTTTGCAAAAATGAATTGGCTTATCTAAGTAAATTAGCTTTTACTCTCACTATTTAATAAAGAATTTAAGCAAAAATTATTCAAAAGATCAATTAGAGCAAGAAGAAACTCAGTCATCTTTTATTCTCTTATATATAAAAGTATGTAATCTATTAATCATTTCTCTAAGCAGAATAATCTACAGTGAATGCACGTCCATCAAATCATCCCCTGAATCTTTTTCCTTCTTTGTGCTTTTTATTCCTTAATTTTATTTATTATTTACAGTTTTAGAGGGACAGGGTGTTGTTGCATCTTTTCTTTACCTCTGGACGGGTTATTGCCCGCATCTTTTCACTTTATGTCTTTTCTAAACCCTTTCTTTGGCTAGACAATTAATGGGATTGAGAGTATAATAGATGCCAATCATTACCTTGGGACCGACCTAAATCATTTACTATGCTACATTTGATGGGTACCCTTGCCCTGTGAGACTGGAGTTATTGATAGAGAAAATATTTAAAAATTTGAAAAACTCGATCAATGATCAGTAGAGTTCGAACTTTCACAAATCACATTTGAAACATAACAAAAACAACACACAATACCATACCAATGTTTTGATGGTTTTTATGTAATAAAAGATTGTAAACCAAGAGAAAATAAATACTTTGACAGACAATGGAGAACTATTTGTATCTTGGCAGGACGATCTTCACACCCATGGCGTGATTCCTGCTTAGTATTTAATCAAATGGAATCTTAAAACAAATCTAAAATTCTTGAATTGATGTTTGCTTTTGTGTTATATTCTCTTCAATAGCCTTTGGCCAACATTCTTTTCCTGTTTAGATTTTGTATGAAGGATGATGATGAATTGGTACCGATGATAATGTTGTTGATGATTGATGGGGATGGTGCTTTGATCTTACTAGAGAATAGTTAAGACTTAGCTTGGATGCTAGGAGGGTAACAACAATCTCTTCACCTTACTTGTGCTTGTAATCTAGTTGCATTGGAAATAATATAAACCTAATGGATTATGCATGGGGTTCGAGAATCTATTTGTTGCTTGATGATTCCATCTGATTGATAACTCACTAAACCATAAGTGAAAACAATTTTGTGGTGTTAATTGTGATTTTCTAAAAATGATATGGGCATTAACTAATAAGATAATTCTTATTTCACCTTTAAATGAATCGGTCATGCATTGCATCACATCACATCACATTTGTATTGGTAGGGGTCCACATGACGTATTAATATTCTGATTCTATAGTAGTACTTGATTGAGACTAGTACGTCTATATGAAGGCTACTAGTAGGGTTATCGGCTTCACGAGAACTAAGCAGGTACCGAAGGACGTTGCTTGTATTGGAGTTGGCTTTAGGGATTAATATTTAGGGAGGTTCTATGGTTCTAAGGGAAGTGGAGGGTTGGTTGAAAGTAAATGTTTCGATCTATGAACACAATAAATTTAAAAAGGAAGTCCTCACTTCTTTGTCTTGTCTATGGAGTATTAGAGGCTATGTTTCCATAAAATCGATTTTAAGGAAAAAACTTCCCTCTTAGCTAAGTCTAAGGAGAAAGTTAGAGGTTATTTTTCAATAAAAAGTATCAAAATGAAATCCTCCTCCTTGGCTATATCCAAGGGGTAATTGACGGTTATATTTGTGGTATAAAGAAATGATTTTGTGCTAAGAAAGAATATAAGCTAAAGGCTCAAGTTGAGTTTGCACCCCCTTCCTTAGTTCATAGTTCTCCTAGGCGTGAATGGCCTGTATTCAGTCCTTCAACCCCTAAGAAAGTGTGCAAATCTCCATTGGTTTGGATTTCGGTCATCAAACTGTGCGTAATATATATTTGAGTGTTATTGCATATGTATGTTAAATAAAACTTGTTTGACATTTGTTTATAGTGTGATTGATTTTGTTATCTACTGAGCCATGATTAAGTTCACACACCTACAGTGTTGTTGCAAGAATAACTGAAGCATTGGTTTTGGGGGTAGGTCTGTATGGAGGAGAATCCTCGAAGATAAAAGACGACTTTGAAATAAGAAATAGATAGATAGTATAGTTTGTTTTGATTCTTTCTCATGTAAAATTAAGTCTAGATTATGAATTATATTTGTGGTTTTGTAATTTAAAATTTGTAAAACGTAGATGGTTTATTCTATTTTACCATTAGGTAGGGGATACCAACTCTCTACGGTTTTTGTGGATTGTAGGAAATCGGATTTCCTTTATTTATCACAAATGCAATTTTATATTAGATGTTTATAAAGTAATTATTCAGGTAGAGCCTTGCAAATTTTCACTTGCAAGACGATTCTCATATTATGGGTGCACACGTGATGTGCTAACTTTAGGTTATCCTTTTAGGCTCGTTTTTAGGGTGTGACAATATTTAAATAGAAAAAATGTATTTTATTCTATCTTTTAATGAAAAAAAAATTATACCCCCTTAGGTCATATGATTCTTCTTCTATCCTTGGTCCTAGGTTAAGGTTTTTCAATCACGAACTTGTAATCACCCTAATTTTTCATAACTTAATTATAATAATTATCGAAAATATAATATACAATCGTAAATAACTATAATAAAAGTCGCAAAAATCATCCCAATTTTTCGCGAATTAAAATTACTAAAAATATTAAGTATGAAAAAATTTATATATAGTTAGAAAATTAGAATCTTACTAGTAAAAATTCAAGATACAAAATGTAACTTTCGTAAGTCTTAGGCAATCAATGATCGTTAATAAATCGATCGTTATTGTAAACTTCTAGACCCTTCTATCTTAAGTTCAATAATTACAAAATAATAAAACAATGAATTAAGAATTATCCCTAATATTTTAAAATCCTAAAATAGCTTTAAAAATTTATGAACACTAATTATTAAAATAAATAATTCCTAGGATAGGATTTTGCAACACGAGTCAGTAACTCAAGAAATAATCATAGTTGATCTTAAATTTCAATTTCAATAAAAGATGATTAATTTTTAGAACTTATTGGTTATAAAAAGATAGTTTAAAGATAATATCATCAAATTTACAAAATGTAAATCCCGAAATTTTTAGATTCCAATTATAGTTTAAACCTTAAACGGAGGTCAACCGGATTTCCAGAGTCAACCAAACCTAGTTTACCGTAACCGCTTAAGTCCGGCATTGCTGTTTTCTCAAGCCCTAGAAAACGAAGTTGGAAAAATTAGTTGTAATAGTTCGTAATAGCTATAGGTTTTTATAAAAAAATCAGATTGAAAAATTTCGAGTGTCCTTCGAACTCGATCGGACATGATTCTTGAAAGACGTGTCCAGAAGCCCGGAATAGGAAAATTATTCCGAATATACCGTTAGACTCGTAAAAGTATAAGATTTCCAAAAATATCAATTTCGTAATTTTTCGGTAGCTAGAAATATCAGATATCGCTTTTATACGCGTACTTTCTTACTACGGTATTTAATTGTCATGTCTACTTTTACATTACACTATTTTCTACTATTCACCTATCTCTACTATTCACCTATCTCTACTTTTTCTTACAATCTATTCTTACAAACCATACACCTTTCTTACACATTTTCATTTCCAATACAATTTCACATCTTTCATTTCTTACTTTAATTAATCAAAAGACAAAAAATTAATTTTTCTCTTCCCCACACACAAATAGCGCGGCCCCCTCTCCATGCCTCAATTTTTTTGTTTTTCAATTATTTAATTAACACAAATTATCTCCCACATTTTCCTATAAATACCATTCATACCTTCACTTCTTTCACACCACTTCTTCTCTAAAGTTACTCTACAAAATTTCTCTCCAAATTTCTCTCAAGAGTTCTTTCAAGAAGTCATCTTAGTTTAGCTTCCTTTAGGTGGAATTTTCTCAATGATTTCTTCATGTTCATCTACTTAGTATGAGCTTAGTGTGTGTTTTCTAAAAGCATGAGGTTAAGAAAGCAACATTAGGTTCATGCTTTGTTTTTGTACATAAACATAATTCCTCTATGTTCATTTATGTTTCTTCTATGTTCTTTACTATCTAACATATCTATATATCTATATATACTATTTAGAGCATATAAGCTCATTATCTTGCAATTTATTTACTTTATTGCGATTTTAAGATTAGTCATTCTAGTCTTAGACTTAGACATCGGCACGATTCGGGTAGGTTCCGGACCCGAACCGGAACCGCCGGTTCACGGTTCCACATTTCGTGGAACCGGAACCGGAACCGCCAGAGCCGGGGGGGGTTCGGTTCCAAGGAACCGCCGGTTTGGACTGTTCGGTTCCGGTTTCCAGTTCCACATGAACCCTTTTTTTTCGGTTCGTTTCGTATGTTTTGTTTTTTTTTCTCTTTTATTTCATTATGTTTTGTTTTTTTTTTTTTCGGCTCGTTCGTTATGTTTTGTTTTTTCTTTCTCTTTTATTTCGTTATCTCTTTTTTTCCGCCCCTAAAACCCACCCCCCCACCCTAAAACCAGTTATCTTACTTGAAAGAGTACTTCACTTCCTAATTGGTGAAAGAATCTGTTTTTTCAACTACTGTCTTGCTAGCTATGACCTCTCTCGTATGCAAAAAGGAACTCCCTTAAACATACAGAATTGCATTGGTTTAGAATGCTGGCTTAAGCTTAAAAGATATTGTAGGATCTCAAGCCGAAGGGACTGCAACTCGCTCAGCAAGGCAATTGAAAAATAGGATACACAACACTTCCTCCCAACCAATGGTTTGCATTAGTAGGATGAAAGAAAGCGCTTTGAACCCCTCCCAACTATTTAGAGTTAGCCCTGCGTGGGAAAGCATTTATCCATTCGTACCACACTCCTTCCTTTCCTTTTGTCTCCAGTTTTGTTTTGTTTTTTTTTTTTTTTTGGTGGGTTGGAACCGCCGGTTCCACCACGACGAACCGTTCGGACCCGCGGTTCCACCACGCGAATTGTTCGGACCCGCCGGTTCTGGCGGGTCCTTAAAACGGTTCGGAACCGTCACAACGGGGCGGTTCCGGGTCAAGAACCGCGGTGACGGTTCGGGGCGGTTCGCGGTTCGGAACCGTCCATGATGATGTCTACTTAGACTTGTCTCATCAAGTCAAACAATTTCTCTTTCTTTTCTTTTCGGGACTAGTCTTTTCTTAGTCCCGGGGTACCTTGATGAAGCTAAGGTCCCAATACTTGATTTACTTTATTATTTACTTAAGCTTTCAAGTTATTATGTTCCTTTATATTTCTATAGTTATGATTCATATTCATGCATGAACATAATGTTTTTGTCTCAACAAAAAATAATGAGAAGTTTCTTGAATTAAAGATTCTTTCTAAAAGAAATAAATATGGAAAATGGATTTCTTAAAAACCCATGAACATGTATGGGAATGATTTTTCTTACATAAACAAAAGGTTTTATGAAAACTTATCTTTATCAAGAAGTAGAAATTCTTTTGGAATCATTACAAGAAAAAAAATGTCATTTTATTACTTTTGAAATCCAAGTTTAGAAAATAAAACCACACTTAGGAAATTAAAGTAATTACAAAAGATTCAATTTAGAAATAGAATATTCATCTTAATAACTAGAAGATCTTTCAAAGTAACAATAGAATCTCAAGTTCAAAGTCTTTTAAAACCTTACTTTTTAAGTTGAGACAACTTCATTTACTTCATACATTTGTTATGAGTCATTACAAATATATATATACCTTTCAAAAGTTTACAAAATAATTGAAATATTTATCTTTTCAAATGAGCTTTGTTTACAAGAAGGAAAACAAGTGTTTGCAAATTCGTGGCAAATCTGGTCGCTACCTTTTCGGAACCCAAACGACTTAGTTTTATAAAATAAGCTTAGAAATGCGTAGATCTTTTCGAGTAGGTAGAAAACGATATATTATACGCGAAATTCCGAGTTAAAATGAGCAAGTTATGGCCATTTTAAGTTGGAATTTCCCCTTATACGATTTTACCACGATTTTAAGAAAAGATTAGAATCTTCAAGGATAGAATTTCATGAAATACTCATTTTGGGTATTCTTCTTGATTAGATAATCACGAGGAGGATTGTTCGTATCCCGAGGATTACTACGATTAAGTGGAATTTCCGAACGACCCATCCAATTCAAGAAAGGTGTCATCATGGCCGAGTGAGTTACTTCCCGTTAATTTTCTCATACTCTTGATTGTGCTTGTAAAATTAGTTGCACTAGAATTAAGCAAAAATCAAAAGAAGTGTATGATAATATGTTGAAGAATACTAAGTATATCGAAACTCGATTTGTTTGTAATAAAGTTGTATGTGCATTAATATCTTGAAGTTTTGAAATTGGTTGATCACTTGAAAGAAGTTAAATGTAACTACTAGACTTTAATTAAAGAAATTATTCATGCACTTCATATGTTGAGTCACATTGCATTCACTACTATACAATTGGTGGGACAAGTGTATAATAGTGGTGGTAGACATAACCGGTATATCATGTAAGTGGCGAGTAGGAGCCAGTAAGAACTACTTAAATTGGTGGCTAGTAGGAGCCTGTAATAACTACAAGTTTTTGATGGCGTATAGGAGCCGGTAAGATCTATAAAAGTGTTTTTAAAAGTTGTGGCTGTAATTGGCCTGAATACCCAACCCCGAATGAAGGGCGTAAATTCATTCAACATATGATTCCCGGAAAGTCATATGTCTTGTATGCTCACGTGGTTGTTGCATTTCATATGTTTGAATAATAAACTTGATTGATAATTTTCTTCGAGTATGAATTTTGGGATTTACTCACTAAGCCCATAAGCTTACACCCCTATAGATATTTGTATTCTCAGGAACACCTATTTTTGTGCCCGAGGTCTTCCGTATCCGTGTACGTTTTATGTTGAAGCTTTTGGAGGAAATCTACTCGAAGACTTAGATTAGAATTCCTTTGAAATCTTTAATTTTGGATGTTATGAAGTTTATCTCGATCCTTGGAATTAGCGGGGGTATGCCCCTAAGAAATTATGTAACAGACCTTTGGTTATTATGATATGATATACTTTATTTCTGGATTCTTGTATGTTTATCTTTACTTGCTTAAACTATGCTTCCCAAAAGCGTCTCCTATTACCGTGTTAGACGCCTTACATATAATACTAAGGCTTTCGCATGACTAAGGTAGCCATTCTTAAGCCTTGATATTATATGTGGCGGACTGCCACGTTTAGGGTACCCTTCGGGGCGTGACAGTTTAAGTTGGTATCAGAGCAACAAGTTTATAGAAATAAAGGTAATAGGAATAAATCTAGAATAGAAAAAGATAGATATGTTTACAAAAGGACTTAGATAGGATTAGACAAGTTTAGAATTCTCAAAAAGGAGAATTAATGACCTCCCTTGTCCTTTTAAATTACTCTTGGAGAAGTTAGAGTTAAGGCCCAATGTTTGAACTTAAGAAATGGTGAAACCCTTGTGGACTACCGGTTAAAAGTAAGAAGCCTATGTAAGGAGTTTTCCCTATTAGACAACTTAGAAGTTTCTTACGATATAGAATGTCTTACGTGCCATTACAACCACACCCTATGCTCCAAAAAGCTACGTTCATTTTCCGAAATAATAGATGTTTAGTTTTCCCGATTTTTCGAGCTTGGAATTCCATAGGCGATTATATATCTATGCCCACGATGAGCCACAAGATCATGGACGAGATAAGGATATTTCCAACCAACGTAAAGCCAGTCAAGATTTCAAATGGCCTGATGAGAATATCCCGAATCGAAGACGATCTCGCGTAAGAAACCTGATCGAGAAAGAAGTGATGGAAGTATCCGATGAGGAGCATGCAGCGCAGACGAAGTTGATCAACGGGAGCCAAGCACGTCTAGAAATCAACCCTCCGCAAAGGAAAAAGAATGATGGACCGAAGCAACTTGAAGCTGTTCGTAACTAAGATGGCTAAGACGACTTCTAGACCAACCACCGTAATGCAACTCCCCACCAGGAAGAAAAGATCAAAGAAAGAAGGAAGGATCCACATGAGCAATCCCATGTGTCCAACAAGAATTTTGTAACCAGATCGACTTAGGATATAGGATCGATTAGTAGTTTAATTTATGTTTTCGAAAAAGTGTTTAATATTTGTTGTATTTTGAATTTCTTTTACCTTGATTTCTTTATAAGATTTTATTCCCTTCTATGCTTTTTAATTAAATATTTTGGTTTAAACAAATTTCATCTCTTGATTTAGTTGCTTAAATTTCTCTTGTGTGATATTTCCCTTTTATGTTTATTCTTTAAAAATTTCCGCAATTTCCGTAACTTAGTATGTAAAAGACTTAATAATCTAGTATTTACGTAAACAATTAAAACAGCCGACCTAGAAGGACGACGACGAGGATGAGGCAGGCATCGAAATAACCCGCCTGAAGAAGTTAACCAACCAGAAGTCCCCTGTGGCTCCTGCCCCAGACCAGCAAGGCAATCTCCAAGCCACTCTGGGTCAATTAACACAGCTTCTTAATGTGTTAGTTCAACAACAACAGAGGAATATGCCACCTCCGCACCAGCAAGCACCACCCCAGCAAGCACCCCAAGCATCTGTACATGGACCAGCAGCACCTGATGCTCAATCACATACAGCACCCTGCCGCCTCCGCCACCACCTCGACCATACAGAACTTCACTCCCAGATTTTATCAAAAGTAACCGTTACTTTGACGGAGCTTTTGGGAAACCAGATGAGCTGAAGATTGGCTCGCGCAGTAGAACGATCTTTTGCCGCCTATGAAGTTCCTATCATCTTCGAATAAGCTATGGTACTTATATGTTGAGGTTTAACGCCCGCATCTGGTGGGAGTCCAAGAGTAGGGAATTGCCGCCACCTATCACCTGGGATATGTTTCGGAATGAGTTTCTGGAAAATTATTTCCCTGGAAGTTTAAGAGTAAGGTATAGTGCGGATTTCTTGCACATATCCCAGAAAGGAAAATCCATAGAACAATATGAGACGGAATTCAGCCGACTCCTGCAGTATGCTCCGGATTCTTATAAGTATAGTGAGGAGCTGAAACGACAAGTGTTCCTGAATGGGTTAGATGAGGACTTAAGGATGCGGTTAGAAGAGTTTGACATTCGCACCTTCAGGAATTGGTTGAAAGAGCAAGAATTGTTGAAGGGGCCAAGAAAAGGAAAGCTGGGACTTCTGAGAAGAAAGTGCATGTGTTTGGAAGGAAATTTCAACCAGGAACAAGCTCCAATTTCCCTTCTAAGAGGTTTAAACCAATTAGCAACTTTAAGGGAAATTTTAGTGGACAGAAGGATAATTCCAAGGCAGCAGCAAATTGTTGGAAATGCAAAGGGCGCATTACCCGAAGAGATGCCCCCTTCTCCAGAACAAGTGTTATTTCTGTGGTGACCCGAGCCATAAGATTCCGGATTGCCCAAAGAAAGCTTCTACGACTTGTTTCGTATGCAAGCAATTGGGACATTTTGCTAACGAGTGTCCCCAAAGGAATCTCACAACAAACCGACCTGTTGGATCCTCAGGAGGACTTGCCCCGACAAGGAGTGGGAATGGAAGCGGAAGTCGCTCGGCATCATCTATGCATGGGCTGAGAATTTACAACCTTGAAGGGCAATGGGTCTGCGAGGAGGATGCCGAAGAAGGAGTAGAGTTGGCTGCCCTGGACCATGGAGAGGAGTATGACTATAGCTTGGTTACAGGTTAGCCTCAACCTTTAAAATATATGTCTGTTTTGATATCTGTTGAGTATAAAGTTATGATGTATGTTGGAAATAATAGTCTAGGGAACCTTTAAGGACAATAAGAATAGTAACACGCGCGTCTTGAACGCAGGAACCATACAAATAGGGGACCTAACCGCTTATACCCTCTTCGATACGGTGCAACACATTCCTTTGTTGCCACTAGTGTAGCCTTGAAGACCGGTTTACCTATCACCACAATCACAACAAGTTTTCGTATAAAAACCCCCACCGGTAGTGTGGTGACTACCAAAGAAGTAATAAGGAATTGCCCCATGAAGATACAAGGCCATGAAGCAACTACCGATCTTATAGTAATAGAAATAGCAAGTACGAAGTGATTCTCGGAATGAGTTGGTTGTCCATGGTGGAAGCAAAGGTAGATTGTAGAAATAAAAAGGTGGAATTCATGGGACAAGGGAAGAAAGCTACATTTTTGGGAGAATCCGCAACTTCTAAAAGTTTGGAGTTAAGTTCGTTCGAGTAATTGAAGGTTGAGGAAGGAGTTGAAAGTTATGTGGGAAGTACGGAGGAGGATAAGGAAAGACCCAACATTGACGACATCCCCATCGTTAATGAATTCTCTGATGTTTTTCCAGAAGAATTGCCTGGGTTACCCCCAAAACGAGAAATCGATTTGAGATCGATTTGATGCCAAAAACAGAACCTATATCCAAGGCACCATACCGAATGGCACCTGTTGAGCTCAAGGAACTTAAGAAGCAATTACAAGAATTGCTTGACCAAGGATTTGTTAGACCAAGTGTCTCGCCTTGGGGAGCTCCGGTATTATTCGTAAAGAAGAAAGATGGATCGATGAGGTTGTGTATTGACTATCGAGAACTCAATAAGGTCACTATAAAGAATAGTATCCATTGCCAAGGATTGACGATCTCTTTGACCAACTACAAGGAGCAAGTGTATTCTCACGCATTGATTTGAGATCTGGATACCACCAGCTGAGGATAAAACCAGAGGATGTGTCAAAGACCGCTTTTAGAACTCGGTATGGACACTATGAGTTCATGGTCATGCCTTTGGATTGACTAATGCACCAGCTGCTTTCATGGACTTGATGAATCGGGTGTATAAGCCGCTCTTGGATAAATGCGTGATTGTCTTCATTGATGATATTTTGGTCTATTCTAAAACACGGGAGCAACACAAAGAACATCTGAGAATGGCATTACAAACCTTAAGGGAGCACAAGTTATATGCCAAATTATCCAAGTGTGACTTTTGGTTGGACCAAATATCTTTTCTAGGACATGTTATCTCAGGGAAAGGAATATCAGTAGATCCTGAAAAGATTAAGGCCGTAATGGAATGGAAACAACCAAGGACGGTGACTGAGATTAGAAGTTTTCTTGGATTAGCTGGCTATTACAGGAAGTTTGTGCAAGATTTCTCAAAAATAGCTAAGCCACTAACTCAGTTGACCCAGAAGAATGAAAGATTCATTTGGAATGAGAAGAGAACAAAGTTTCCAAGATTAAAGCAACGTTGGTATCTGCTCCAATTTTAACCTTACCGATCCAAAAAGCCATATACCGTCCATAGTGATGCGTCAAGAAATGGCTTAGGATGTGTGCTTATGCAAGAAGGGAAGTAATTGCTTATGCTTCACGGCAGTTGAGGCCGCATGAACAAAATTACCCGACGCATGATCTTGAGTTAGCCGCAGTTGTCTTTGCTCTCAAGCTTTGGAGGCACTACCTATATGGACAGAGATGCGAGATTTATACGGACCATAAGAGCCTCAAGTATTTATTCACACAAAAGGAATTGAATATGAGGCAAAGGAGATGGTTGGAGTTGATCAAAGACTATGATCTTGGAATAAATTATTGCCCTGGAAGAGTGAATGCGGTAGCAGACGCTTTGAGTCGGAAGAACCATGGAGAAGTTGCAGCCATGCTCACAACTCAAAAAGAACTTATAAAGGAATTCGAGAGATTGAGCATGAATTTGTGGGGCAAAGTGCGGAAATAGAAATTTCCCATTTGGTAATGGAGCCAACCCTGATAGATAGAATCAAAGAATCTCAACGATATGATGAAGTCATACAAAAGTTGAAAAGTGAGATACAGGGAGGAAGGTATGACGATTTTGAGATAGATGAGGAGGATGTAGTAAGAATGAAGGGAAGATTATGTGTACCAAATGATGAGGAGATGAAAAAGGAAATAATGGATGAGGCGCATAACTCGGGATATACCATGCACCCCGGTGGTACCAAGATGTACCAAGACCTTAAGAGTCGCTTTTGGTGGAATGGTATGAAAAAGGATGTAGCTGAATTCGTAATGAAGTGTCCCATATGTCAACAAGTAAAGATTGAACACCAAAGGCCAGGAGGACTTTTGAAACCATTGGCCATACCAGAATGGAAATGGGACCAAATTACCATGGATTTCGTATGTGGATTGCCCCGACATCAGCCGGATATGATGTATGGGTAATTGTGGATCGACTTACCAAGTCAGCACACTTCATCCCCATCAACATGACCTACTCGATGGAAAAGTTGGCCCGGCTATATGTAAGGGAGATTGTGAGACTGCATGGAGTTCCAGCAGGGATTGTATCGGATCGGGATCCTCGATTCGTGTCAAAATTCTGGACGAGCCTTCAGAAGTGTATGGGACCAAGTTACATTTCAGTACGGCTTATCATCCACAAACTGATGGACAATCAGAGCGAACTATCCAGACTTTGGAAGACATGTTAAGAGCTTGTGTTATGGAATTCAAAGGAAGCTGGGAAGTACACCTACCTTTGGTAGAGTTTGCTTACAACAACAGCTATCATTCAACAATTAAGATGCCACCGTACGAAGCTTTGTATGGAAGAAGGTGTAGATCGCCTCTATTTTGGGATGATGTGGAAAATTAACAATTGGACCAGATCTCATCCAAGACGCCTCAGATAAAGTCAGGATTATTCAGCAAAGGATGAAAGAGGCCCAAGATAGACAGAAAAGTTGGGCAGTAAAAAACGAATCCTTGAGTTTAACGTTGGTGATCATGTGTATCTGAAAGTGAATCCGATAAAGAGTATTCATCGTGTGGGCTCGAGGAAAGCTAAGCCCAAGGTATATCGGACCTTTCGAAATCCTCGAACGTAGGAGATTTGGCTTATCGCTTGGCATTACCACCAAACCTGTCGGGAGTACATAATGTCTTCCATGTCTCAGTGCTAAGAAAGCATATCCCCGACCCTGATCGGATTGTGGAGCTTGAACCAGTCAGGCTGAAAGAGAACTTGACTTATGAGGAGCACCCAGTTCAAATTCTGGATCAAAAGGTTCAAAAGCTGAGAAACAAGGAAATCCGATATGTCAAGGTGTTATGGAGGAATCATTCGCGAGAAGAGGCTACTTGGGAAGCCGAGGATGAGATCCGAAAGAAATATCCAAATCTCTTTGAAGAATCAGGTACGAATTTCAAGTTTTGAGGACAAAACTTTCTTTAAGGGGGGTAGGTTGTAAATCCCCGAAATTTTTGGATCCGAATTATAGTTTAAACCCTAATCGGAAGTCAACCGGATTTCCAGAGTCAACCAAACCCTAGTTTACCGTAACCGCTTAAGTCCGGCATTGCCGTTTTCTCAAGCCCTAGAAAACGAAGTTGGAAAAATTAGTTGTAATAGTTCGTAATAGCTATAGGTTTTATAAAAATATCAGATTGAAAATTTCGAGTGTCCTTTGAACCCGATCGGACATGATTCTTGAAAAACGTGTCCGGAAGCCCGGAATAGGAAAAATATTCCGAATATACCGTTAGACTCGTAAAAATATAAGATTTCCAAAAATATCAATTTCGTAATTTTTCGTAGCTAAAAATATCAGATATCGCTTTTATACGCGTATTTTCTTACTACCGGTATTTAATTGTCATGTCTACTTTTACATTACACTATTTTCTACTATTCTACACTATTCATCTATCTCTACTTTTTCTTACAACCTATTCTTACAACCATATACCTATTTCTTACACATTTTCATTTCCAATACAATTTCACATCTTTCATTTCTTACTTTTAATTAATCAAAAACAAAAAAATTAATTTTTCTCTTCCCCACACACAAATAGCGCCGGCCCCCTCTCCATGCTCAATTTGTTTTTTTTTCAATTATTTAATTAACACAAATTATCTCCCACATTTTCCTATAAATACCCCTCATACCTTCACTTCTTTCACACCACTTCTTCTCTAAAGTTACTCTACAAAAATTTCTCTCAAAGTTCTTTCAAGAAGTCTTCTTAGTTTAGCTTCCTTTAGGTAAGAAATTTCTCAAGAATTCTTCATGTTCATCTACTTAGTATGAGCTTAGTGTGTTTTCTAAAACCATGAAGGTTAAGAAAGCAACATTAGTTCATGCTTTGTTTTTGTTAAACATAATTCCTCTATGTTATTTATGTTTCTTTATGTTCTTTACTATCTAATATATCTATATACTATATATACTATTTAGAGCATATAAGCTCATTGTCTTGCAATTTATTTATCTTTCATGCAATTTATTTACTTTATTTCGATTTTAAGACTAGTCATTCTAGTCTTAGACTTGTCCTCATCAAGTCAAAACAATTTCTCTTTCTTTTCTTTTCGGGACTAGTCTTTTCTTAGTCCCGGGGTACCTTGATGAAGCTAAGGTCCCAATACTTGATTTACTTTATTATTTATTTAAGCTTTCAAGTTATTATGTTCCTTTAATTTCTATAGTTATGATTCATATTCATGCATGAACATAATGTTTTTGTCTCAAAAAAATAAATGAGAAGTGTTTTCTTGAATTAAAGATTCTTTCTAAAAGAAATAAATATGGAAAATGGATTTTAAAAACCCATGAACATGTATGGGAATGATTTTTCTTACATAAACAAAAGGTTTTATGAAAACTTATCTTTTATCAAGAAGTAGAAATTCTTTTGGAATCATTACAAGAAATAAAAATGTCATTTTGCTACTTTTGAAATCCAAGTTTAGAAAATAAAACCACACTTTAGGAAATTAAAGTAATTACAAAGATTTCATTTAGAAATAGAATATTCATCTTAATAACAAAGATCTTTCAAAAGTAAAATAGAATCTCAAGTTCAAAGTCTTTTAAAACCTTACTTTTTAAGTTGAGACAATTTCATTTACTTCATACATTTGTTATGAGTCATTACAATATATATATATTTTCAAAAGTTTACAAAATAATTGAAATATTTATCTTTTCAAATGAGCTTTTTTACAAGAAGGAAAAACAAGTGTTTGCAAATTCGTGGCAAATCTGGTGCTACCTTTTCGGAACCCAAACGACTTAGTTTTATAAAAATAAGCTTAGAAATGCGTAGATCTTTTCGAGTAGGTAGAAAACGATATATTATAGCGAAATTCCGAGTTAAAATGAGCAAGTTATGGCCATTTTAAGTTGGAATTTCCCCTTATACGATTTTACCACGATTTTAAGAAAAGATTAGAATCTTCAAGGATAGAATTTCATGAAATACTCATTTTGGGTATTCTTCTTGATTAGATAATCACGAGGAGGATTGTTCGTATCCCGAGGATTACTACGATTAAGTGGAAATTCCGAACGACCCATCCAATTCAAGAAAGGTGTCATCATGGCCGAGTGAGTTACTTCCCGTTAATTTTTCATACTCTTGATTGTGCTTGTAAAATTAGTTGCACTAAATCTAAGCAAAAAAATCAAAAAGAAGTGTATGATAATATGTTGAAGGAATACTAAGTATATCGAAACTCAATTTGTTTGTAATAAAGTTGTATGTACATTAATATCTTGAATTGTTTGAAATTGGTTGATCACTTGAAAGAGTTAAATGTAACTACTAGACTTTAATTAAAGAAATTATTCATGCACTTCATATGTTGAGTCACATTGCATTCACTACTATACAATTGGTGGGACAAGTGTATAATAGTGGTGGTAGACATAACCGGTATATCATGTAAGTGGCGAGTAGGAGCCAGTAAGAACTATTTAAATTGGTGGCTAGTAGGAGCCTGTAATAACTACAAGTTTTTGATGGCGTATAGGAGCCGGTAAGATCTATAAAAGTGTTTTTAAAAGTTGTGGCTGTAATTGGCCTGAATACCCAACCCGAATGAAGGGCGTAAATTCATTCAACATATGATTCCCGGAAAGTCATATGTCTTGTATGCTCACGTGGTTGTTGCATTTCATATTTGAATAATAAACTTGATTGATAATTTTCTTCGAGTATGAATTTTGGGATTTACTCACTAAGCCCATAAGCTTACACCCTATAGGTATTTGTATTCTCAGGAACACCTATTTTTGAGCCCGAGGTCTTCCAGTATCCGTATACGTTTTATGTTGAAGCTTTTGGAGGAAATCTACTCGAAGACTTAGATTAGAATTCCTTTGAAATCTTTAATTTTGGATGTTATGAAGTTTATCTCGATCCTTGGAATTAGCGGGGTATGCCCCTAAGAAATTATGTAACAGACCTTTGGTTATTTGTGATATGATACTTTATTTCTGGATTCTTGTATGTTTATCTTTACTTGCTTAAACTATGCTTCCCAAAAGGTCTCCTATTACCGTGTTAGACGCCTTACATATAATACTAAGGCTTTCGCATTACTAAGGTAGCCATTCTTAAGCTTTGATATTATATGTGGTGGACTGCCACGTTTAGGGTACCCTTCTGGGCGTGACACAAAATGCGCGAAAAGATAAAAAACTGATCAATATCTAAGAATCTAAACCTTAATTAGATATTTAATTTATATTAATATTTTAGTTAGGAAAAATTGAGTCTACAGAGAGTAAAATTTTGATTTAACCATGTTACCCAAAAAATCTTACAACTAGTAAATTGAACAGAGTAACAAATATAAATAGATATTAACTTTAAGAACAACTAAAAATCTAGAATAAACCTATGAATAGTAATAAACTCATTTATAGTTGTAGACACCCAATTTTTGCCCAATTAAAAAATAGGCTTAAGTTTACAATAAATTAATGTCATGTTGAGTTCATCAAAAATATAATAATAATAATAATAATATAATAATAATAATAATAATAATAATAATAATAATAATAAATAGTATAATAAAAAGAGAGAATATAGAAAATAGAAAAATAAAAAATAGAGGAATAAAATATGTGTAATAATATAATTAAATGAATAATAGTAATGTAAATAAAATATATGTAAGAAAAAATTAAATTGAATAATTATTTGAGCTCAATATAACATATATTTTATTAGCCTTAAGTACTAGTGGTTTGGCTAATGACCAAGGCACAGGCCAATGGCCTAACGGTTCAAACCATGGACACAGGAGTAAGGGGACCCGAGTTCGATCCTAACCCAAGGCAGATTTTGCCTCCTTTTTGTTCAATTTTTTTTCCCAAAAGACACATCGGTTCATCCACTTTGAGACACCATTTGATCAATGAATCTTTGTGTTTTTTCGAAATTAACTGTACAGACACAAACTAGGCATGTGATACATCACATCTGTACATATTTCATGTATTTTTTCATTCCAAAAGGCATCTTAATTAAGGCATGAAAATTGGGAAAAAATTCGAATAAACATGTTTATTCAAATTTCAAAATTGGCCAAATTGTATCAATTGATCAAATTAAATACACTTAATCAAGGAGTCATGATCTGTAAACACAAGATTCGTGATCAATGTGAACCAACAATCACGAATCGAGTCCTAATTTTGAATCGTTCTTATTTGAAAAAATATAACGATTCGTGATTCAAAAATTGAACAATCATAAAGCTTCAAACGACAAATTGTTTCGAACTCTATAAATAGGATCACCCCACAAGCAGAAAGCACAATTCAATTTCGCAAAATACACACTACAAGATCGAGATCTGAAAATAGAGGAGAAAGTGTTCGAATTGCAAAAATTGCAAATTCGAAGTGATCAGGAGAATTTCGATCCAATTAAAGAGTGTTAGGATCATTTAGGAAGTGTTTTTGATTGATTATAGTGTTTAGAATTGCTCGAATTTGCAATTGGAAGTTCTGAAAATTTTTGGGAATTTTCCATTTTACGTCACCGTTAGGTCACCACACGAACGCCACTTCTGGTGGTTTTGGGAGTGAACCACCACCACTAGCCGCTGCAGCACCCAATCCACGTCGGGCCGACAAGGTTGTAGGCTTCGAAAACCACCAAGAGCGGCCGAGGAACGCTCGAATGGTAGCGTGATCGTCTTCTTCGCCCGACGGGTATCCAAGATCCGACCCGAAATCCGAAATCCAACCCGGTCGGTCATCGATCAACGTCGATCAACGGTCGTCGGTCAACAGTCAGCAGATCAAACGCTCCAGATTTGATCATTCAGATCAGACGGCCCAGATTTGATCAAATAATCCAACGCGTCAGATTGAAGGTCAGAGGATCAAACGGTCAGGATCAGTCAGCCAGATCAACGTATCAGATCTCCTCCGCTTAATCCAACGGTCCAGGTTAGTCTGTGTTATTCTATTATATTTTTATTATATATTTAATTTCGGAAAATAGGAAAAAATAGGAAATAATTAATAAAAATTCGTAAAAAATTCAAAAATCAAGAATAATTAGAATAATTATTTTTAATGTAAATTTACATGTTTTAACAATTTTTGATATTTTTGAATATTTTATGAATATGTATTTGCATATAAATTGATCTCTAAATATATACTTGATGCATGGGATGTTTTGTTTTTGTATTTTAATTTTGTTATGATATATTTTGAATGTGTTCTGAACATATGTGATGATTATTGAATTTTGAAAAATAATAAATTGTAAATGGATTTTTTTTTAAACCAAAATTGTTGTTGATAATAAAGATAAAAATTGTTTTTGAGAATCATGATATTGATCAAGTTTTTTTATTAAAATTTATCTTCATAAATTTACTATGAAGATATTAATCAAGTTTTTATCAAAATTATCTTTATAAATTTGTTATGAAGATAATACTCAAAGTTTTCAAAATTATTTTCATAAATTGACTTTGAAAATAATTAATGTTGTTCAAAAATGTTTTCATAAATTTACTATGAAAATATTTAATATTGTTTAATCAAAATTGATTTTCATGTACCATTAAATTAGCCATGAATTAATGATTTTTGAACTTAGAAAAATATATTTTTTATGAAATAAAAATCAATTGATTAGATCATAGGATCATCAAAATTAGTTTTCATAAAAATTCAAAATTTAATAAACTTAAAGTGAGAATATTTTAAAAATATAAAATTGATCAACAAACTAAGTTCTTTATAAAAGAACTACGTTTTGTCTGATCTCGATTAGCAAGTACGTAGGTACCTACGGGGCGACAATAAAATTAGAAAAAATATATTTTGTTTTGATTGTTTGAAATAATCATTTTGTACATATTATAAGTTTTTTTTTTTTTTTGAAAAGGAAAAATACAAATGTTTGTTGACATTTAAATCCTAAATATATATATATATATATATAAATAAAAATGAATGATTAAACTTGTAGATATTTGTTTTATAAATGTTTTGTTTGAATTTCTTAGTATAGAAAAGAATAAATTCTAAATTTTAAATTTAAAGTGGTAACCGCTTAGGTTTTAATAGGTTAGCCTCCGGACTCAGATATCTGGTATTTTTTTTTTAAATTTGATTTTTAAATCAAACTTTTCGCAGACTAGTGGCTAAGTTAGGATTAACCGACTCATTAATGCTGGCTTTCATTTTCATTTTTTCCCGATTTTTATCGGGTGGCGACTCAAAATTTTTTTTTAAAATTAAATTTCTTTTAATCCCTAGTCGAGAATTCATATTGAATGGGGTTAAGGGTTTAATATGAATCGGATTAAGAGAAATGAACCGGATAGTTTTCAAAATCCAGGCTTGACAGCTTGGCGACTCTACTGGGGACTCGCTTATTTTTTTAAGAGGGCTAGCCACTTAAGTTTAAAATTTAAAATTTATCCTTTATTTTTGTATATTGTGTGATTATCTGTTCGTATGTGTTCTTGTATATATGTCTGTAACTTAGATTTTAAATTAGTTCATTTCACTTGCATGTGCATTTGCATTTATGCACACAATGTGTGCTAGATACGGTCGAACCCAGGCCGTCTTAAGAGCCTAAGCGAGGAGTTCGAAGTAAGGTCCGGGGGCTGTGGTTTCCACCCTCTAGATCAAGAAAAGACTCCCACTCCGGTTTAGCCTTATGATTTGCTAGACCAAGGAACCTATAGAACCTTACCAAATCATGCATTCATCAACTTGGGATTTGACCAAATTTTTTCAAAAAAAATGGAGTTGTATCATTTATTAAAAAAAATCAATTAAATAAAAAAAAAAGTTTTTAATCAATTCCAACAAAGTCTTAAAAAATGTGGAGTTATATTCTTGGCCCTATAAGATAGTTAGATAAATAAAAAGGATTTGATGAAGGTTTCTAAATCATTGTTTCTAAATACAACCTCGGTAAATATTTTTCAAAATCCTAGTGGTCAATATCCCCATTTGCATTCGTGTGCTAGCATATTTGCATTCTTGCATTTGTATATATTTCCTTAATTAAAAAATGAAATGTGTAGAATAGATTTGTATATATCCATTAAAGTGTAAATTATCCACCTATAGTTGTAGGTTCTTTCCAAACAAAGTTAGACTTGTATATAAAATTACTTTTGTCATCAGTAGTCCATTATCCTCAAATCAATCATTTTGTAAATATCAGCCCCAATTAATTTTTGAAAAAAGGGAAGAGGGTCATTTGTTTACCTCTATTCTTATAAGATAATTTTTGCCTAAAAAAAAAAAACTTTGAGTTGTAAATAAATATCCACTTTACATTCATTTTCCAAACCTCTTTTATTAATAACCATTTTTTTAAAGGAAGAAGATAAAAGTTTTTCAAATTTGTTAAAAAAAAAAGATGATGAAAGAATAAAAGTTTTCAAAAAAAAAAATTATAAATAAAGAAAAAAAGAAAATTGCCAACAGGAAAAAATATTTCAAAAATTGTTACCCCAATGATCATTCACTTTCAGCAAAAGGCAACTAAAATCAAAATTAGGGACAACCAAAAGGACTTTACCAATTAAGGGGCATTTGATTTACCCAAATGGGGCATTTAGTTAAATATCTTGAGGCAATAAAAATGGATGATTGAAAGCCAAGAGAATATCTCATAAAAAAATTGCCAAGGATGAAAAGAGGCAAACTTAATCCCAAACACCAACCCTACACACACTCGAGAGAGGAGTGAATTGTGAGAGATAAGGTGGACTCATTCCTTAAAGGAGGTCTGTCTTGAATTTAGTACATGAGTCAAAATGAAATTAGGCATTCATTTCAAAATCCTAAACACATTTATCCCCTTTGTTGACCCATTTGAGCCTATTAAGGAAGTATCTTAAAAATAAACCCTGTCAAGAACCACCCCGCATTGGGGTACCCCACAATGGGGCAATTTGGAGGTTAGGGTCATTATTAAGGAGAAAAAGGAATAACTTATATGCACTTGACCTAGTCGCATCAATTCAAGAGTAGTCAATTTACACAAATAAATCATTTCCTATGAAAGGAAAAAGAGTCTTCATTTGAAATCATACACAGCAAATACACTTTGAGCTATAAAAGAATAAATCACCTTGAATTCGTCTCCCAAAAGGGCAATGAAAATGAAAAAAGAGAGAAAGAAAAGAATGAAAAAAGAGAGAAAGAAAGAAAGCAAAAAGAGAGAAAAAAAAAGAAGAAAAAAAAAGAAAAGAAAAAGACAAGGAAAATCAAGAGGAAGATCAACAAAAAGGTAAAGGAAAAAAGAGATCAAAAAAAAAAAAAAGGCAAACAAGGTGATCAAAATCAATGATTTGCAAACACAAACACATAGTTCAAAATCATCAAAATTCATCAAAATTCAAGCCCCACCCACAAATTCCACCCTTTGGAGACTTTTTGAATCAAAGGAGTTGATTTATTAATACCCTTGAAACTAGGGGCAAGTGCATCATCAAGTTTTCCTTAAGGGTTCTTGACTTGTAAACCCGGGATATGTTGAAAATTTTTCAGTAAAAAGCCTTATGAAATATCCCTTTTCATTAAAGCCGATAACCAAAAGCCCACATTACAGTACAAAGAAGACCTAATAGATTGATCAATGTGTATTACTTGCAAGACAGGCCATAATTTTTGGAATCCGAGCCAGAAGTGAAAATGAGCCTAAGAGAGTGTGAGGAAGTCCTCTTTGACTAGGCAATCAAAATGAGATAACCAATCTTGGTATAAAAATAGTCCACAGGGGCATAAAATTTACTTGTCCCAATTTGAAAAATATCTGCCTCAAGTGTAGCAATTATTTGCCCCAAGAATGAATTAAAGTCCCAAAAGTACAATTTTTTGCCCCCAATGATTAAAATTTTTCAATAAGAAACCTTTAGTGGTTTAATGGTCAAGCCTGTGGCTGAACTAAAGTGAATGATCAATGGGCAAACACAATTCATTTTTACCTGTTGGTAACTTTCTTTGAAAGTAAAAGAAAAGAAGAATTTTTCAAAATATATAAAAATTACCTTTGGTTCAAATCTTTGATAATGAAAAAAAGACATTTTTGAGAAAAGTAGGGATTGTAAGTCCATCGCTTTCCCAATTAAATCTAAAAAAAGGAGAAGGAACTTAGGTTTTTCAGGACCATTTTTTTAACTGACTCTCTCAAACCAAGTTTTTTTAAAAGAAATAGCAAATTGTTGCTTTCTTAATTAAGTTTTTCAATCAAAAGAAATAGCAAATTGTTGCTTTCTTAATTAAGTATTTCAATCAAAGGAAATAGCAAATTGTTGCTTTCTTAATCAAGTTTTTCAAAAGAAATAGCAAATTGTTGCTTTCTTAATCAAGTTTTTCAATTAAAAGAAATAGCAAATTTGTTGCTTTCTTAATCAAGTTTTTCAATCCAAAGAAATAGCAAACTCGTTGCTTTCTCAACTAAGTTTTTCAATCCAAGTTTTCCAAAGAAATAGCAAATTCATTACTTTCTGAACCAAGTTTATTAATCCAAGTTTTTCAAAGAAATAGCAAATTCATTGCTTTCTGAACCAAGTCAATCAAATTTCCAAGAAAGAGAAAGTAAATTCACTACTGTCTCAAACAAATTCTTCAACCAAGTTTGTTAGATTATTGTTTCCTCGGCTAAATAATCCCCAGTAAACCAAAGCCCATAGGTCCGGCAAATGACCAAACCAAAGCGCATAGGTCCGGCAAATGACCAAATTAAAGCCCATAGGTCCGACAGATGACCTAGCAGTTTTCTAAAATCTAGACCCAATAGACGGTCTATCAGTTTTTTTAGTCTAGGCCCGACAGATGGCCTATCATTTTTCTAAATCTAGGCCATACAGATGGTCTATCAGTTTTCTAAGCCTAGGTCCGATAGTTGACCTAGCAAATATCAAAGTCTAAACTCGACAGATGGTTTAGCACGGTGTCCAATATAGAATCCATCCTTTCAGGATAAAAAATTATATCTTTGTTGGCCGGAGAAATTAAGCAAAAATTGGCTATCCTTTTGTCTTTGTGCCAAAAGTTTTATTCAAACTTTACCACAAAGAGGGGCAGCTGTAGACACCCAATTTTTGCCCAATTAAAAAATAGGCTTAAGTTTACAATAAATTAATGTCATGTTGAGTTCATCAAAAATATAATAATAATAATAATAATAATAATAATAATAATAATAATAATAATAATAATAATAAATAATAGTATAATAAAAAGAGAGATATAGAAAATAGAAAAATAAGAAAATAGAGGAATAAAATATGTGTAATAATATAATTAAATGAATAATAGTAATGTAAATAAAATATATGTAAGAAAAAATTAAATTGAATAATTATTTGAGCTTAATATAACATATATTTTATTAGCCTTAAGTACTAGTGGTTTAGCTATATGATCAAGGCACAGGCCAATGGCCTAACGGTTTAAACCATGGACACAGGAGCAAGGGGACCCGAGTTCGATCCTAACCCAAGGCAGATTTTGCCTCCTTTTTGTTCAATTTTTTTTCCCAAAAGACACATCGGTTCATCCACTTTGAGACACAATTTGATCAATGAATCTTTGTGTTTTTTCGAAATTAACTGTACAGACACAAACTAGGCATGGGATACATCACATCTGTACATATTTCATGTATTTTTTCATTCCAAAAGGCATCTTAATTAAGGCATGAAAATTGGGAAAAAATTCGAATGAACATGTTTATTCAAATTTCAAAATTGGCCAAATTGTATCAATTGATCAAATTAAATACACTTAATCAAGGAGTCATGATCTGTAAACACAAGATTCGTGATCAATGTGAACCAACAATCACGAATCGAGTCCTAATTTTGAATCGTTCTTATTTGAAAAAATATAACGATTCGTGATTCAAAAATTGAACAATCATAAAGCTTCAAAACGACAAATTGTTTCGAACTCTATAAATAGGATCACCCCACAAGCAGAAAGCACAATTCAATTTCGCAAAATACACACTACAAGATCGAGATCTGAAAATAGAGGAGAAAGTGTTCGAATTGCAAAAATTGCAAATTCGAAGTGATCAGGAGGATTTCGATCCAATTAAAGAGTGTTAGGATCATTTAGGAAGTGTTTTTGATTGATTATAGTGTTTAGAATTGCTCGAATTTGCAATTGGAAGTTCTGAAAATTTTTGGGAATTTTCCATTTTACGTCACCGTTGGGTCACCACACGAACCGCCACTTCTGGTGGTTTTGGGAGTGAACCACCACCACTAGCCGCTGCAGCACCCCAATCCACGTCGGGCCGACAAGGTTGTAGGCTTCGAAAACCACCAAGAGCGGCCGAGGAACGCTCGAATGGTAGCGTGATCGTCTTCTTCGCCCGACGGGTATCCAAGATCCGACCCGAAATCCGAAATCCAACCCGGTCGGTCATCGATCAACGTCGATCAACGGTCGTCGGTCAACAGTCAGCAGATCAAACGCTCCAGATTTGATCATTTAGATCAGACGGCCCAGATTTGATCAAATAATCCAACGCGTCAGATTGAAGGTCAGAGGATCAAACGGTCAGGATCAGTCAGCCAGATCAACGTATCAGATCTCCTCCGCTTAATCCAACGGTTCAGGTTAGTCTGTGTTATTCTATTATATTTTTATTATATATTTAATTTCGGAAAATAGGAAAAAATAGGAAATAATTAATAAAAATTCGTAAAAAATTCAGAAAAATCAAGAATAATTAGAATAATTATTTTTAATGTAAATTTACATGTTTTAACAATTTTTGATATTTTTGAATATTTTATGAATATGTATTTGCATATAAATTGATCTCTAAATATATACTTGATGCATGGGATGTTTTGTTTTTGTATTTTAATTTTGTTATGATATATTTTGAATATGTTCTGAACATATGTGATGATTATTGAATTTTGAAAAATAATAAATTGTAAATGGATTTTTTTTTAAACCAAAATTGTTGTTGATAATAAAGATAAAAATTGTTTTTGAGAATCATGATATTGATCAAGTTTTTTTATCAAAATTTATCTTCATAAATTTACTATGAAGATATTAATCAAGTTTTTATCAAAATTATCTTTAAAATTTGTTATGAAGATAATACTCA
This sequence comes from Combretum micranthum, assembly GCA_024138025.1. NCBI lineage: Eukaryota > Viridiplantae > Streptophyta > Magnoliopsida > Myrtales > Combretaceae > Combretum > Combretum micranthum. The sequence continues at coordinate 151,428 of JAMXBD010000539.1, read as the reverse complement.
AAGTTTTCAAAATTATTTTCATAAATTGACTTTGAAAATAATTAATGTTGTTCAAAAATGTTTTCATAAATTTACTATGAAAATATTTAATATTGTTTAATCAAAATTGATTTTCATGTACCATTAAATTAGCCATGAATTAATGATTTTTGAACTTAGAAAAATATATTTTTTATGAAATAAAATCAATTGATTAGATCATAGGATCATCAAAATTAGTTTTCATAAAAATTCAAAATTTAATAAACTTAAAGTGAAAATATTTTAAAAATATAAAATTGATCAACAAACTAAGTTCTTTATAAAAGAACTACGTTTTGTCTGATCTCGATTAGCAAGTACGTAGGTACCTACGGGGCGACAATAAAATTAGAAAAAATATATTTTGTTTTGATTGTTTGAAATAATCATTTTGTACATATTATAAGTTTTTTTTTTTTTTTTGAAAAGGAAAAATACAAATGTTTGTTGACATTTAAATCCTAAAAATATATATATATATATAAATAAAAATGAATGATTAAACTTGTAGATATTTGTTTTATAAATGTTTTGTTTGAATTTCTTAGTATAGAAAAGAATAAATTCTAAATTTTAAATTTAAAGTGGTAACCGCTTAGGTTTTAATAGGTTAGCCCCCGGACTCAGATATCTGGTATTTTTTTTTAAAATTTGATTTTTAAATCAAACTTTTCGCAGACTAGTGGCTAAGTTAGGATTAACCGACCCATTAATGCTGGCTTTCATTTTTTCTCGATTTTTATCGGGTGGTGACTCAAATTTTTTTTTAAAATTAAATTTCTTTTAATCCCTAGTCGAGGATTCATATTGAATGGGGTTAAGGGTTTAATATGAATCGGATTAAGAGAAATGGACTGGATAGTTTTCAAAATCCAGGCTCGACAATAGTCTAACAACCTAAGCAAAAAATTCTTTGACCTTAATTTGATATCAAAGACAATATTTCGTATCTTGAGTAAATAGCTCCAGCTATAATTAAAAGTAACATTACATTTTAAAAACAATAAAAGACAACCCCTTCATAGAATGCATTGACTATAAAACGATAACTGAAAGATGAATCGCTAGTATTATAAATACACGATAAGAAGGAAAACAAATCCATAACTAATAATCTAGACTTTAGAAAAATATTTGGATTGTACCATTGTTTAGTTATAAAAGTTGGAGTCTATAGGTACTAAAACCCCAATTCGACCCATTAGGCCTAGAAAATCTTAATCACATAAGATAAAACTCAAAAATTATTTAATCACATAAACTTTAAATTCAAGATTTGAACTTATAAATAATTTAAAGCATTTTATAGGAGCTTTAAATAAACTTTTGGAAATAAAACTCTCATATAACTGATATATAAATATGCGTATGACTTTGTATATGTTGAGTTAACTTAATTAATTAATCAAATAATGATTAAACTACACAAAACAAAGCAAATCACGGTGGGAAATCAAGTTGGAGACTTCGGTTGCTGCTGCTGCTAGAATTCACGTTGAAAGTATATCCAACTTGAGCAAATGTAGACTTCAAAAGTCAAATGAAAAAGACCAAACAACCACTCACAAATTACCAACTAAGCTCCTTATTAAATGAAGCTTTGAAGCTCCAAATCCAAGCTCGAACATGAGGAATTTGTCCCACTAGAATTCTGTAATCAGCAGCCAACAAAAGGGACAAAATCTCCATCGAATTTTTGTGCACAAAAGTTGAAAAAACTTGACCAAATAACCACTAATGAAACTCCACTAAATGTACACATGGATATTCAATTAATGACTTGGGAAATAGACAAAAAAACACACATAACCGACTTAAATGATGATGCAACAAATTCTGATGAAAACAACCACTATTTTTGTGTCCTAAATACAACCCATCTATACCACATTTAAATCCTTGTCTAGTGCATATAAATAGATAGTAATTAGTAATAGGACAAACACATTTAATCCTCAACTAGTAGCCCAAAAATCAAATGCCCCCAACACAAACAGCTCCATTTCCTTCTCCAAAATACTAACGGACAGACCAAAAGAATGAATGCGAAAAAAAAGCAACAAGCCCCTATATTCCCTACTTTGATCCATGATATAAGCCTTACTCCTTAACAACATAAAAGACAACATTTGATCATCTTTCACTCTACAAACAGTAGCAAGAAACCAAAGAAAATAGCTTCTAATTTTTCTTAACTTCACCAAGGTTTTAGGAAGCAAGAACTATAGGTAAAATGATGTTGGTTTAGCAAATTTATTTCAAATTTGCCACTACTCATTCTAAATCTCTTAACACAGTCCACAACAAAAAGGAGATGCTAGTTACATTTCACCTTTCAACCAAGGTAAAATCATACCAGCTTGAAGCTTACTTTGTGTTCAAGTTTAGAAACTAAGAAGTTGATATTAAATGATTTTGGGAGAACATGCATATGTGATTAAGTAGATGGTTATGATGTGAAGTTGATAAGTTGATTTACCATTGATTTAATGATTCTTGACTCTTTATTTAGAACACTAAAGCCCAATGCAGATCAAAAAGAGAAGGAAATCAAACCAAGCTTATTAAGTGAATCATGGAAGATGTTGAACTATATGAATAAACTGTATTGATATGTTTATTCTTAGCAAAAAATGACTCCACCAATGGAAAGAACACTAAAAATCCTATGAATTGACTACTCATTTGTTAAAAATGGATAAGAAATGGATTAGATATCGTAAAAACAAAATTTCACCCTTACTTGTAAGATTTTCACAAAAATTGTAGAACTGAATCCTATGCTTTTGCCATCTTAGAGACCGTTGTTTGGTAAAAAAACATCACTAATGGATTATAAATGAGTTACATATCACAAAAACAAATTTTAATTAGAGCTGTCATGTTTCACATCCAAAAATTGTAGACTTTATTTACAATTTGTACATCTTATATGTTTGTTTTCTTGAAAACAACACCACAAATGGAAAGTACTCATAGAGTACTATCAAATCAACTATTTATACATCAAATTGGATTGAAAACGATGAGATATTGCAAAAACAAAAACTCACTAAGAACTGTCACAAACATTCACACACACAATGTGCTAGTGATGTGCCCTAGGCCATATGGTTTTGTGTCATGTTGAATATTTATCATCTTTATATTATGAGCCATTCCTTTTTATCGAGGTTTATTATTGGCCTTTTTTACCTTGATAAAATAATTCCATGAGTGAACTTGCTATTCCTTATGTCATTGAAGTAGTGACTTTTAATAGTAAAACCATAGAGGAAAAATAGATTCATTCTAAATTATCCCTAATCATTCATTATATGGAATAATAATAAATTAAGATTAGTATGTAGGCTGGATGATGGTCACGTTTTACTGATCATGGATATAAGATATCATCATTTCAGCACATAAATACATGTAAAAGTACATTGTATTGGAATAACCAATTATGGGAATACTATGTGGATCAATATGATAAGTATTTCTCATTACAGTGTTATTTAAGTCCTTTGACCTGATGACACCATGGATTCCTACATAGCAAGCTCCGTGTTTTAATTCAGTTCTTTGTCATCTTTGATCAAGTGATTGTAAGACTGTTCTTGGATATGGAATAAGCTATGTGAAGGAATGTGAGTGTTTGCGAAGGAATTTGTCCCTCTCATTTAATTGAGAGAGATATCTTTTGGGCCCCTTATTGAGCAAGACTGAGAAATGCATGGCCGTGCTTAAATGAATTGATTAAGAGTTATCAATATCATTTGTTTAAATCAGTCAAACTCTGAATTCAAGAAATAAGTGATTAATCAATATAAGTGTGTATTGATTAGGGGTGTTCACGGTTCGGTTAACCGTCCGTGGCCCTATTTTTTTATCCTAACCGTCATAATCGGATTTTCAATATCCTGATCCTAAACCTATCCATTATGAACGGTTAACCGCCTTAACGGTTAACCGTTTTTTCGGTTAATTTTTTCGGTTTTCGGTTTTTAACCGTTTGACATAATGGTTATAGCAAATTTTGCAATCAACCATACTTTTTAAATATGTCCGTAAAAATAATTAGAGTATTTTTTTTGTATAATTATATTAAAAACTATAAATTAAGAATGTAAGACATGTAAAATAGTTATTAATATATATCGGTGTCATCAAGATAATAATCATAATAGCTTTTTACTCATGTCTTCTTATCAATCTCGATCAATTGAGCTCAATACAAAATCTCAATCAAATACCACCATTCTAATTTTCAAACATATATGCATTTGTTTATTTTTATCTGAATTATTCACTTTAACATAATTCATATTGATAATACTAAAAAAAAATAATTATAGGGGTATATTATAAATTATATATATATAATTACGGATCGGTTAACCGAATCCATCGGTTTCTAGAATCTAAAAACCGAAACCGAAACCGAAAACCGAAAAAATTAAAAATGCTAATCCTAAACCGAAACCGATGGATCGGTTAACCGCTTTTTTCGGATTGGTTTCTCGGTTTCGGTTCGGTTATCCTAAACATTCGGTTTTTTTGCACACCCCTAGTATTGATCCACACCTTATGATTAATCATAAGATATCACGTGAAAAAGGGATTGAATAACTGGCTGTTAATAAGTAAAGTCGGATCACCGATCTTCACTTAATTTGGGTAGGCATAATGTCTTACTAGAGACCAATTATGTCTTGTAGGCCTTAAAAGGTATTTAAAGGCTACTACCAACATTGAGTGAACCTACAGGGTCACACACAAAGAACGAATTAATCGGATCATGGTTATTTTGAATAACCGTATCGGGAATCATTTAATTATTTATTAATTAGATTGAGACTGATAAATAATTGTTAAAATAAAATCACATTTTTATAAGGTCTATGTCTACGTGAATAAATAAAATGAAACCCTAATGAATTAGGGCACATGACTACACGACAAGTATAAATAGAATGTGATGATCTCATCTAGGGTGTGGATATGACATGTGGGTGTCAACACCTAAACACAAAGACTTGAAAATTTGTAACTTCTAGAGAGGCCCTTCCCATTCAGATCTAGAAACCAAAATCGCACTAGCACGCAAAGAGGATCCGAATTGATATTCGTTCGCGTGTGGATACCATAGAGGATGCTTGCGACACTGCAGCGTCTATAGATCAGGATCAGAATTATACGAAATTCGAAAAGGAGGTTATTTTTTTCGAATTACATGTTTTTATGTTATAGATTTGTTAAATGCATGGATCCACAATTTGGGAATTTCAGGTGCAAAATAAAAATAAAACGTTTTCCGCTGTACATCCTTGTTTTTTTTATCATTAAATTCCCAACAATGAGCACCCAAGGATGCGCTCCTTAGGCACTCGGTGCTCACTCCCTGAGCTCTGTGTGCGCTTGATGACAGCTCCAAGCCTACTCCATAGCCACTCTAGAGGCGCTCCAGGGCGCCCCTATCCTAGCCCCTGAGCACTTAATTTTGTATTCTAAATTTTTCTTAATATATTCGATCATATATACACCTATTATATATATATATATGTAGATATTTGTCTTTATGAAACAAGAATATGTATAAAACTAGATTTAAACTATTTCTTTTTTCTATTTTATCTAGTCTTTATGATACCATGCATGTTATGACCTTAAAATAAAAAAATTTAAGTGGAATAAACATTTGATATACATATAATAATAATTAAATGATAGAATATAACCTTATAAATAATAGAAATTTTAATTTACAAAAGACAGATAAGGTTGACAAATGAAAAATTAATAAATAGAAATCTACTACTAAAGGCTGTAGGACTTAATTAAAGGACAATGAAAACACCGTAGATAAAATAATATAGATATCAATTAAGATCAAGACAAGCAAAATGAAAATAAATAATAAATATCCATTACCTTAAGACAGACATACTAAAAAGACCACATAAACAATAAAAGCTTAATAATAGAATTATTAAATAATCAAAATATTCTATAAATTAGGATGGCTTCTCTTATATAAATATAAATTCTACAACTTTACTAAAAAAATAACTTATATAAAGTTAAGGCTCCTAACTAAGTCAATAAAAATATATTAAAATTGATAACTAGGGCTTGAAAGAATACTATCAATATCATTATACAAATAATGGTAGAGTAATAGATATCTATTATCATGTTTTATAGGAAAAATAGAACAGGTTTTGGACTTCGAGTAGTATATTACGATAATTTAGCAAGACGATAGGTGAGTAACTCAGATTTATTATATTCTTTGTGTTTGTAACTAGTGGCATTTGTAATACAAAAATAATAATATGGTTGATGTGGAAGACTATTGAGTATGTGATATGAATTGTTTGTTTGTGTTGACAAATCAAGATAATAAAAATGATAATATAAATTGTTTGTTGAATTGAGAAAGACATGATATAAGTTTGTGCGTAATGTGATCACCATGACCTGATTAAGAATTACTAGCTTTATAATTAAAACAATCTAGCAGTACATGGACTTCATTATTGCATATTTAAAAAAAAGTGTGACAGCCTGCTGCATATTGGTATTTTGTTTTTTATTAATGCTTGATTTTTCTATACAAAAACTAATAGTTCTACGAAGGTTTTCTTTGTTCTATCGGCTCCACGGGGAACCAAGTGTCAATGAAGGGTACCGCCCGTGTATTTGTAAGCCATCATTTTCTTAGCAAACTGAACTCCGTTTCGAAAATCAGAACCGAAAATCGTAACCCTAAAAGAATAACTAGGACTAGTTTAGGACCAAAGAACCCTAAGTCTGACAATACCAATAACGAAACCCCAGAACTATAAAAATGAGAAGCTTTATAATATAGTCCTAAATAATATGTCGAAACATAAAAAGATCAAATTTCAGAGAAATTTATCCGTTTTGAACCCGATCGGGATCTATTTTTGAAAACTGGACCCAAGACTCAAAAATATAAAAGTATTCTATAGGACCCATTAGAACTGAAATTTAATAAGGAATTAAAAAAATACAACTACAAGAATTTTTCGGTTTATAAAAATTATAGCTTATAGCCTTTTTATCGTATTTTCATTACTATCGATAATTTAATTGTCTAATTTACTTTTGATTTCTAATCACGAACTCGTGCTTGGTTACGACTTCTCTTCTTGGAGCTCCTGCTTCGTCTTTTGGCAATGGATGTAGGTCCTCGTCTTTTGGGCACATCGACAGACGTACTTGCGATTAAACTAGATTATATAATCTCTTATTTGTTTCTTTAATTAAAAAGCAGGATTTACAAAGGTGATATTTTCTTGTGATTAAAACGCTTTTGGGAATTCATTAAAAACAAAACTAGTTCTACACTTATGTTTTTGGTGAGATCGTAAAATACGCGATTTCCCACTCGGTATCAAAATATCCCACTTGCTACGGCTCTAGGACTTCCTAAATTGTTTTTATCTTATTGGACAGGTAGTGTCATAAGATTCTTGGGTTTTCCCCTTATTCTACCTACGGTTCCTTTATCATATGATGAAAAATCTATCTATCTTTTCCTCTACTAATCTTTCATCTAAATACTAATAACTTCACAAGAATCTTCCTATCACTCTCATGATTTATTCCCAAGCTTATCATGCCTCTAAGACTTCCATTCCTAAACTTATGATTTTCTTCCTGATCTTGATACTTGATACCACTTAAGCTGTCACGCCCTAAAGAGTACCCTAAACGTGGTAGTTCGCCATATATGGTATTAAAACTTAAGAATGACTTCTCGAAGTCATGCGAAAGTTTCAACACCATATGTAAGGCATCTATCACAATAACAGAAGACACGGGTGGGATGTATAGTTCGAGATAGTAAATACATCATACAAGAATTCTAGATAACCATCTCATTTCAACATTATAAGAATATAATCCTTACATTATCTTAGGGGCTTTTCCCCTATAAATCTCCAAACAATCATAATATCAACTTAATCTTTCTCATAACAAAATAATACTAACACCAAAAGATATTAAAGGATATTTAACCTAAGATCTTCAAAAGATTTTCAGAAGCTCCTCAAAAACATAATCCCACTTGAGTATATGAAGTTTTTAGGCATAAAAAATATAGTCCTGTTACAATAAAGGTCTATCGGAGTATAAGCATAACTAGCTTAGTGAGAATATTCCTGACTCAACGTACTTGTATAAATAATTTCAAACAAGTTATTAAACAAGCATATGGATGCATCAAGAAGTGATCAAGCAATACATATGATCTACCAAAAATCATATGTTTGAATGGATTTACCCCTCCATTCAGGGTTAGGTGTTTTAGGCACTTTAAAACCCATCTTAAAATCTAACTTATGTAGTTTATTTCAGGCGCCTACTCGCCCATCTTGAAATAGTTCTTTCAAGGTCCTAATCGCCCATCTTACAGATTTATGGCTCTTGCAAACCCAGCTACTATACTCTTGCCCCATTGAGTATAGTAGCTCATGAGATGAAACTAACTACGTGATATACATGAATCAATTAATATAACTCATAATATATGATTAGAGTAATTTAAAGGTGATCACAAAATTTGCACACACTCCAACATAATAATAGTAAAACATAAGTTAATTAACAAGGATTTATGTCTCGGTATGCTTAGCATTCTTTCAACCAATATTATCATACATAGTTCATTTTCATCTTTTACTACTTCTAGTGCCTCTAGCTACAAGCACAACCAAGTACGAAAAAGGTAGGGAATAAACTCACTCAGCCATGAGGGTATGTCTTTCTTATGGATGAGTCAATTGGTAAATCCACTAATCAAAATAGTCCTCCAGGTATGAATAATCCTCCTCAGGATCACCTAATCAAGAAGAATGCCATAATGAGTATTTTTATTGATTCTATGGTACTTATCAAAACTATATATAAGATCGTTAAAATCATATAAAAGGTAATTCCAACTTAAAGTGGCAATAACTTGATCATTTTAACTGGAATTGCGCAAGTAATATACCGTTTTCTACCTACTCGAAAAGATCTATCCATTTCTAAGGTTATTTTTGTCATAAAAAGCCATCTGGGTTGGAAAATACTATGGTACAAAATAGTTACGAATTGATAGTTCACAAAATATGATTTTTCCAAACTTCACTTTACTCAAAAATCCTTAAGCAAAATATATGGATATATATATATATAGTTGAAAAATCCTTCAAACATATATTTATACTCATATTGTATGCATGATTTTTATAGTGTTATCTCAATATTAATATTTCATAAACAATTTGTCTTTAAGGGTTTTAAAAGATAAAACTTTGAAAATTTCTCCTTTGTGAATTGTTAGAAGGAAAACTAAAATATATTTGTTATGAGTGAGTGTTTTTCCTATTATAATTCCATTTCCTATCTTTTCAAAAAATAAATTAATTTTTCAAAAATTTGATTCTTTAAGTTATCTACTAACTTTATTTTTAGTGATTGAAAAATTAGCTTTTCAAAATATTCCTTAAGTTTTTGGTGTGGTCAAATATTTGGAGTTCTGTTAAATGTATGTTTTTCTCTCATTTTTATATCCTTTTTCTTCTTTAGAAAATATGTGTACCTTTAAAACTTTACTTTCTTGGAAATTTTATTTTTCTAAGTTGGTTTTTAAAATAGTGAGTTGATTTTATCTTAGTTTGAAAAACTTGTTTTATTCCTAATATTTATTAAATGGCAGAATAATTCCCTTCGATAAGTTTATAGAAAAGCTTTCTTAATAAAGAATTATTAACATTAGAACTTAGCAAAAATTTCATTTCAATTTACAAAAGAGAATAACAATATAAAATTTAAGTTTTGATGAAACTTTCTTAGTATGTGACTTTCAAAGTCTATAATGAATTTATTTAAGTCTTATAAAAGATATGGTTGAGTTTAAAATCTTAAGTTCAAGGCTAAAAATTTTACTTTATGGAGTATTTAGGTTTTTGATTTAAAAAGAAATGAGTTTCCTTTTATTATTTTGAAGAAATTTACATTAATACTTCTCTAGAATTTATGATTAGCTTATCCTTTGAAAAGAGTTTATTAAGAAGAAAACTTAGATTTTTTGTTGAAAAATTTCTTTTGTTGAGAAATTTAGTTTACTTTTCTTTATTTAAGAAACGACCCATTTTATTTTTATTTAAGACAACAACATTCTATCATGCATAAATATGTAGCAATGTAAAAGTAAAGATAATATATAATAAGATAGAAAGAAATACTTGTAAATAAACATAATAAAATAGTCAAGCATTAGAACCTTAGCTTCATCAAGTATCCCAGTCATGTATTGGAGCCTTAGCTTCATCAAGGCAACTCGGGACTAAGAATAGCCTAGTCCCAAAAGAAAAGAAAGAAAAGAAAGAAAATTGTTTTGACTTGATATGGACAAGTCCAAGACTAGAAGACTAGTCTTAATAAATTGCATAAAACAAGTAAGTAAATAAATTATAAGACATGAAAATAAATAAATAACAAATGAGCTTATATGCTCTAAATAAATATAAATATATATATATATATATAATATACATAAACATTAAAGAAGTTAGATTAGAGCAAAAATAATAATAAATAATAACAACAACATAATAACATAATGTAAATTATGAACATGAATAAAAACAAAACATGAATATACTATGTTCTTTAACCCATATGAGTCTAAGAAACATACACTAAGCTCATGCTAAGTTGTATGAATATGATAAATAATATAGGTAGGATTTTTACTTAAGTTTAATGGAGAATTTGAATATAGATGAATGGGTAGTGTGTTTGTTATTTTCTTCTTGAAATTGTAGAGAATAGTAGAGGAGTATTTTGAGAGAGATTTGTTAGAGAGAGGTTTTGAGAGGAAATTTTGGTAGAGTTTTGTTATGTAAAGTGGATGTGTGAAAGAATGAAGGAGGGATGGGGTATTTATAGAATTTTTGGAGTGAAATTTTGATGTAATGAAATAAATTGAAAAAGAAAAATAATTGAGAAAGAAAGAGGAAGGCCGACGCAATAAGGAGAGAGAAAGGGAGGATTTTTATTTGTTTTGTAATTTTTTGTAGAGAAAAGAAATAATGTATAAGGTTTGATGTGAATAAAGTTGTATTGGAAATGTAAAAAGAAAGAAAATAGATATGTAGCTATTAAGAAATAGGTGTAAGAAAAATTAGAGTTAGTGAAATAGTAATAAATAGTAAAAATAGTACTATGAACAGTATACTAGACATATGAAATACTAGTAGTAATAAAAATACGTGTAAACGAGCTATATTTGTTATTTTAGTTATCGAAAAATTGTGAACTGATATTTTTGAAATCTTTGTTTAATTACGAGTCTTTTGGTGTTATTGGAATATTTTTATTATTTCGAGCTTCGGGACATGCTTTTCGAGAACTGATCCCGTTTGAGTCCGAATGACACTTGAAATTCGCGAATCTGATATTTTTATTTTACCCCATATTATTATGAACTATCATAAGCCATTAACTCGATTTCGTTTTTTAGGGTTTGAGAACACGGGATTGCCAGAGTTGAAATTGTTTGATTGTCTTAGTCTTTGTTGGCTTTTGAAACTCTAGTTTGATTAGGATTAAGGTTTAATCAAATTTTACCCTAGAAATTGAGGGTTTACTGCAGGGATCTATTAGATGGACTTCCTAAAATTTTTGGATTTGAATTAAAGCTTAAACCGTAATCGGAAGTCAACCGATTTTCCGAGTCAACAAAACCCTAGTTTACTGTAGCCGCTTAAGTCCGGCATTACCGTTTTCTCTAGCCCTAGAAAACGAAGTTTCAATAATTAGCTATAATGGTTCGTAATAGCTATAGGTTATATAAAAATATCAGTTTGACGAAATTCAAATGTCCTTTAAACCCGATCGGATACAGTTCTCGAAAAACGTGTCCGGAGCTCAGAATAGGAAAAATATTCTGAATATACCGTTAGACTCGAAAAAATATGAGATTTCCAAAAATATCAATTTCGTAATTTTTCGGTAGCTAAAAATATCAGATATCGCTTTTATACGCGTATTTTCTTACTATCGGTATTAAATTGTCATGTCTACTTTTACATTACACTATTTTATACTATTCTATACTATTCATCTATCTTTACTTGTTCTTACAATCTACTCTTACAAACCATACACCTATTTCATTCACATTTTCATTTCCAATACAACTTCACATCTTTCATTTCTTACTTTTAATTAACAAAATAACAAAAAAAAAATAAATTTCACTCCCTCTCTCCTCTCATTGTTGCCGGCCACCCTCCCTTGCCTCAAATTGTTTTATTTTTACTTTATTTAATTAACACAAATTATCTCCCACATTTTCCTATAAATACCCCATCATACCTTCACTTCTTTCACACCACTTCTTTACTAAAGTTACTATACTCAAATTTCTCCAAAATTCTCTCCAAGAAGTTCTTACAAGAAAGCTCTCTCTAGTTTCTTCTTTTAGGTAAACTTTCTTCAAGAAATTCCTACGTTCATCTACTTAGTATGAACTTAATGTGTGTTTTCTAAAACCATGAAGGTTAAGAAAGCAACAATAGGTTCATACTTTGTTTTTGTTCATAATCTCAACTCCTTTATGTTTTTTTATGTTCATTACTATCTAATATATTTATATAGCTATATATAATATTTAGAGCATATAAGCTCATTGTCTTGCAATTTATTTACTTCCTTGTTATTTATTCAATTTCAAGTTGTTTTTAAGACTAGTCTTTCTAGTCTTAGACTTGTCATCAAGTCAAAACATTTTCTTTTTCTTTTGGGACTAGTCATTTCTTAGTCGGGATACCTTGAACAAGCTAAGGTTCCAATACTTGATTTATTTTCTCATTAGCTTTTTCTTTCAAGTATTATGTTCCTTTATATTTTCACAACTTATGACTCATATTCATGCATCAACATAATGGTTTTGTCTCAATAAAACAAATGAAGAAATATTTTTCTTAAAAAATAAAGCTTCTTTTCTAGAAACAAAAACAAGTAGTTAATGTTTTTCCAAGAACTAAGAAGCCATTTTTTTAGAGGAGTTCCTAATAGATTCTTATAAACATACATAAAAAGGATTTTTAAGAAAACAAGGATTTTTCAAATAACTTCATCTTTTCTTCATATAATAGAAATTCCTTTTCATCAAAATAAGATGACCTCAAGAAGTCAAGAAGTCATTTTGCTAAATATAGAAGTGTCAAATACTTTCAAAAAGTGTTGGAAGCTAAGTTTAGAAAATAAAAATCATTCCTTAAGAAATTAAGAAGATTATGAAAATAAGATACTATCATAAACAACTTAAAATAATTTTAGAGAAAGAGATACTCATTTCAAATAACTCAAAATCTTTTTCAAAGTAAAAATAGACACTTCAAAAATTCTTAAATTCAAAATCTTTCAAACTTTACCTTTTCATAAATTGAGACAACTTCATTTACTTCATACATTTGTTATGAGTCATTACATATATGTTTATACCTTTCAAACAGATTACAAAAATATTTGGAGAATCTATCTCTTCAAGTGAGCTTTTGGTAAAAGGAAGAAATCAAATTTTTACAATTTCGTAATGAATCTGGTCACTGCCTTTTCGGAACCCAAACGACTTAGTTTGATGAAAATAAGCTTATAAATGTGTAGATCTTTTCGGGTAGGTAGAAAACGATATATTATTTGCGAAATTCCGAGTTAAAATAAGCAAGTTATGGCCATTTTAAATTGGAATTTCCTCTTATACGATTTTACCACGATTTTAAGAAAAGTTTAGAATCTTCAAGAATAGAAGTTTTATGAAAGACTCATTTTGGGTATTTCATCTTGTTTAGGTGACGAAAAACTCGAGGTCGTCTATCCGGAGGACTATTTCGATTAGATCTACCGATATGGAGTGAGTTATTCTTTTATTAAGTTACATTTCTTTGTTTTGTGCTTGTAATTAGTAGCACTAGCAATTAAGAAAAAGATAAAATGGATAATTGTTGTGTGCCTTGGTATTATGGATGATTGAATACAAGTTAAGAATATCGGAAGTTGGTTTGATAAATGATTCTTGTATTGATATGATGAAAATTGTATTGATCGCCTTTAACTTGAACTAAAAAAATTGTTGGCTAAATTTATATTGAAATCAATTCATGCATATCATTCACATGAGTCACATTTGTTTCACTACTATTCTTCGTGTGGGGAAACTAGGAAATGGTAGTGGTGGCTGGTAGGAGCCGAAAAGTCTACATGGTGGCTAGTAGGAGCCAGAAAGTCTACAGGGCAAGCAGGAGCTGGTAAATCTGGGGATATTGATGGTCGTATGGGTCTGTAACCTCCCAACCCTTGTCATGGAGGGCGTTAAATCCATGCTACACTTGATTTTCGGTTAATCATGTGTATCTTGCTTGTTCATATGATTGGTGCATTTCATATGTTTTGATTAAAATACTTGTATGAACTATGGAAATGTCTTATAGATGGAATTATCTCACTAAGCTAAGTTTTGCTTATGCCCTTATAGCTTTTTGTTATAGTACGATTTCTTTGGTTGGCCCCAAGGAGCCTGTTTGCCAGGTACGAGTATAAGCTACTAGGAGTTTTTGGGAGAAGCTTTATGTATTTAAGTTTTGAACATAGGCTTCTAGGAAAATCTCTATAGTAGACTTATATTATAGTTGTTGTTATTTTGGAAGACTATTAAAGCGGGGGAATGCCCCTAAGATGATGTAAGGATATTATTTATGGAAATTTTACGTTTAATTATATAAGTTCTTGCTTGCTTTATTATCTACTTAAATGTAATACCCCTGTGTGTCTCCTACTATCTTGGATGCACGCCTTGTATATAATATTGAAGCTTCTGCAACTAAGGTTGTCATTCATTAGCTTTAATGTTATATGCAGTGGACTGCCATGTTTAGGGTACCCTCCGGGGCGTGACACCCACCCCTGCACACACACACACCCAAACACACATATCCTTATGCCCTAATTTGTTTTATTTTTCTTCTTTTATTTATTCATACAAAACTCTAATCCATTTTCCTATATGAACCCCTTTATACCTTTACCATTTCACTTTCTTTCTTTTTCACCAAAAATCAAACTTTTGAAATTTTTTCTCTCCTCTCTCTTCCCTCTTATGTCGTGAGCTCCCCCTCCTTTATACACAACACACACATACTTTTTCTTCAAGTTTCTTATTCCAAACACTTCATAGGTAATAGATCTAAACCTTACACAAATAAAATATGTAATGGCAAGATCATACATGTGTGGTTCCATCAAAATCCCCATGAGCTTTATGCAAGAGATGTTGAAACACTTGAACATGATGATTCATGCCATCACAATGTTGTGGATCTTGTCATTTAAGTTTTTTACTATATTTTGCTATATTATTACTTTATATGGTTCATTTTTATATTTTTGTGTATATATTCTTCTACTAACATCATCTTCATAATGTTCATCGTGTATTTGCATTCATAACATAAATGATATAATAGATCTATTTGTTTTGAGTACATAAATACAATAGATATTTGTCTTATGTACATAAAAGACTCGTAGTGTGATAGTATTAATGGGGATGTTGCCAAAAACTCAAGACCTATTTTTGTTTCTAACAAAAACAAAATTTTAAATTCGGATTTAAAAAGAGCCCTATTTTGAAAATCAACTTTCCAACCACAAAATAAGTGTTTTACATTAAATATGAAGGGCTTATGGAATAGGTATTCTAAAGGAATGATTTTGATAAGTTAAACCTACTTTTACTAAGAGATAAGTTCAAATAAGAAAAGTTTACAAAAGTTAAGTTAGAACTTGTTTCAACTCCAACAATAACTTAAAATTCGTAACTAGGATGAGTTGCTAAGTAAACACCTATTTTTCAACCCTAAAATAAGAATTTTATTAAAGAAATAGAAGCCTTAAGGAATATGTTTGATTAAGACTTAATTTTAGAAAGATTAAATGAGTTTTACCCAAGAAATAACCTCAAAACAAGTTAACAAAAATTAGGATTTCGAAATGGCCCATACTTAAACACCTATTTCTAAATTCCAAAATGAGGATTTTAAGAGAAAAATGGAAGCCTTAGGGAATAGATGTAGAAAGGAATTAATTATAACAAAAAAAAAATGGATTTTATCAAAGAATAAGTCTAAAACAAAGAAAATGTTTCAATATAAATCAAACTCTATTTTCATCACCAACACTTTTTGTAAAATTCGTAATTAGGCAAGACCCCTATTTAAACATCTATTTTCTAACTCCTCAACGAAGACATTTATTAAAATAATGAAAGTATTAGACATATGGGTCACCAAGGCTCTATTTTAGTAAAAAAAAGGTGATTTTGCAAGAAATAAAACTAGTTTTTCTAAATTAAGTATTCTTGAAATTTTGGCAAAGTAAAAGTTTCTAAAAATTCTTTCTAACCAAACATCATTAAGAACATACATATAGATAGCTCATGACATGTCATTCATGATAATGACTTGTTGATATTGCATGTACATATAATATACTTGGTAGAAACAATGTAAATTTCATAAAACAATTTCGGAAATATAATTTTTAGCTACTGATAAGAACTGATCTGAGCTTTCAAAGACCTAAAAGTTTTCAAAACTTAGGAATGATATTTCAAAGTAGATAGAAATCAACTGCTTATTTGCCAAATTATGAGTTTAAATGACTAAGTTATAACAGTTTTAAATTGGAATTTTCATTTACCACGAAAATTACGAACTTAAAAGTTTTTGTTTGACCAGTTGGAATTAGTTATGGTTTGAAAAACTCATTTGAGTGTTTCTTTCATTTAGGTGAATTTGAATCGGAAGAATTCTGGCCCGTGGATTATTATGAATAGAGATCGGTGTCCATGGCCGTGTGAGTCATACTTCCTATTTACTATTCCGTATTGTGCTTGTAATTTATAGTTGCACTAGAATGATAGGCAAAGATAAAAATTGGAAATGTATGATGGGTAATTATGGGCTTAGGTATGCTATCTTAATATGTTGAGAAAAATGTGCTAAGTATATCGAAACCAGGTGATTAGTTGATGTATGTCCATATGCCATGACTATAAGTATTTGCAAATTGATTGGTCACCTATTAAATTGCATTAATGATTATTCGGATTAATATGTAATATGGACATAATCACTTCACGATGGGGATGGTGCATTTAATCATGATTGGTTCTCCGTGATCCATAAACAGTATGAATGAAATGGGTCGCCCGTGAGTCATAAAACAGTACAGTTAATGAGTTGCCCATGAGCCATAAAATGGAATACTAATTCAAGGTAGTACTGCAGGATTCGTTAATCTGTTAACCCCGAATGGAGGGTGTAAATCTATTCAACATATGATTTCCGATTGATCATATGTCTTATTTGCCCATGTGGTTGTTGCATTTTCATATGGATGGTTAAATCAACTTGATTGTATGTATGTAATTGTGGGATATGTACATTTTTGGAAGTATTTACTCACTAAGCTAGTATATCTTATATTCCCAGATCTTCTTTTTGTTGCAGTTCCCATACCTATGGTTGCATCCCAAGACTTGGCCAACTCAAGTAACGCGAGAATAGGAGTTTGCCCTAGAAGTTTATGTTTGGCTTTTATATAGACTTCCATAGGAAACCTTATATGCTCGAGTTTTTGTAAAAAATTAATACCTTGACTGATTAATATTTTGTAGGGGAATGCCCCTTAGTATTTTGTAAATGATCTTGAGATATCTGTGGTTTATATTTTTATGCTTATTATATTAAGTTAAACTATCTATCTCAAATTGCATAAGTATTCTATTGTCGTAAGGGAACACCTTGCATTTAATACAAGACTTTTGAATAATGATAGTAGTGATTCCTAAATGTCGTTTAGTATGCGGCGGACTGTTACGTTTAGGTACCTTTTGGGGGGTGACAATATCACTTTGAAATTAATAATACTTAGGAAGTTTCTAATGATTGATGCAGGAAATGGTCCATTAAAATATCCTTAAATTAAAGTGATAATCTAAAATGAGAAATCGTTGATTTTTCTATGTACTTTGTTTCTCTTGGGTAGGTGGGTCATTTAGTAATTGTCCTTCAACCTCAATGAGAGGGCGTAAATCGCTAACCGGTCTCCTAGATTCTGGATCATCCAAACTTGTGTTTGAGCATTTGTTTGATTGTTGCATTACATATGATTATTAATGAACTTGCTTGATGTGTAATATATCCGATTATCTTACTAAGCCTATGGTTTCGCTCAGCCCCAACAGTTTTTTGCAAGAACAATATTAGCAGGGATTGGGCAAGAAATCTGTGAAGAGTGTTTCTCCATTAGACTTTATTAAAATTAGAGATGTAGGTTATGATGAGCTTAGAATGAAAATTAGATAACTTGTATAAACAAGTAAGATATTGTATTTTATTGGTCAATACCCAATTTTTATTATTTGATAGGGCATATCGATTTTCTGCGATCCTGACAAACTATGGAAAATTGGATTCCATAAGAGTTTAAATAGATATATTATATCCATGTAATTAAATTATATGAAGTAAATAAATAAGATAGAGTATTGTAATCTTTGGCTTGTAAGACTGTTTTTGTCACGCCCCGAAGGGTACCCTAAACGTGGCAGTCCGCCGTACACAATATTAAAGCCTAAGAATGACCACCTCAGTCACGCGAAGGCTTCCATACTATGTACAAGGCGTCTAACACATGGAGGAGACTCATCGGAGTAATGCATTTTATGTTGATACAACTTAAGAACAATGTAAAGGAAATTCAATTCACTATTCTTCAAAATACAACTCATTAACTTCGATTACAATTCATCAAAAGATTTTACTACATAAACTATTACAAGGCAAATAGGAAAACCTAGCTAATAACTTCACATTCTTATGTCTTGCCGGAACCCCGGAGTCATACCCGGCTCCAACCAATTCAGTCCCCACTTTGCATTCTTGAGATAACCTGTTCATTTAAACAACTATAGGGGTATAAGCTACACTAGCTTAGTGAGTGAAAACTTCCAGGATTACATTTATAACACATCATACAATCAAGTGATTAGTCAGACAAGTGATATGCATCAAACTCGTGAATTCAACAAACATATGACCTGCCGGAAATCATATGTGGATGGACTTGCGCCCTCCATCCCGGGTTAGCAGATTAACGAATCCTGCGGTACGACCGAGACCGTTTCAGCTTACGGACAACTATGAACTATAAAATCGTTTAAGGTACAACGATAAACCGACAAATGCTAATGCTCTATCCCCATCGTGTATGAATGAGTTCAATTTCATCTTCAATTCGAAATAATCAATTATACCAATTCTTTTAAGTGATCGGTCAATAATCGCAGACAATCAATTCTAATTCATCTATACAGGCAATAGTTAATCACTCGGCTTCGATATTCTTACATTCCATTTCTCATATCAACAACAAGCATACATCTTTCCCATTCGTCCCCATCATGCATATCCATTTTATCTTTACCAAATACCTAGTGCAACTATTATTACAATCACATACAATAAATGAAATCGGAAGTAATACTCACTCGGCCATTGGATCACCGGTCTCTTAGTATAAGTAATCCGGTGGTAGGGAATCGTCGATATCGGGGTCACCTAAAAAGGAAGAAATACCCTAATAAGTATTTCATCACTTAACTAGTCCAAGCTATCTCACACAATCTGTCAAATTCGTAATTCTCGTCCTAAGCGGGAATTCCAACTTAAAACGGCCATAACTTGGTCATTTTAACTCGGAATCTCGCAAATTATATATCGATTTCTATCTACTTCGAAAGATCTATCTATTTCTAATATTATTTTTAAGTTTTGAAAACATTTAGGTCTCGGAACAGAGGGATCAGATCTGATCAGTAACGGTTTCCGATTCCGAAAAAATAGTTTTGTAAATGTTTGTAATGTTTCTACTATGTAGATTAGCTATACATGCAATATGAATGATTTCCTAACATGAATGACATGAGATGAGTTTAATGTATGCATGATCTTGATGATTTTTGCTAAAAGGAAATTTTATAACTTTTTATCTTGCAAGACCATAATAACAACTACTTATGAAAAATCTAGTTTTCTAACTTTGATTATTTCCATTTGTTTTGCATTTATTACTTAAGAAAATATAATTATTTTTGTTAAAATTGAGTCTTCATTGTATCTATTACTTATGACTTTCATTTCTTCATAAAAATTTCCATTTTGCACTTTGTAAACATGTTTTCAAGTGGGGTTGATTCCAAAATCCGAATTTTACAAAAATTAGTTTTTGAGTGATTCCTTTAAGTAAAAAAAAAAATCATTTGATACTTAGAAATTTAAGGCTCAACCATATATAACTACTAAGGGCTTCATTCTTACACAAAAATTTGCATTTTACGCTTTGCAAATATGTTTTCCAATATGATCTACTCAAAAATCCGAATTTTAGAAAATCCACTTTTTGCATGATTCCTTTGGGAAAAACTTGTTTAATGCATTAAAATTTAAGGCTTCACTATATCAATTACTTAAGGACTTCATTTAACACATAAAACATCCATTTTGAGCTTGAATACTAGGTGTTCTTATGGCCTTCATTCAAAATTACGAATTTCACAAATTGACTACTAACTTAAAATTTTCCATTTTAATTCCATTACTTGTTTTATACATTACTCATGCCTAAACTCATTTTAACTTGTAAAAATCATTGCTCAATGATATCTATTACCTATATACTTCATTTTTCACATAAAACATGAGTTTTGGAGTTGATACATGGGTTCTAAAAATTGGTCTTGGTTGGGATCCGAATTTAGAAAATTTATTTTTGGTCATATCTTTTGATTAAATCTATCTAAGCTCATGAAAATCCATTCCTTACATATCCTATCCTAAGAGCCTTTCATTTCTTAAATAAAAACTTCATTTTTGAGTTGGAAAACATGTTTTTGCACTAGGCCTTGGCCAAAATCCGAGAATAGAACTTTGTTTTGAAAATTAATCTTTGAAAATCATCTTTGAACCATATAAAATGAAGTCTTGATGCTATATATATATTAAGCCTTCATTTTCTTATGTAAAAATTACATTTTGACACTTGAAAAGTAGTTTTTAAATATGGGTCTTACCAAAATACG
The DNA here is from genome assembly GCA_024138025.1 of Combretum micranthum. Taxonomy (NCBI): domain Eukaryota; kingdom Viridiplantae; phylum Streptophyta; class Magnoliopsida; order Myrtales; family Combretaceae; genus Combretum; species Combretum micranthum. The sequence goes on along the minus strand of JAMXBD010000539.1, from coordinate 130,196 downwards.
AATTTCACAATTTTGTTTGAGTTCATAACTAAGATCTATACTTAATATGAACATAAACATAAAACAAATGCATGGTAATAAGTTATAAACATCATGGATCTAAACTTCATTTATCAAAATCTTTCATTTATGGTATCTATACCCTAAGCCCTTCATTTTAAATGAAAAATATACATTTTGAAGTTGAAAAACCACTTTTCTAAATATGGTTCCATTTTCATCCGAATTTTCAAAATTGATTTTTGTTGAAAACAAAATAGATCTTGGCTTTCCTACAACTTTCCTACCATCATCAAGCTATAGCAAGTTGTTCATGAACATAAACAAAGATCTAATGCATCTATGAACTCAAAACTTTAGATCTAGTATTCTAAACTAGTTTTACATGCATGAATCACTAAGATAGACATGTGAATGCTAGATCTATGCATAAATCATAAGGAATAACAAAAATAACAACTTAAATAACAAGATCTATGGCATAAACAAAAATCAAAGCCATAAAAAGTTAGATCTACAAAATATAATAACTTTAAACAAGAAAATAATTATAATACAAGGTAATAAAAGTGGAGAAGAGAAAGATTTCATTTTTGGCATCATCATCCTAAGCTTTTAAGCTTATGGAAGTTCATTTGATGCATGAAACCTTCATTATACTTTACCTATATCACCTATGGAGCTTTAGGATGAAGATTTGCTTAGAAAATCTTTAAAAATGAAGTGTGGAAGCCATGGAAGATGTGGGGGCAGCTTGTTTGTTGGAGAAACATGAACAAGAAGAAGAAAAGAGAGGAAATAGAGAGAGAAAAGGTTAAAGAATGAAAGAGGGAAAGTGAATAAATGAAGGAGAGAGAGAAATGAGTGTTTTAATTGTAATAAATGAAGAAAAAAAATAAAACATGGGCAGCCAAGGGGGAGGGGTTGCTGCACGTCATTTTTGAAGAGAGGAGAGAGAGGGTTTTGTTGAAATTTGACTTGAATTAAATTGTGTAATTAATGTGTAATGTAACTTTTTGAAAAAGGATTGAAATATAATTAATTTTAGTCAAAATATGAGTGGATAAAGGACAATGGCAGCCATAAATAGGGTCAAAAATCTGCCATCAATTGTGGGATAATGTGTAGAAAGATTGAAGTGAAAAGGAAGTGATATGTGTAAGATGTACTTGAAGGTATGGGTTGTAAAAGTACTTTATTAATAAAATTAATTAAAATAAAATAAAATTAGAAAATTTATTCAAAATATTTGTAGCAGATTTTTCATAATTAAATTTAAATAATTATTTGAATTATTTTAGTAATTTAACAAATATGTTACCGGTATGATCAAAATACGCGAATATGGGCTATAAATGATATTTTTATAACCCGAAAAATTCTAAAAAAATTATTTTATGAAATAAAATATTTTTAAAATATTTTCCAATTATTAAATTAATTTATTTTATTTTTAGTATCGGGTCTTAAACAGAATCTGATCCCGTAAAGACCCGAAACGAACTAAATTTTAGAAAAACAAAATTTTCTACAACATATAAAATATTTATCTAAAAATATAAGACTTTATAAGAATAATAAAATTTTGTAATAAAATAAAAATGAATAGTGCAAAAGTCAAATCAATTACCGGTAAAATGGAAATACGATAAAAAAAGTTATAACTGTAACTTTTATAACCCGAAAAATTATATAACTGATATATTTAGAAATATTATGAAATTACGAGTCTAACGGTACTATTGGTATATTTTTGATATCTCGAGCCCCGGGACACGCTTTTCGAAGTCTGTATCCGAACGGGTTCGAAATAGGTCAAAAATTTACCAATCTGATATTTTTAAACAAACTTATATTACTATGAGCTATTCTATATATTTAAACTACATCTCGACCTCTAGGATTAGGGGCACTAGATTGCCGGACTTACACTATTGTATTCCGGTTAGGGTTTCCGGGTGATTTTCCGGTTTAGACCTTTGCCAATTTGGAAACTGATATTTATGTTCATACAGCATATTTAATTTGAGAAGTTTATTTTAAATTTTATTTTTTGTAAGTATTTATTATCTTTTAACGTTTTCGGAATTTTTGAATTGGGTTTCATTTTCGAAAGTTAATCGTTATTTATATTATTTTTTTTTATAATTTGTTTTTTGGGCTTTATATTACCCGTTTTTATAAGTCGGAGTTAAATATGGAATTTTTCGTACGTAGTGGTTTTGAATTTGAAGACCACTGAGTTCTTATTTTATTTTCGAGGATTTTCGTTTTCTCATGATTAAGAAATTTTTGGATTCATTCATGGTTCAGGACTTGTCAAAATTCGGTTTTAACTTGGAGTGATTTTTAGGGTTTATTTTCGAAGTTCATCTTAAAATTATTTACTGAAATTTTCCAGGGCTTACAGTTTTTATATTATGGGTGCGCACGTGCTATGATAACTTTAGGATAATTCTACTAGGCCCCTATTTTGAGGCATGATAGAACTTGTTTAAAAATGGACACAAGATATGACACAGCTATTAAAAATATCACTTATACATCATTTCTTTGTAATAAAAATAAGAGGACATAATATATATTTTACTTTTACTCTAATAATTACTTATTTTATTTTATTTTTATTCCAAGTGAATACTGTGACAGCCATTTAATCTCTATTACATTTCTATTGAACTGAAATTCAATTCACTTATCATTATATGGGAAAATAAATAAGACGTTAGTATTTTTATACATGGGTATCAAGATATTATAAGCAAACAATTCTAATCAATCAAAGTAAACCTTTGTTATTTATTTGTTGCCCTTTGTATGGTAGGGTCATTGTAGCTAGCCGATTATGTGCAATAGGTATGAAGGTTGACTAGAGAGAAGTTTTAAACTAATGACATGTGTAGGATGTCGCAGAGAAAGGTGTGGGAAGAGGAATAGACAAACCCTGTTTCTCGAGTGTGTGAGTATGACAGAAGATCAAATCATATATATTCGACTGTTCTTGACTCGTTCTTTGTGAAATAGGTACTTTGATCTTTTTTGAAGATGTTTCAGCGGAGTTTCCACGTTGCTCTTGATTTTAGCAATATGTAGAATTCTAACTTGAATGAGAAGAGTTGCCTCCTATTTATAAATGTTGGAAGTTAATGCTAGCCTTTGGATTGTTCTTAAGTATTCGACTATTGAGATTGAAGCCTTTTTTTCCTTAATAATGGGCTGGGCTTGCAAATAGGCTTAGAAATAGCCTAAGGGCCATTATTTATTTAAAATAGTATTTTTTAATATAAAAGGACTTAAGACTTATTTTAGTCAAATAAAACTCAGATTAAACCAAGAAGATATTTTTAGAGTCTACTTTTCGTGTACAAGAAAACTAAATTAGGCCAAGAGTGGAATGAACCAATCTGACGATCCCTGTTTCGAGTTTATCAAGCCAAATCTTCCTATGACATTCTTTATTGGACTCATTCTTTTAAGCCTTATTACTAGTCTAGAAGATCAACTCGTAGCATTAAATTGGGTCAAAAGCCTAATTACTGAAATGGCATCCTACATGCTTCTTAAGAATAATGCCTTCGAGTATAGTTGGTTATCCATGAAAGTTTGCTATTGTTGCTTAATCTCAACATCGTTCGTGGTTGAGTGAGTGCCTAAATGGGACATGAGCAAAGATCATTACCATTGTTGATCGCAAGTCATACTCATTGACCAAGAGCTGGGCTCAGAAAAGACACAATAGGAAAAAGGCATGTTTGGGGAAAACAGGCTACCGTTCCCATTTTGGGGAATACTGCTTTCAAGCGTCTTTATTTCCTTTCCTACTTAACCAACATGATTAATCTTTGGATTTGATACATTCATTCACTTGTGGATTGTCACGCTTTACTACGGGTGAAACACGCCTTATGTAAAAAATAGTTATCATGGGTTTGGGTCTGACTTTCAACAATTATGAGTGGGAGTCAGGTGTCAAGATGGGATATATTCGTCATTCTTGAGGAGATTGTACATTCTAGGTAGGGTGGGGAAAAAAAAAGCCGGTCGATCCACGAATCAATCTGATCCGAACTGATTTTTCGATTATTTTTTTAAACAGTTCTATCCATGATTTGGTTCCGTAGTGGAAATTCGGTTTGTGGTCCGGTTTGAAGTCATAAATCGAACAAAACGGTTCGAACCAAACCGAACCATTTCACCTTAAAAAAAATTCTCTTAATGTTATTTTTATTTGTATAGTTAATTGTGTTTTGGGGTAAAATTTTTTATTTTTTATATTTATAATTAATACTTTTAGAGTTTCAATGGTTAAAAAATAGTTGTAGTTTAATGGTATTAGAAAGTATAAACATTATATTGGTTATCTTTTTCATCGGTGAAGGAAATCTAATCTTACTCCTTCCCTTATTCACAAACAGATATTGTATATTTGTAATGACACTTGACTAGTTTGGAGTCTTAAAAAAAAGACTACTCCCCCAATTTATTCTTATGTTTAGTTATTTTCATTTTAACAAAGTATACTAATGATATAAAAAAATTTGGCTTACTATAGTTGAATGTTGATTTCCATAAATTGACAAATGTATTGTTAATGATTTCGATAAATTAATAAATCAACTTGTTGTTGAGGTTTGAAATGTAAGAAAATAATTCATAGTTTTTTTTATTGAAATGAAAAAAAAAAGTAAATGTTCTTCAATATATGATTCGAACCATATACCAAATCATTTTTTTAGGTTCAAAAAATTAGCGAATCAAACCGTATTAATAGATTCAATTTTGTAAAAATAATTGAACTGTTCATGTCCACCCCTAATTCTAAGCTACTTGGTCTGATCTAGGTCACTTGGTCAAATAAGGATGCAAGCGGAACGGGTCGTTATAGGATACCTAACCCATTAAAAACCCTATGGGATCAAATTCTATAGGGTTTTGGGATTAAAAAAAACTAATAAATTATTAGGTTGGGTTCGAGTTTGTATGTCACTCATTGGTAAAACCTAACCCGGCATAAATTTAAATATAAAAAAAATTAAAAATACTAAGTTACTAAGATAAGGATCCCATTTATATTTTATATATATGAAAGTAAGTGGAAATGAAGTATTTGCTTTCTTTTTTATGATGTTATTATCTAAAATTCATTTTTCAATATAAATGTTTGCATCATTAATAATTTAAAACAAAATTCATTCTTTTGCTTTTTTTTTTAAGAAACAAATCGAAAATCTTGGAATCGGGTCGGGTTGGGTTATGAGTTCCTTAAAACCTTATCGGGTTGGGTTTGGAAATGATAAAAAACTCGATAAGGTTTTTCTCGGGTTCTAGGATACCTCATTAAGAATTGGGTTGGGTTCGGGTTTCAAGAAGACCCGTTCCAAACCTGTCTCGGTTGCATCCCTAGGGTCAAATAAAATGATTATAAGCTCACGGTAGTTGCAGAAACAATGGAGTGTAAGTCGTTTTGGTAAACCAAGTGAATGATTAACTTTGTGATGACACCAATCCTAGTACGTCTAGAATGTGAAGATCTTTCTTGCAGCATTAGGTGGCTTAAAAAACACGACTAGATGTTCAGAGAATTTGTGCCTAATTGTGTTGTAGCCACCGCAAAAGAGACCATAGTGATGATTGAGTGGCATGGGCGTAGTGTTTCAAAGGGTGTTTGAATCCTAAAGTAGTAATAGGATTTGAATTCTACTCAATTCAATTTGATATTGAAGTTTGATTTAATCATGTACAACTGTGATTAATGTAAATGCATGAAAAACATTTTGTGCTAGTATTATCAAATTATTATATGTTAATGATGTGATATTTATTTGTTGATATGAATCATATGATTATATAGATAAGACAATGCTTTGGTAAATGTTTTTTTAGCAAGAAAAGATTTTAAATTTACAATTTCACTTTACCCAAATCGATGGACTTATTGGACTTGCAACCTCCACAAAATCGATTACAAACCTAATATTATGGGACCAAATGTAGACCTATGCCAAACAAAAGCATCGGGACTGAACTCATAATCACTCGTGAAACTTAGGAACTACTAGACCTATGGACCTCCATTAAATTAAGAAAAGGGGCGAAAAATAACTTGCAATGGTTCCTCGAGAGTTTGCTAGATGCCTATTAAGATTTGTTGGTGGTTCTAAAGTTGTCGAGCCTGGTTTTTTCTCGATTTCCTTTAATCCGATTCGTACTAAACCCTAACCCATTCAATACGAATCCTCGACTAAGAATTAAAGGAAATTTTTAATTTTAAAAAATATTTTGGAGTCGCCACTCGACTAAAGTCGAGAAAAAGAAAATAAACCAAAAACCAATGGTAGGTTGATTTGGGCTTTGCTACTGATCTGCGAAAAAAAATCGTTTTCAAAAAAAACGAGAACCAGAAATTAAACTTGAGTTGGGGGCTAACCTATTAAAACCTAACGGTTACCACTTCAACTTCCAAATTTAAATTGCTTTATTTTAAAACCTAATTTCAAAATCTAAACTATTTATCAGGATCTAATTAACTAAACATATGTCTAATATGCATAAAAAATACTAATCTAATTCCATCAATGATCATATATAATCTAAAAACTCGAAATATTCAAATTAATCAAACAATATCAAATTCTATCAATATTCATATATTCTAAACTAAACAAATCAAATAAATTCACAAAATAATTTTTTACATATTTTAAGTCGCCCATTTCGGTGCCTAGTACCCGCTAATCGGGATCGACCACACGTATTTCTTTTAGAAAAATTTGTTTGTTGGTTAATTTTAAAATTTATCGAAATCTTTTCGCTTAAAGTTCATTAAGTTTGTTAATTTTTTTTTTTAAAAAAATACATATCTTTTAACATGAACCCTAAATCTATCAAATTAGGTTTTAGCAATTTTATGGAAAATCGGATTTTCTAGGTGACAAAAAATTTTGAACAAGAAATCATAACCACATATCATGCATATCAATTGATCATACATATCATCAAGAATAAAAATATTGTAAGGAATATCAATATTAACAAGCTAATTTCAACAAATCAATATCATGGCATAATCAAGATTTATACATCATTGACATTACATTATGAAGGGCAAATTTTATATGGTTTCATATATGGTGAAATCAAAAATTTAATATCATTACAATCAAGGTCATCACTACATTATGGCACAAAAGGAATATTGATGACTATTATCATACATGATCACACAATCTCAAATACTGTAAACCTAAAACTCTAAAAAAATTTCATATATTCCTCATGATTAGGGCATGATTATAGATATCATTAACAAGATCTTAAGGTAATTCTATGACACATATATCCATGATATTTATATTATATATAATATAAATTCAATTTTATCACAGGAAAACAAAAATCATTACTATATTAATGCAAAAAGATAAAACAATCAAAAACTATATTATGACAATTTAAAACCTAAATTTCAAATTAATATTTAGAACAAACATTCATTGACATTGACTAATTCTTATATCTTCTTAATCATAAAATATCTCAACTTAAATATCATGAATAACTATTCACAAGATTCAACATAATATGCACATGCACCATTACATTCCAAAAACTTAATTGAATAAGAATAACATATATCCAATATCATGCCTTGTTCAAAATGGTTATATCAATACCAAGATCACGGGTATATTTAGACAATATTATAAAATAATTTCATAAACGTATAAAATCACAATATATATGTTAATATAAACATTGAAATAACATCACGTACACTTTTGGACAATTCATTTTAAGCCTAAAACTTTAGTCTAATCAAAATTTTCACGTTAATAATAAAACTTTTCCCTAAAAACCTAATCATCATGACGAAAAGCAAATATTCATTGATAAAAAAAATATATATATATATATATATTATAATGACTATACTATCTTGATTCAAACTAATAATAATTTCACATATTTTATTTTATTATTATTATTATTTTTTTTTAGAAACACAATATATTTATAATAGATTTGAATATTATAATTATATACTAATTTTCATTTTTCTTATTTTTATTTTCCTATTTATTATTATTATTATTATTATTATTATTATTATTATTATAGAAGCTTACCTGCACTGGAGCAATGGATTCTGGACGGCGAGGAATTGATGAACAACGGAGACGCGGCTGCGATGGCTTGGAATTCAATCGGCTGGAATTCCAACGACTGATTTGCGCATGGAAATTGGCCGACAACGACGAAAGGGAAGGATCGGATGAATGAAATGCGGAGGAAAACTGACGGAGCTCCGGTGAAGATTTGGCCGACAAGTAAGAACTCCGGTGAACTCCAATTTAGCCGGAGAACGTCGGTAATGATGGGTTTTGGCAAAATTGATTTATGGGAATGGAAGTTCTCGACTTCCTGAATATCAAATGATTGTGTGATTTTTCTTTTCTTTGCTTTTTTGTCTTCCATTTTCGTTTTTTTTTTCTTCTCTATTTATGGATCTAAATTTAGGGCTTTTTTATATAATGAAAAAACAAATTACAACTATTAATTAGTTGTCATTAACATGAAAATAGCTGTCATTACCGTTAGATTTTGAACGTTAAACAACGAAAATCTCGGATTTTGCCTTTTTTTTTCCGGAAGCTAAAAATGAGTTTTTTTCTGATTTTCGAATTCAAATTTCAAACCCTTTCCTTGATGAAAACAACTAAATTTTATACAATATAAACTACTCCGCGTCTATTTCAGAATATGTATTTATTTTGTAAAAAACGGGTTTGAAAACGTGTCAAAAATAGACTTGAAAACGCCCCATCGGGCGGCCGAGGTAGGAGACGATGAACAGTGTTTTTTTTTTTTTTTTTACGATTTTTCAAAATTTCATTATACAATTAATTATCCATATTACATCTATTGTATTTATTTCTATTAAATTGATTTATTTTTCTAATTTTCATTCCTAGCTTTAATATTTGTAATTTGCAAATTCAATTATACTAAACTAAGTATTTATTTTGACAAAAAATGTCAAAATGAGATGTCTACAGCTGCCCTCTTTGTGATGAGGTTTTTCAAAACCTTACACAAAGATAAAGTAGACCTCATTTTGACTTTACCTCGTTTGGAATTCCCACTTCTTGAGCGGGGTGAGAGCTTTTCATGTTCTGATATGCTCATGGATCACTTCTTGGGCAAGGATGCTTCATGTACTGAACCATCCTTGATTCAGGTCTCATGTACTGAGTCCTTACTTGAAAAGAGGTCGTTTTCTGAACGGAGATAGAACTGTTTCTTGAGCAGATGAAGTTGTTTCTCAAATAGAAATGATTCATGTTCTTGAAGAGAAGGGATGACGCTCCTCTGAGCTAGCGATCCTTAAGCTTGAAAGCAAAGAAGGAAGGCGCTCCACCGAGCTTGCGATCCTTAAACTTGAAAAGACTCTTGAAACGTTTCACATGTTCTGGGATATGCTTCATGTCTGAACTGCCTTTTGAATTGGATTGCTTCTTGTGCTAACATTCGTCTCATTTGATACAAGCGCGCTCTTTGAGCTGGCACTAATTTAGATAAGCGCTCCTTGAGCTAGCATTTGATTTGGTTCAAGCGCGTCCTTGAGCTGGCATTTGATTTGGATAGACGCTCCTTGAGCTAGCCTATGATTTAGATTTGATACAAGCGCTTCTTGAGCTGGCACTTGATTTGGATAAGCGCTCCTTGAGTAGCATTTGATTTGGTTTAGGCGCGCTCCTTGAGCTAGCATTTGCTTTATTTGATTCAAGCACGCTCCTTGAGCTGGCACTTGATTTGGATAGCGCTCCTTGAGCTAGCATTTGTCTTATATTTGATTCAAGCACGCTCCTTGAGCTGGCACTTGATGTGGATAGGCGCTCCTTGAGCTAGCATTTGATTTGGTTTAGGCACGCTCCTTGAGCTGGCACCTGATTTGGATAAGCGCTCCTTGAGCTAGCATTTGTCTTAGATTTGATTCAAGCACGCTCCTTGAGCTGGCACTTGATGTGGATAGGCCCCTTGAGCTGGCCTCTGATTTGGTTCAAACGCGCTCCTTGAGCTGGCATTTGATTTGGTTATGCATTCTTGAACTGGGTCTCATGTTCTGATCCCCAAATCTCATGTCCTGAGATCTTGATTTCCTCATGTTTCGCATGGCTTCTAGAGCTAATTTCCTGAAAAACTTAATTCTAGCAATATATTCATTTTCATTTTTCATTCATTTTTTTTTTTTTCAAAACTTACCAGATTCTTATAGAAGCTTCTAAACTTGTCAGACCACTTGGTGAAGTCCGCTCATCACTAGGTTTATTCCGTCAGGCTAGATCTTCACAGTGGCTATCCTTTGAATTGAGTATCTCTGTTTGTCTTTTGATGGTAATTGGATTCTTTTGATGGTCTTGATCGGAATACAGGAGATGGTTCTTTGTATCTCCCTTACTTTGCAGCTTGAACTTATCGACTTCTTATGTTATTGGTCTGAAATAGGTATTTCTTTAAGAAAAGATCAAATCTCAAAGTATTAGAATGTTTTTATAACTTTATCAATTGCTCAAATCTCTCTCTCACGTACACTCATTTTAAAAATTTGAGAGATATAAGGATGAAGAAAGCTTATCAATTGAAGTGGATGGTCAATGATTGATCTGATGATTGGGGACGCTAGAGATATCTTTTTGTCGATAGATAACAAAAATTAGATCACACATAGACAAAGTAGTCAACACATTTCTGAACTTGATAGAATTTTCATTAATTTCTCAAGAGTAGTACAACTTGACCGCATCAGAATTTACAGGGTCTTTCAAATCTGGACCATCCACTCTAGAATATAGTGCACCACCAGGCACCCTCTTTACTACATATGGTCCTTCGTAATTAGGAGTAAACTTTCCTCTAGGATCTTGAACGTTCGGAGTACTTTTCTCAAGACTAAGTCTCCTTCTTTGAAATTTCTCGGGCGAACTTTCTTATTGAATGCTCGAGCGATTCTTTGCTGGTAAAGCTGACCATGATATAAGGCGGTCATCCTCCTTTCATCAATGAGATTTAACTGATCAATCCTATTTCTACCCATTCAGCTTCATTCAATTCGGTTTCTGCAATATTCTGAGTGATGGAATTTCAACTTCAACTGGCAAAACTGCTTCCACACCATATACTAATGAATAGGGGTTGCCCCTGTTGATACCTAATGGATGTTCGATAGGCCATGAGTGCAAAGGGTAGCATCTCGTGCCAATCTTTGTAAGTGATAGCCATTTTTCTATTATTTTCCTGATGTTCTTGTTGGCTGCTTCAACTGCCCCATTCATCTGAGGTCGATATGGGGTAGAGTTCCGATGTTTGATTCCAAAGTTTTGGCACAATTCAGACATTAATTTGTTGTTCAAATTGGTACCATTGTCTGTAATGATTGTATCAGGGACTCCATATCTGGCTATGATATCTCTCTTGATGAACTTGACAACTACTCCTTTGGTAACATTAGCGTACGAGAATGCTTCAACCCATTTAGTAAAATAGTCGATCGCCACTAATATAAATCGGTGACCATTTGAGGCTTTTGGCGAAATTGGTCCTATCATGTCCATACCCCACATTGAGAAGGGCCAAGGTGAAGATAATGACTGCAATTCTTTGGGAGGAGCATTCATCTTGTTGGAGTATATCTGGCACAAGTGGCAATGTCTCACGTGTTTAATACAATCTGATTCCATAGTTATCCAGTAACCCATCCTCATAATCTTTTTAGCTAGCATATATCCATTCATGTGAGGTCCACATATCCCTTCATGGACTTCCTCATCAACATATCTGCTTCCGCCTCATCTACGCATCTCAAGAGAGTAGTATCAAATGATTTTTTGTATAATGTATTACCACTGAGCATGAAATGAACTGCTAAGCGTCTTAGTGTTCTTCGCTCCTTGTTGAAGCATTTTCAGGGTATTTGCCATCTTGGAGGAATTCTTTGATATTAGCATACCAGGGATCTTTCCTTGGGACTTCCTCGGTATTCAAGCAAAATGCCGGTTCTTCCTCAATGCGAACCTTTAAGGGCTGGATCTCAACTCCATCAGTGATTTGAATCATAGATGCTAATGTGGCTAATGCATCCGCGAACTGGTTCTGGTTTCTTGGCATATAAGTGAATGATATTTCTTTGAATTTCTGTGCCAATTCTAGTAAATATTGATGATAAGGCACCAATTTTGCATCCTTCGTCTTGTATTCTCCTCGTGTTTGAAAGATGATGAGAGAGGAGTCTCCATATACTTCAAGATCATCTATCCATGTCAAGTGCCATCTTGAGGCCCATGATGCAAGCCTCGTATTCTGCCACATTATTAGTATAAGGGAAAGTCAATCTTGCTGAAGCGGGGTATTGTTTACCATCTGGTGATATTAAGACTGCCCCAATTCCACATCCGCATACATTAGCTGCTCCATCAAAGTATAACTTCCATTTAGAGTAGACTGTTCTGATTCTTTATCTGAAGCAATATGCCTTCATCCGGGAATTGAGCTTCTCCATCATCACATTATCTTCAACCGGGTTTTCGGCTAGTTGATCTACAAGTGCTTGACCTTTAACTGAGTTTGATTCACATAAGTGATATCAAATTCTGATAACAACATCTGCCATTTGGAAATTCTCCCAATCAACCCTGGTTTCTGAGCCAAATACTTCAACGGATCATGTTTCGTATAAAGCTCGATAGAATAATACAATGTATATTGTCTCAGTCTGTGCATGATCCACACCACGGCACAACAGGTTCTTTCCACTTCAGTATACTTCTGTTCTCCTTCAGTGAATTTCTTACTCAAATAGTAAATAGCCCGTTCTTTCCCATCTTCATCTTTCTGTCCAAGCATACCTCCCATTGATTCAGGAAGTACCGTCAAATATAGGAAAAGAGGGCGACCAGGTGTTGGTGCTACTAACACTGGTGGATTCATCAGATATTGCTTGATTTCATCAAATGCTTCTTGACAATCTTTATCCCAATCAATAGCTGCATTTTTCCTCAACAATCTGAATAGAGGGCGACATTTGTCGGTTAATTGAGATATAAACCGAGCAATGTAATTCAAGCGTCCCAATATGCCCCTGACCTCTTTGATCGTCTTCGGGGGAGGTAATTCAAGTATGGCTTTAACTTTATCGGGTCAACTTCTATTCCTTGTTGACTGACTACGAATCCCAACAACTTCCCTGAGGTCACCCCAAATGTACACTTTTCGGGATTCAACTTAAGATGGAATTTCCGTAATCTATCAAATAATTTCCTCAATATTTCCACATGATCCTCATCTTCCTTAGACTTAGCAATCATATCATCACATATACTTCGACTTCTTGATGCATCATGTCATGAAACAAGGTGACCATCGCCCTTTGATATGTTGCCCCGGCGTTTTTAAGGCCGAAAGGCATGACTTTGTAGCAGAATGTTCCCCAAGTAGTAATGAAGGTTGTCTTGTTTTATCCTCTTCTGCCATTTTAATCTGATTATATCCCGAAAAGCCATCCATGAATGAAAATAGATGGTTTCTAGCCGTATTATCCACCAAGACATCTATGTGAGGTAAGGGGAAATTATCTTTGGGCGTGGCTTGGTTTAAATCGCGAAAGTCTACACAAACTCTAACCTTTCCATTCTTTTTAAGTACCGGACCACATTAGCCACCCATTCAGGATAATCGGATACCTCTATAAAACCGACTTCCAACAATTTCTTTACTTCTTCTTTAATCTTGAGCAAGATATCTGGTCTAAATCTTAATTTTTGCTTCTTTGGTTTGATATCTGCTTTAGTTGGTAATTTATGAACCACTATAGAGGTATCCAAACCAGGCATATCTTCGTAGGACCATGCAAACACGTCTAAGTAATCAGTCAATAATCTTATCAATCTTTCTCGTTGCTCAGCGGATAAGGTGGTGCCTATTTTCAAATTTTTAGGCTCATCTTCAGTTCCAATATTCACTACTTCTGTAGGTTCACTGATCTCAATTCTGCCTTGTTCATATTTTTGCCAACTTTTCTCTATCCCAGTGTGATCACTAATGTCATGTTCAACGACTAACTCATTAGGGTTAGAAATGATATCAGTATTTTCGTTATCTATCGATGCAAGATATCTCTTACTTTCACCATTATCATCAGATCTGAAAAAAACAAGGTAAAGAAAGAGAAAAAGAAGAAATGTGAGAGAAAGAGAAAAGAGATGAAAGAAACAAAGAATCTTTATTAATGACTATGATTCATGGAGTACATTTGAGCAATTGATAAAAGAAACAAAACATAAAACCCTTCATGAATTCAACCCTTACTCAAAGGTAACCCTAGAGTTATTAAGGGGATAGTGAACCAATTATTCAACTCCCGAACTGGAGGGAGCTGCAAGAAGGCTCCAAACCGATGCAGTATCTGGTTTCTGGACATGAGCCGGTTGTGGGAATGTGACTTTGATATCTGGAGACTCGATAGGGGTATTATACCATTCTTCTCCTTTCTTCTTTCGGGCTTTCTTTTTCATCTCTTCTATCTCAACCGGAGTAGGACATATCCCAGTCCAAATGTCCCTAAATGTCCCTCTTTTGAATCATATTGGCTTCTTCAAAGATTTGTAAACCAAAGTCTTCGGATCCTTCTTCGCCAATATAGGGTATAGCAGTGTCTTTGAAGATAGCATGGTCTTGTTCTCCTAATACCGTAACGATTTGTCCATTTGTTATAAACTTGACCATCTGATGCAGACTAGACGGTATTGCCCCAGCTGAGTGAATCCAAGGCCTTCCAAGTAACAAATTGAATGATCTTGGTATGTCTAGAACTTGGAACGGAATAGTAAAGTCTTGTGGGCCAATAGTAACTTCCAAGTCTATTTCTCCTGATATGCCTCTCTTGGATCCATCAAAAGCTCTAACAATAGTAGAACTGGACCGGAGGTTAGATGCATCGATACCAAGTAAGTTCAAAGTAGCCAATGGACAAACATTCAAAGACGACCCATTATCGATGAGGACTCGGGCTACAATCATTCCATTACATTTGGCCATTATGAATAGGGGCTTCGTGTGTTGAGTGCCTTCTGCTCCCAACTCATCAGGTGAGAAAGAGATTTGATCCAAAGCAAATACCGAATTTACTACATGTTCCATTGTTTCAGTAGCAACACCTTCGGGAACCTTGATTTGTTGGAGTATCTTAAAGAGAGCCTCCCGGTGTTTTTCAGAAGTCATTAACAAACCCATTAAGGATATTTGAGCCGGGACTTTAGCGAGTTGATCAGCAATCTTATAGTCACTTATCTTCATAATCTTGGTCAATGCTGTTTTCTCATCAGATTCCTCCTCCTTTTTCTTATCTTTTCTTAGTGGGAAGAATTCCTCTGCTAATGTTTTCTCTCTTTCGGGCTCTGAAGCTTTCCCAAGTTTTCCGACCATGGGCCTAGGAACTTGATTAACAGCTTGATAGTTGAACGGGGCGGCTTTATAGTCTTTCGGTGCAATGGCACATGGAATTGATACCTCATCGATTTCACCTCATATGGGGCTTCTTTCTGCTCTCCTTGACATTGGATAACTATCTTCTTTGGATTGGACTGGATCATTCCGATAAAAGGCTCGGGTTCTTCAATCGTGATCATGTTGATCGTGGGCCCATGGTTTGGGAGAGGATTGGTGTTGACATTAGGGGTCGGGGTTTCAACGAAATCTAGTTGGACCAATTTAGCATCAATGAGGTCTTGAATCTTGTTCCGAAGCCTCCAACAATAGTCAGTAGAATGACCTATTTGCCCCAAATGATAATCGCATTTTTGCTCGGGGTTATAATATCTGGGTTTGTAGTCTTCTCTAGGTGTTTCAAAGGTGATCAGATTGTCAGCTCTAAGCCGGGCTAGAACTTGGCTAAGGGGTACGGGAATTTTGGTGAACTGTCTTCTGGGTCTATTGAATGGTTGGTTTTGGGATTGTGGTTGTTGTGACGGGTGAAGGGTTGATTAGTGTTTGGGGTTTGTTGGTAGGTGTAGGATTGAGTAGGTTTAGTGTATGGGGTTGAGCTGACTACACTGACAGTGGTATCCTTCCCTTTGTTATTGTTGGAGTACTTGAAATTTGTAGCCTTTTTCTACATGGATCCTCCCGGTAATAATGGCACTTTCAATTCTACACCCGGCCAATACTATCTCAGAGAAATTAGCAGTAGTGTGTCCAATGAGATGAGTAAAGAAGGGTTCTTCTAAAGTATTGATGAAAGTGAATGTCAAATCTTTCTCCGGGATAGGGGTAGATACCATAGATGCCATTGATCTCCATCTTTGAGCATATTCCTTAAAGGACTCATCTTTCTTCTTCCTCATATTACTTAAATCCCACATAGAAGGGGCCACTTCAATATTGAACTTATATTGATTGTAGAAAGCCCTAGCCAATTTGTCCCAAGTATTAATCTCATCAAGATCCAAATGAGCATACCATGCTAAAGCTGGACCGGTAAGGCTATCCTGAAAAGTTTGGATCATGAATTGCTCATATTGAGTGTACCGGCTCATCTTCCTCACATAGAGCCTAGTATGCAACTTTGGACAACCAGTACCATCATACTTTCAAAGTCGGGAATCTTGAACTTCTCGGGAAAGCTCCCGCTTCGATTGTAGGAAAGCTTGTGATTCCAGTTTGATCAAATCCTTCCATTTTCTCAAAAACTTTGAGTTTCTCATTGAATTGAGAAAGAAGCCTTTTCTCCATTTCTTTGTTTTGAGCCTCAATTTCCTTCTTAAACTCAGAAGAATCGGTTTCGACAATGGCTAGTGGTTCATGATTAATTACTTGTTCCTCAATAGTTTGACTATCAGTTCCTTTCTTTACCCCAGAATGTCCTGCGGTAGTATCTTGAGGGGCCTTAAGGTTTTGCGTGAGAAGATTCATTTGCTCGGCCATTCGGAATACCATTTGTTCCAAAGTAGTGAGCCTTTGCTCGGACATCGCATTGGAATTACCAGAATTATTGTCGTTGTTGCTAGCCATTCTGGATTTAGACCTAGTGATGATGGACTTCGAACCGGGTCTGACCGTTTAGGAGCTATCTTTTAGAAACTGATGTTCAAAAACAAAATTTCCATAGTTTAGTGAAGAAAATGTATATATTATTATATATTTATTATATGATTCTCAACAAAATGAGCAAACGGTTAGCGGTTAATAATACACAAAAACAAATAAAGGTAGCAAAGAATATACAAGAATATATATGGAAAAGAAAAACGCATGCGCATGTAAATTGAGATGATGATGAAACTTTGTAGCAAAAAACCATTTTATTTCATTAAAGCTGAATTTACTCAAGGAGTCAAATACATGACCTAAACATGACAAAACCGAAAAGCTAAAAAAGAAAATCATCCTAAACCAAACGCCTAATCTTGCTAGGACACTCTGAACGGTCCTTCAGCTCCTCAATAGTCCTTTTTGCCATCCTTGGTTGAGCTTCAAGTGCTTGAACCTTGCCTTGAGAATCTTGAACTTCCTTTTCCATCTCTCGATCCTTCTTCTTCATCTCGGGAGCTTGAAATTCCAACTCGTTCACTTTTGCCCTTTGGCTGAGGATGTATTCTTTAGTGGCTCGGTATTTCTTCGTCTCAGTATTAATGGGGTCTATCATGTAGATCGTCTTGATTTCTCTTGTCTCCCATTTGGCTTGTATCGATCCTAGCCTTCTCTCTCTTTGTGCCAAAGGAACACTCGGGTCATCATACTCCATAGTAAACTCCTTTAATGATGGCTTGCTAGTTATATCTTGAAGTGCTCCATATTGTCTTATCACACAAGCCGGATAATATCCCGTGGACCCGGTCAAACCAATCAAGGGAATTGCCGCATATTCCCTACATTCGGTTATTGCCGTAGGAGAATGGAAACATTTAGCAACCCAAAGGAAATTGTGAGCTTCTAGATCTGGGAGTAAGTGCACCCATTCATCAATCCTTGGAAGATCTTGAATGCGAACTCTTTCACTAAAGCTTAAAATAAGATCATAACTATCTCTAATGTGGCAAGCCAGACTTAAATTGCTCCCATAATCTCTAGTGTGGCTTGCAAACCATACTATCAAGAGTGCCATACTAGACTTGAATTTCCCATGGCCTTTTTTCTTCAGATGGTTGAGAGATCTATTTTGTTCAGCAAGCAAGGCCGGGATATAAGACTTTCCTGCCAAGAACTGGTCCACTAATTCTAATACCCGATAGTGGATGAAAAGATCCCCATTCGGGAAGAGGATAGTACCGAGTACGGCAGCTATAAAAGCGTTGATGCGATTTTGCTCCCATGCTACTACACCTCTACAGAAGATAGGCTTATTGCCCTTGTAACTATTTGGAGATCCAAACCACTTGAATAAATCGGAAAGCCGAATGGAGAACAAATTGCAATTCTTGAGGGCTTTAGACACATCGGTCTTCTTAATTCCTAAAAAGGAGTTGAACAAGTTGATCGGCCCTTTACTAAGTTAAGGAGCATATATTCCTGCATCAGTTTGTGGAGCTTGAAGAAGCCTCGTGTATTCCTCAATAGTAGGACTCAAAGTGTGCTCACCAAGGCAAAAGGCAGCTTCATCAACATTCCATAAGTGAACTAAGGCCCTAAAAAGATGAATGGGGACCTGGACCTTTGGTAGAGAAAGAATAGGTCCCAAACGGTCTTCAATAAATCTTCTTTGTTCTGGCTTGAAAGTTTGTAACCACTTGCTTAAAATGGGCATCGGACTAGTAGGCTCATGAACATGGATCTCGGAGTAAGACGGGCCCACATACTATCTGCCATTTCTTTATTCTATTACAAAGAGATGTGTTACAACACGGTATATACATTTACATGATACACTAAACTAAATACAAAGACAAAAACGAGGTTACAAAGATTTTACAAGACACATTTACATAACGGATTACAAGGAAAAGTTAACTCCTATAAATTCAGCTTTTGTTTTGTAAAGCAATTTTGAAAAACATTTTGATTAGCCACAAAGCTTGATCATCACCTCCTTTATGTTGTGAATGCAAGAAGGGTGGGTTCTAAAGGTCCCCCAATTAATGGGCCATGGGCCACATTAACCGGAGTGGGAGGCTAATTCGTGTCTCGAATGGTGGGTAACCACAACACCCGAGACCTACTGGTGCCTCCCGTCCTAAGTTTACCTAAGGTGGCCCGGGTTTGACCACATCTAGCACACATTTTTTTTTTTTTTCAAAGTAAATATCCCCTCTCATAACTCTATATAGATAAAATCTGCACATAAGCACACGGTTAGCACAAATATGTACAAATATACAAGATATAAAAAAAAGAAAGCAATTTATATATGAAAGGCATAAAGTGGCTAGCCCTCTAAAAAGGTCCCCAGTGGAGTCGCCAAGCTGTCGAGCCTGGTTTTTTTCTCGATTTCCTTTAATCCGATTCGTACTAAACCCTAACCCATTCAATACGAATCCTCGACTAAGAATTAAAGGAAATTTTTAATTTTAAAAAATATTTTGGAGTCGCCACTCGACTAAAGTCGAGAAAAAGAAATAAACCAAAACCAATGGGTAGGTTGATTTTGGCTTTGCTACTGATCTGCGAAAAAATCGTTTTTCAAAAAAAACGAGAACCAGAAATTAACTTGAGTTCGGGGGCTAACCTATTAAAACCTAAACGGTTACCACTTCAACTTTCCAAATTTAAATTGCTTTATTTTAAAACCTAATTTCAAAATCTAAACTATTTATCAGGATCCAATTAACTAAACATATGTCTAATATGCATAAAAAATACTAATCTAATTCCATCAATGATCATATATAATCTAAAAACTCGAAATATTCAAATTAATCAAACATTATCAAATTCTATCAATATTCATATATTCTAAACTAAACAAATCAAATAAATTCACAAAAATAATTTTTTACATATTTTAAGTCGCCCATTTCGGTGCCTACGTACCCGCTAATCGGGATCAGACCACACGTAGTTCTTTTAGAAAAATTTAGTTTGTTGGTTAATTTTAAAATTTATCGAAATCTTTTCGCTTAAAGTTCATTAAGTTTGTTAATTTTTTTTTTTTTAAAAAATACATATCTTTTAACATGAACCCTAAATCTATCAAATTAGGTTTTAGCAATTTTATGGAAAATCGGATTTTTCTAGGTGACAAAAATTTTGAACAAGAAATCATAACCACATATCATGCATATCAATTGATCATACATATCATCAAGAATAAAAATATTGTAAGGAATATCAATATTTAACAAGCTAATTTCAACAAATCAATATCATGGCATAATCAAGATTTATACATCATTGACATTACATTATGAAGGGCAAGATTTTAATATGGTTTCATATATGGTGAAATCATAAAATTTAATATCATTACAATCAAGGTCATCACTACATTATGGCACAAAAGGAATATTGATGACTATTATCATACATGATCACACAATCTCAAATACTGTAAACCTAAAACTCTAAAAAAATTTCATATATTCCTCATGATTAGGGCATGATTATAGATATCAATAACAAGATCTTAAGGTAATTCTATGAACACATATCTAACATGATATATATATATATATATATATAAATTCAATTTTATCACAGGAAAACAAAATCATTACTATATTAATGCAAAAAGATAAAACAATCAAAAACTATATTATGACAATTTAAACCCTAAATTTCAAATTAATATTTTTAGAACAAACATTCATTGACATTGACTAATTTCATATATCTTCTTAATCATAAAAATATCTCAACTTATAATATCATGAATAACTATTCACAAGATTCAACATAATACGATGCACCATTACAATTCCAAAAACTTTAATTGAATAAAGAATAACATATATCCAATATCATGCCTTGTTCAAAATGGTTATATCAATACCAAGATCACGGGTATTTAGACAATATTATAAAATAATTTCATAAACGTATAAAATCACAATATATATGTCTAATATAAACATTGAAATAACATCTCGTACACTTTTGGACAATTCACTTTAAGCCTAAAACTTTAGTTTAATCAAAATTTTCACGTTAATAATAAAACTTTTCCCTAAAAACCTAATCATCATGACGAAAAGCAAATATTCATTGATAAAATATATATATATATATATATATATTATAATGACTATACTATCTTGATTCAAACTAATACTAATTTCACATATTTTATTTTATTATTATTATTTTTTTTTAGAAACACAATATATTTATAATAGATTTTGAATATTATAATTATATACTAATTTTTCATTTTTCTTATTTTTATTTTCCTATTTATTATTATTATTATTATTATTATTATTATTTATTATTATTATTATTATTATTATAGAAGCTTACCTGCACTGGAGCAATGGATTCTGGACGCGCGAGGAATTGAATGAACAACGGAGACGCGGCTGCGATGGCTTGGAATTCAATCGGCTGGAATTCCAACGACTGATTTGCGCATGGAAATTGGCCGACAACGACGAAAGGGAAGGATCGGCTGGAATGAAATGCGGAGGAAAACTGACGGAGCTCTGGTGAAGATTTGGCCGACAAGTAAGAACTCCGGTGAACTCCAATTTAGCCGAGAACGTCGGTAATGATGGGTTTTGGCAAAATTGATTTATGGGAATGGAAGTTCTCGACTTCCTGAATATCAAATGATTGTTTGATTTTTCTTTTCTTTGCTTTTTTGTCTTCCGTTTTCGTTTTTTTTCTTCTCTATTTATAGATCTAAATTTAGGGCTTTTTTATTATAATCCGAAAAACAAATTACAACTATTAATTAGTTGTCATTAACATGAAAATAGCTGTCATTACCGTTAGATTTTGAACGTTAAACAACGAAAATCTCGGATTTTGCCTTTTTTTCCGGAAGCTAAAAATGAGTTTTTTCTGATTTTCGAATTCAAATTTCAAACCCTTTCCCTTGATGAAAACAACTAAATTTTATACCAATATAAACTACTCCGCGTCTATTTTCAGAATATGTATTTATTTTGTAAAAAACGGGTTTGAAAACGGGTCAAAAATAGACTTGAAAACGCCCCATCGGGCGGCCGGAGGTAGGAGACGATGAACAGTGTTTTTTTTTTTTTTTTTTTACGATTTTTCAATATTTCATTATACTATATTAATTATCCATATTACATCTATTGTATTTATTTCTATTAAATTGATTTATTTTTTCTAATTTTCATTCCTAGCTTTAATATTTGTAATTTGCAAAATTCAATTATACTAAACTAAGTATTTATTTTGACAAAAAATGTCAAAATGAGATGTCTACAAAAGTCAAGGCTAAGTTATGGGCATTTCAACCAATTATATTCTATTGTTAGTCTATTTCTTATTACACTTTATTGTCTAACTAAAGGTTATGGGCATTTCAGTCCTTTCTTGCAATCAAATCTCTAATTGCATTTCCTCCTTGTTTTCTATAGGCAATAATAGTATTTGAAACCCACAACATAAAAAATCAAATGTTTGGTTGTATGGTCTGAATTAGACAACATCTCACAAGTAGAACTCATTAATACAAAACAAAAGAAATCTAGAGATAACCATCTTAACCTTAGAATGTTATTGTTTATTGGATCCTCTATGTTTCATATTCATTTCTAATACATTTCCTCTCCATTCCTCATATAAAGTAGTGGAAATTAAGAAGCCACAACATTAACTATCAAAAGATTGATTGCAAAACCTTGATCATATAATAGTTAATAACAGAGTCAATAAGTAGCTACTTGACAATTTTATTTACTCACATGAAAAAAAAATCCCATCTTTGGCTTTATATTAAGCCACTCTCATCCGGGTCCATGATGACAACTCTTTCACTATCCAATTCTAAGGGCTTAATAGGTACAATCTTACTCTCTTAATCACATGTTCTCAATGCATCCTAATTAATTAGTCATCTCATTTCCCTCTTTATTATGTAATTTTATTTACTATAACATCCTTTTTTGAAAGCTTTGCCATTTTTAATGCTTGCTATGTGTAGATCTTTACATATGCTTTGCATTGAGAGAGAGAGAGAGAGAATCTTACCTTTCCTTAGATAATGCTTTTGTTCTGTTGGTGTTATATACTTGAGAGTGGAGTTTGGACTTGGCTTAGATGGTCCTCATACATTGTGAGAGGAGCGAGCTTCCAAAATAAGTACACAAGAGCTAAGAGATGCTAGGGGTGGCCTTTAGTGTCAACACTTTGATGCTTTAGTCAGTAGATGTTTTAAGAGAGTGAGAATATAACCACAACTAGAGAGGGTTTAGACACTAGAGTCCTTAGAAAAGTGTTGTTAGAATTATGGCAATAAGATAAAATTTAAGCTATTTCTTCTTACCATTTTCTTCTATACCTCAGAGGATATTTATAAGAAAGAGGTGGACCTTTATTGTGCAAGACATAACCCTTTGATATTTGTCTTCTATAGGTGGTGGGGAGAAAATCCTATAGGAGGAATGTTAACAGATGGTAATCTCTTAGATGGTACCAACTGACGTGGTGACTTTTTCTATCCTCTTATGTTGGGAGCTTGATGAGCCAACCTAAGACTTGGAGGGCTAGTTAAGATAAGATTATTAACAAACTCAAAGCTATTACATGCTTCCCTAGCTTGAGCCTGCATTTATCTCTACTAATGGTCAAGTATGAATTAGGAATGCAACCGGGACGGGTATACTAAAACCCAAACCCAAACCTGATACCTAGTAGGGTTCCTGAAACCCATCCCAAACCCTATAGGATTTTTTTCCATGAACCCAAAACTCGCTAAACAAACCCTATAGGGTACCCGTCCCAAACCCTATAGGGTTTTTTCATCTTTTTCTATTTCCAATATTTTCCTACTTCACAAGCTAAGAAGAAAACTCTTATCATTACTTATACAATCCTCTTTATAAAATACCATTTTCATGGGAAGAAAATCAAAAGTGCCTTAGGAAACCAAATTAAAGAGAATGTAATGTTCATCACAACATTTATCAAATCACAATACACATTTTAAAGCGAAATAAAAATTAGACAAAGCAAAAGCATCTCTCATCAAATTACAATACAAATTTAAAATCCTCATAGATTTCACTACTCATTTTCATCTTCTTCTTCATTTGTCTTCATACCTACAAAAAAAAAAAAAGGAAAAACATTTCCGATGCATTAGATATATGGTGAAAGCATTTTTTTTTTAAATAAATAAATTTACTAGTCTCTTACCACTTGATTTAATAACTATCTAACTTTGAGTACACATCAATGCCTCTATGGTATCTACTTTAAGTCGATTTCTATATGAACTAATTACTTGACTGCCGGTACTAAATGCAGATTCAGATGCAATTGTGGATACGGGAATAGCTAGTATATCTCTAGCTACCTCTGCTAATGTAGGATAGTTCATTACACTCACTTTCCACCATTCAAGAATATCAAACTTAGAGTTTTCCACCCAAGACTCCACAGGTTCTTCTAAATAATGGTCTAACTTTGACTTTGCCTGGACATTAGTGGTGGTAGTTTTCAAATATTCTAAATAACATTCCATAATAGGATCAATTGAAGTTAGAGCACTAGTGCCACTGCCACCTCCTGAAGGATTTGGAGAAGATCTACCATCTGAGCTCTTATTTTGGCGAGATTTAGATCTACCTTGATATTCTTGAATTAGTTCATAAGCAGTACCCTTGACATTTTGTATCTCTTTAGAAGCATTCACTCCAAAAACCTTACGAAACACAAAATCCACCGCTTCATCTTAAAGCGAGGATCCAACACAGTACATACAACCATAATGACATGAACATCACCCCAATATTTAAATTTTCAAACTTTTCAAACATCTTTTTAGCCATGACACTAATATTCAAATCAAGAGAATCCTTCCATTCAATCAATGCATTTCTAATTGTATATACTTTTCAAAAATAATAATTTGCAGTCAGATAATTAGTACTGAAAATAGGCTAGATACCTCATAAAAAATAGCCAACTTTTTGCATATTTCTTCAGCCAACTCTCAATCATCATTGAAGGAAAACTTTTATAATGTCTATCCAAATGTTGAACTCTATAAAAGACTTCTTTATATCTAATGGCAGTAAGAAGCATGTTATATGTTGAATTCCATCGAGTCTTGCAATCCAACAAATCCTTCTACTGTATGAGACATCTAGCTGCTTGCAAGCTTCCCCAGATTTCTCAACTTGTGATGGAGTTGCTGACAAAAACTGGACACTATCACGAATCTTCTCTATTGCACTTTCTATCACAATTACACCATCTCTAACAATTAAGTTCAAAATATGCGCACAACAACGCATATGCAATATCTTCCCACGAAGAATTAAATGATCCTTTCGCAACTTTAATAACAGAGTTGCAATCATTGCATCATTTGTTGAACAATTATCTATAGTGATAGTAGATAATTTTCTATGTAGATTCCATGCCATCAATGAATCAAATAATCCCTCAGAAAGATTTTCATTTGTATGTGGAGTTGGAACATACAAAAAACTGCATATGAATGTAACAATAATTAAAAGAGATTCTAATTTTCAGATACATTAGAAAGAATATATACAAGTATAGAGACTTACTTCAAGAGTGTGCAATAACAGTCATGTATCCCTTTTTCTGATTTGAAGTCCACATATCAGTTGTTATTGCCACTCGAGAATTAAGCCCTTTCAGTTGCACCTTCAAATTTTCCTTTCTACATTATAAATGCTCAAGATTTCTTTCTTTATGGTTGTACGACTCACATGCTGAATAAGAGGCTGAATACTCTCTATGTACTCTCTAAAATATTCATGCTCAACTATTGAAATAGGATACTCATGGACAACAATTGCCTTTGCAAGTTTCTGCCTAGCAGTTTCTTGATTAAGAGTCCAGTTTCCTATTGTCAAGCTACTACTGTCACTCTCACTTCGGTTTCTTTCCATTGACAAGAGATATTGTCTAAGGTCTCCATGATTGTTTCTTTGAATGCACTTTTTTAAGTGATTATGCAAGTGCTTGGTGCCATTTTTACTTACTGCTTTCAATCTTTTTGAACAATGGTTGCAAATTGCAACTTCCTCCCCATCGATCGTTTTCTTCACCATCTCAGACCATACGGAAGAAGTCAACTTACGCTTGTTGGGGTTGTCTGTCTGATTGGCGCTACTTGCTACAAGAGAGCCTGATGTAATTGTTGGTTTTCTTGGTCTAGGTGGTAGAGATGGGCTTTCCATAGGATCAAAATCATTGACATTTTCCTCCATATTCATCCACATCCATACTCAAATTAACTGCATGAAAGGATAATATTAAATATCATATCAATGGAATTGGAATAAAGAACAATATATCAATGGAAATATCAAGAGTTTTATCTCATATTAAATTAACTAAAGTGTGTCTTTGTTTCATGAACTTTAGGTGTCTGTGTCCCCTTCATTATCATCATTGCATTATATCTTGTCATGTTTTCATTCCAACAACAAGATTCAAGAAGTCAGACTCATTTATAGTTTTTCAAAATTTTAAAAGAACAAAATTTGTCCTATTACTAGAAACTTATATTCCGAAAGACTAAGATGTTGGTGAAATTTGTAAACCCTAAGTATCTTTCTTAGTAAAATTCTAACTTGGCTTGCGTCAGAATAACATCCACCGTTAGGTAGGCCAAATTCTTTTTCCCAAATTAAAGCCGTTCCATATTTCCCATTTGCACCATAGGTAAATTTATTTATTTTTGTTTTCCTGGTGTTTTTTATGCTCCTTAAAATATTCTGAAGAAAATGCCAATGATCTATGGCCAATATAAGCACGGAACTATCAAAACTAAATTTATTAATTATATTTTTAAATGATAATAAATTAAATATCAATAATATATATTATACTTGTTTTACATATTTACATAATTTATTGATGATAAATTTTATAAAGTATTACACACTAACATAGTTAAAAAATTATTAAAAAATATTTTGTAAAAGTAAGTTGGGATGCTCTTATAGATGGTGTTCAATGGATCCAAATTTTTTAAATTAATTTGTCCTATTACAAATAAATAAATTTTTTAAATTAATCTATTCCTTATAAAAGAATTGATTATTGTTAAACAAATTTCAATCAGCTACATCGTAAAACTGCATTTTAAGAATTGCGAAAACCAAACAATCCTTGGGCTCCGTTAGTTTTTCCTTAAAAAAGTTTGTCGATCTACGAAAAAGAACAATTCAATTTTCACCAGATCTAGGAAAGAGAGAGTCATCTTCTTTTAATGCACGAATAGTTCACCAAAATTAAGATAAATAAATTCATATGACATGCATATAAGAAAACAAAACAGTTAGAGTCATGCATTACCGAGATCCGCGAGCAACGATTGCGAGAAGGAAAATAACAGCAGATCTATTTGTTGTTCCAAGCAAAAGCGACGTCCGACGGTCCTTGAGCTACGATTGTGATGCTGAAGGAAAATAAAAGCTGGTTTGGGAGGAGAAGGAGTGGAGGACTGAGGTCTGACTTTTGAGGAGTGCGGCGGCGAATGAGAGGAGAGGAGATTGGAGAGTGAGGACTAAGGATTTAGGGTTTTTTAGTTTCTTTTAATAATTTAATAAAAACAAAAAGAAAAAAAAAGCTGCCTTTGACGTGATTGGACGAGAATAGGATTACAGGATGGCAGAAGAATCAAAAGATTAAGTCTGATATATATATATATATATATAACGGGTTGGGTTCCCAACGAGTTTTACATCTATCTCAAAACCCATCCAAAACCCTATAAGGTTTTATTATTAATCCAAAAACCCGTCCCAAACCTTATAGGGTATTACCTTATAGGGTATTTATCGGGCTTGGTGGGTCGGGTACCTATAAAAACCCACCTGCTTGCATCCCTAGTATGAATCATGGCCTCTTAGGCTAAGTTTGACCAATTGCTTACCATAATGAACAAGCTTAACCCATTTCAACTCAATTCTAGGCCCCATAACAATCCTAATTCCCTAATTCAAGAAGTAAACCTACTATGTGTGTGTTGAGTAGCTCCCAAGCCAGGGTCATTCTGCACATTCCTCTTAGTTACCATAGGTTCCACACAGGGGACAATTAGACATGGAATAGTGGGACTTGCCCCATGTGCTTGACAACTTCTGCTAACCACCCACTATTTTATGATAGCATGATGCACAATCGTCTGGAGTCTATCTATTATAAGTACCTCTACTAGGCATCACTGGCAAGACTATGTGACTCCAATTCCTCCTCAGAATTGAATTTATACACATCTGAGATGAAATTTAATTTAAGCATTAGAGTGGCAGTGCCAGACAACCTTCTAGCATTTCATTAAATGTGTTTTGTTTTACAGGCCCAATGTAAAGCCTAAACTTAACAATTATCAACATCTCTACTAGATTTAAACTAACGACAATGCCTAAACTGTATACATCGATTTTAAAAGGTTCATTTATAATACTATTTGCAATAATTAAAAACATGCACATCAATAAGAGTCTTACTGCTTCATAGAATTTTATGTAGATTCAACCTATACATATAAAAGCATTAATAAATTGCAAAACACACTTATTTCTATTTAAAACTTATTCCATCTATTTTTCCTCTTAATACTGGTATGGTTTAGGGAAAGAGGAGGGAAGAATGGGAAGGAAGGAAATGAAAGGAAAAATTTTCAAATTGATTGTTTGTCTTGAAAGGGAAAGTATGGAAAGAGAATATGGAGAAAAATTTCGCATGAACCGATTTATTTTATTCCCTTAATATATGAAAGAGACAAGAGAAAATAAATATGTGTGTATATATATATATATTGAACTCATCGCATCACAACTCCTTTAATTATCTCCTCATCCTCTTCCTCTTCTACTTTATCTTCTTCTTCTTCTAAGTATTATTACCTTTAAAAGGCACATTAGTGATTTTGTATTCCATCTTATTTTATCATAAACAATAATAAGAATTCCTTTTCCATTTTTTCCCATCCATTAAAAGGAATTAGGTTTTCTCGTAAGTCGTTTCTCCATATTCTCTTCACTCATATCTTCTATTAGGAGGCCATATCTTTTATTAAACTTGAATGTATTTAAGCCTAGACCACTTCATACACAAGGCAAATGTTGTATAGGGTTACCTTAAATACAGAAAACTCTACTTTACGAACCCTAATGCCTTTAACCTTCGGCATCGACTTCTTCTTCAAAAGGCAAGTCTTCATTATCCAATTCTCTCTCTATGCAAGAATTATAAACAAGATTTAATTCTTAACTCTAGGTCTGATATTCTAAATGTACCAATTTGTGTATTTGTTTGTAGGTTACCTCTTCGAGCCAGGTAAAAGATCCTTAGAAGAAAGAGAAGAAAATAGGAAGAAGATACTTCATGAATACTTTCTACATAACTCTCTTTTGCCTTTTTCTTCTTATTTATACTTGTTGATGTATGTTATATTTTTTTATTCTCCTATATTTTCTTCTGTTATTGACTTTATATTGTTTGAAACCCTATGTATTAGTAACTTAGCCCGATAACCAATTGGGTTTCTTTCTTATCCTTTTATGGATCGTAACATTTTCCTTTCCTAATTTATTCCCCTCTCAATCATAGTGTAAATCAATTTCGGTTCTCTAAAATATTAAACGACTAATTATGAGCATCATTCACGCAACAACAATGCTTTTAAGGCAAAGCTATAGCCTCTTTCATTAGTATTTTTTTGTGTTTTTTTTTTTTTTTTTTCCTTGGTCGTATTTCCCCGACATCTACTAACACTGTTAATATAAATTTCGTTGTAGTTTTTTTCTTCCTTGAAAATAATTCATTGAAATTTATATGATAAATATGAATAAAACTAGTGCTATTTTGTTGGGTTATAGATCCAACTCATATGGGTCTATAACCAAAGGGAGCCTAAACATATATGTCGGATATATATTTAGAAGACTTTGGAATCAAAGTAAGAATGAACCTATATTCTTTGAACAAGGAAATCCTAAATATATGGTTATATATATTTAGAGGATTTTAAATCAAGATATCCTAAGTATATATATGATATCCTTGGAAGAGGACTTAAAGATAAGGAGTTGTTTGTGCAAACAAAGGATGAAATTGTTGCGTACGTTGGCAATTGAGAGGACAAAGTTGCCGGCCTTCATTAAATCATAAGTCGTATTGATTGCTCTAGAATGCCAAAGGTCAGCACTTAAATCCAAAACTGCCAGCCTTCAATTAAATGTCAAGAACCTTAAGTGTCTGTTTGCATTCCCTTTGTATTGCATATATATTTATCTTATTGTCCTAAGGTTTTGCATGGAACAAGTGTGTGCCTCTTCTTAAGCCTAGATGGAGAGTTCTACAGAGAGAAAAAGAGAAAAGTGAGGAAACCCTAGAGTGAGAAACTTTAGATGAAGCAAATCTTGTTCTTGTTGTAATCCACCAATTTGTGGTGAAGAATTAAGTGATCCACTAGATAGCTCTAGTGAAAAACAAAATTATAATCCCATTATATTGTTTATAGTGGAAGAATTTGAGCACTGCTGGTCCCCTGGTTTTTCACACATTAGATTTTCCACGTTAAATCCTGGTGCTATTTCAATTCTGCATTTTGATTTATATTTTGTTGACTATTGATGGCATTGGCAAGAGGAAAAGGTCGGATCTTTTCCTAAAAAGTGGTATCAAAGCACATGGTTTCAAAAAGAATTAAGGTTTTTGTTGTAGCGCAGATATGGCAGAATCATCGAGTACGATGATCCAATTGAATTTAACAAATTATTCCATATGAAAATCTATGATGGAGGATCTACTGTATTGCAAAGACTTATATTTACCTTTGGGTGGTGACATTACGAAGCTAGAGAACAAATCTGATGCAGATTGGGTAATCATGCATAGGAAAACTATCGATTATATCCGACAATAGGTGGGTCACAGCTTTTATCACCATGTGGCCCAAGAAACAAGGGCGGATGTCCTATGGAAGAAGTTGGAATCCATGTATGAGAGGTGGACGGGCTTGAATAAAATCTTCTTGATCAAGAGAGTTGTAAATCTAAAATATAAGAATGGATCCAACATGACGGAGCACTTGAATGATTTTCAAGGGTTGGTGAATCAGTTGTCGACCATGAAGTTTGTGCTTGAAGATAAGATCCAAGCACTATTGTTGTTGAGTTCCTTGCTTGATAGTTGGGAGACATTGGTTGTGTTTGTTAGAAACTCTGCCCTAGAGAGAACGCTTACCCTTGCAATAGTGAAGGATAGACTGATGAATGAAGAGGCTAGGAGAAAGGATCTAGACACGGGATTTGATTCTAGAGCACTTGTTATTGATAAGCTAGGAACGAATTGTAGAAGCAGGTTTAGAAAATCATCAGATGAAGATGATGAATTAGAGAAATCCAGGGGAAGAAATAAGTCAAGAGGAAAGAAAGATCTCAGATGCTATTATTGTGACAAGCCAGGTCATTTGAAGTGAGAGTGTAGACTCGGGAAGAAAGAGAAGGGTAAAGGTGAAGAAAAGGATGTAGACACAACAGCAGCAGCAAATGATGATGAGATTGTCATTACCTAGGATGAGAAGTGTGTTAGCCTTACTAGTCATGATGATGACTGGGTTGTTGATTTCGGTACCTCTTTCCATATGACTTCACATGTTGAGTTCTTCTCAACCTACACAATTGGAAATTTTGGTAATGTTAGGATGGGAAATGATGATAAATCTAAGATTGTAGGCATTATAAATGTTATTTTGAAGACTAACATAGGTTGCAGGCTCACTCTCAGAAATGTCAGACATATTCTAGATATCTGCCTTAACCTTATTTCTACAGGAAAGATTGATGATGATGGCTATATTCGCTACTTTGGTGAAGGAAGATGGAAACTCACCAAGGGTTCTTTCATTATGGAAAAAGGAAAGAAGAGGAATTCCCTTTACTTAATGTCAATAAAGCTATGTAAAGGAGATGTGAATCTTGTACTCCGGTAGAAATGGAGGAGTTTTAGTTGAAGAATCCCAAAAGCCGCATTAACATTTCTAAATGAGAAGATCTATAACAGATGGAAACCATCAGTTAGATTCGATCCAAATGAGTATGTGATACTTACTGATGGGGGAGAGTCAGATGGTCATAAGAAAGCCATGGGAAATGAGAAGAAGAAAGGAAAGGTTAGAACCATGCAAGATGGACTGAAATTTTTGCATAGAACAAAAATTTACTTGGTAAAATTGCCTAAGGGCAAAGGACCTCTGAAGAATAGATGGGTGAAGACTGATGATAAGAGCTCACAATCAAGGAACAAGACAAAAGCTGGTTGTGAAATATTTCAATCTGACAAAAGGTGCTGCAGGAAGGCAATAGAATTGGGGGTAACCCCCATATGAGTTGGAGAGGGAGATTGTTAGGTTATAGATCCAACTCATATGGGTCCATAACCAAAGAGACCGTAAATATATATGTCGGATATATATTTAAAAGAGTTTAGAATCAAAATAAGAATGGACCAGTATGCTTTGAACAAGGAAATCCTAAATATATAGTTACATATATTTAGAGGACTTTAAATCAAGGTATCTTAAGTATATATACGATATACTTGGAAGAGGACTTGAAGATAAGGAGTTTTTTGTGCAAACGAAGGATGAAATTTTTGTGTACGCTGGCAATTGAGAGGACATGGCCATTAGCCTTCATTGAATCATAAATCGATATTGATTGCTTTAGAATACCAAAGGTCAGCACCTAAATCCAAAACCGCCAGCCTTTAATTGAATGTTGACAACCTTGAGTGTCTGTTTGTATTCCCTTTGTGTTGCATATATATTTATCTTATTATCCTAGGGTCTTGCATGGAACAAGTGTGTGCCTCTTCTCAAGCCTACATAGAGAGTTCTAGAGAGACAAAGAGAGAAAAGTGAGCAAACCTTAGAGTGAGAAACTCTAGATGAAGGAAATCTTGTTCCTGTTGTAATCTACCAATTTGTGGTGAAGAATTGAGTGATCCACTAGATAGATCTAGTGAAGAACAAAATTGTAATTTGATTATATTGTTTATAGTGGAAGAATTTGAGCGCTGCTGGTCCTGTGGTTTTGTTCGCATTAGGCTTTCCACGTCAAATTGTGATGTTATTTCAATTCCGCATTTTGATCTATATTTTGTTGATTGTTGATCGCATTAGTAAGAGGAAAAGGTCGGATAACGATAAGGAGATATCTTCTTAAAATTAAAATATATCTTAATGTTTATTTAGTTTTTTTCAATTATAGTCCATAAATTCTTTTTAATTTTTTAATTTTATTTAATTTTATGATATTTTCAAATTGTCAAAATTTTGGATTGTCATCAAATTTATTAATTTTTCCCCATTCATGAAGCATGTTAACCTTATATTGGTTTACAATTGCTAATTTGATAAAATAAATGTATTAAATATATGTATATATACTATAATAAAAATTCATATAAAATATATTTAGATACATAATAGAAAAAGTGAAAAAGAATTCAATAAAATAGTATAAAATTCAGCCACCTTAACCTACCATGGTATCACCTCAAGGTCAATAAAAAGCTAAAAAGTGATAAAAATGGGTATAAATTTAATAGAGTTGATGGAAGTTTGATGTTGTAAAATTTTTAAAATATTAAGATCGAAATAAAAAAAGAGGAATAAAATAGAAAATTACGTAAATATTAACGACTAAAAGCATGTATATATATAGAGAGAGAGAGGGAGAGAAATATTTTCCGTAGGAAAAAGAACTACTAGGTGTTAAAAATATATGAGCACATTAAAGTACATAGTAAATTTCTTTCAATAAACGTGGGGAGAATCTCTGTCAGTGCGGATCAGGACATACCAAGGGCTGTGTTTTGGACCGTCTATGGAAAAACCAAGAATTCGAGGAATTTCTTCTGCAATTCTTTTTAACTTTTTACATGGAATTAATGGATAATAGCTGGCCAACTACCTGTAATTTTAATTTGTGATAATTTAATGTTTTATTTTTAAATTTTGATAAATTAGTATATGTATTTTCAACCTATATACGATTTAATGCTTTTATTAAATAATATTCAATAGATTTTTATTTTAAGAGCACGATAATAGCAGACTAATACTTTCAATTTATAATAATTATTTACTAGTTTTCTATCGCATATTTAGATTTTGATAACTTTTAGTCAAATATCTATCGTTAGTTGTAATAAAAATGAATATCCATTGAATATTATTTAATAGTGGTACTTGACTGCATATACTCTAAAAGTATAAGTATTAATTTATTAAAACCTAAAAATATAATATTAAATTATCGAAAATTAAAAATACAATCACTTGACGTATTTTATCTCTGCAATTAATTTTATTCGCTTACTTGAAGTTTTCGATAGTCCTTTTCTATTTAGGTTGCTGGTGGAGGCTGAGGGTACTAGTACACTCGGATATTCACAAAATCGTCACTTTTTCGCCCCTTCGCAAATCCTAGAGATTCTCATCGGATTTTTAAGGAATAACATGAGGCTCCAATTGAAAGTCATCCAACCATATCTAGAGGGGAAGAAAATAAAGGTAGTTGTGTGTACTGGGCTATCAATTCTCAATACTGGTAAAAATTTAGCTAAATTTCTATTTTTGCAGTGGTGGGATCAGCTAGTACCATTTTTTTCTACTTTCACATTTTCCTTGATGGAATAATGTAAAACAGTACTTAAATTTTAGTAAAAAGTTTCTAAGATAATTAATGTTTCGTTTTAAATAATTTGGTATTTAAAGTAAGTTTTCACAAACTTTTTTCATATATAAAGTTTGGTTTTTATAATTTTGATACATGAACAAAATTTTCACAAACATTTTTTATTAAATTGCTTCAAAACAAAATTTCAAATAGTTAATTAAATATTTTATGAAAATCCATCTATCATTTTTGACATTATCCCACATTTAATTTACCCATTTTAAATACCAGTACATATAATCGACGGTTTGCAAGTTTGGATTAAACAAAGAAGACGATATTATGATGATATCATATAGTATTTCAAAATTAAAATAATTATAAATATTAATTAGTAAATTAGGAGATATAAAAAATTGAGAAAATCTAAATTTAAATTATAATTATTGAAATATGGATTAAACAGTATCATCTATAAGAGATTAGAAAAACCAATACTGCAAACCTATGTAATCAACAAATTGGGGAATAAAAGAAGAAAATACTATTTAAAAATGAATATTCAACAAAAAAATATAAAAAAAAGCTTCTACACCTTTAGCGCTAATAAGCTTTCTTGTTGCCTTTGTTTTTTCTGCTCTTCGTGTTTTAGAGTTTTCGGAAAGATTTAGAAACAATTTATCGTAGTTTGATTGCAGATGCATCTTAAAATTATTTCGTCAAGCGATAGACCCACTGAACTCTTGATATGAACTTACTTGATTAATGCAGTTATAATTATTATTTTGGGTTATTTGGCGGTGCCCGATTTATAATTTTAACTAGAGCACTAATTTTGGTGTGAGCAAATTACTATTTTAACTGATAATTATAAATAAATTGCCTTAGCTGGAGGATTTTATGCTATAATTGGAATTTTGCTACTCCAAGAGTTAAGCGAGTTTCAGTGAGTTTAGTTAAATCCTAAGTAATCAGTTTCTATATCAACTTAAGGCATTGGTTCTATTCAAATGAATATATAAGTGCAATATTCCTAATTGTTTTTAGCATCTCCTAAACTCGGGACCCTTATTTGTGCTGCTAAGGCATTCGGTTTAAAGTGTTCAAATTAGTTCATTAGTTTAGTTTTTAGTTAAATCACAATTCAATAGCTTAACTTAAAATCTAATTTTTGATAGCTTAGCTTAGGAAAGAATTCAAATGCCTAGTAATTAGCCAATAGTTTATGTGGTTCAACTTTGTCTCACCATAATTTTTTATTGCTGCGTACGCATCCGATTTACTGGCTGAATATTTTTGTGCTTATAAATAGAGTTTGAAAACAAAGAAAGTATACAGTCAAAAACCTTTGTTTTTGATCTTTTTATTTGCTTTTGTACATATATATAATGAGTCTTAATGTATTTTATAGGATATAAGCAACTTCTGAGAGGAAATTATTTGAATTTATAAATCCATGAAAATACACAGTTAGATAGGATTAACCGTGCGCACCTTATGCTGTCATAAATTTTTGATCGAGTGAACCACAGTAAGAAGCACGAGGTGATATACTTTGCTATGTTCTAGACATGTTTCCTTTCCTTGTTGATTATATCATAAACAATTAGACACTGTTGAATAGCTAAAACCGTGCATATGTCATGTTTTCTATGACCCTCTTTTGTGTATGAAAACAAAAAGAAACACAATGGCACATTATTAGTCGTTTTTTTTTTTTTCTGGATATACATTGTATAGTAGAACATAATGAAGAACGGTCTGATATTATTAGTTGTGTGTAAGTCGTGTTTTCTAGGTTTTCTCTTCTTTTTGGAATAATAAGAAACAACATGGGATGAGTAGTGTCGTGCATCAGTCATGCTTTATTTTTATTGCTAATGTTTTTCAAATAGAAAGAAGCACAATATGATATAATTCCTCATGCTTATGTCATGTTTTTATGTTATTGTTTTTCATAGTAAGTACATAAGGAAGCACAGTGGAATGGAATAACCATGGTTTAATAATGCTTTTAAAAAGAAGTTTTAAGTATTTTCAACAGAGAGAAGCACGGTGTAATCTATTCAACCATACAAACCTTGTGTTTCTAATAGTATAAATACTTGACCCAAAACACGGTCATTATATCCATCGTGTTTTTCCATTTCTTTCAAAACTAGATCCTCTCTAAAATATTCTTTCTAATCACTGTGATCTTCCCTGCATCTTCCTCTCACTACAAAATTTATAAACATGCTCCAGTCAAGATGGTGGCTAAGCGTTTAGCAAGGAAGAAAATAAGGCATCCAAGATCATATGGGTCTTCTTCTTCCAAAGCGGTTTAGCCTCCGAGCCACTTGACTGAAAGTTAGAAGAAAGTGTATAGTGAGCAAGCAAAGAAGCCTTTGCTTCTTAACACGTATATCAATTAGGTTTTAATTGTAAAATTTGGCTTGACTTAGAAAATGAAGAGCTTTTGGCTATAGGAACTTGGGAGGAATTATTTTCTATTCAAGGAAAGGAGTATAGGAACTTGACATTGGAATTCATGTTGACCTTTAAATTTAATTAGCCAATTCAGATTCATGGGTTGAGGAATAGTCTAGAATTCACAATTTGTGGTTAATTGTAGCGAATTTCTATGGCCACGTTTTGTGTTGCTAGTGGCTTATATAATAAGGAGTGGATTTTAATTGAGGAATTCCAGCAACTTAAACATTCCCTACCACGTGGAGTAGATGATAATGCTTTATTGAGGGAATGGTCAAATGATCTTAAGCCATATGGTGCTTCTATGTCAATAGGGTGAAATCTTAAGGAATGCGAGTGGAGAGTGACTCATTGGCTTTTGTCTCATTACATCATAGGGAAAGGGCAGAGCACCTGGGTAGTCAATGCTCACAGTGTGAAGTTCATATACAGTATGATTAGGAAATACCCTTTGAATGTTGGAGTACAATTGGCTTTTTATCTCAAATGATAGGCCTAAGATGGGTGTATTGGAAATGTTTTATCATCATCAAGTTGAATTCCAGTTAAAGTTGGTGATTGGGTCGGCACATCTCTAGGTGCTTTGAGAATATTTAGATAAACACCTTACCAATAGAACGATCCTTCATAGTCAGCCTTTAA
Organism: Combretum micranthum; assembly: GCA_024138025.1. Taxonomy (NCBI): domain Eukaryota; kingdom Viridiplantae; phylum Streptophyta; class Magnoliopsida; order Myrtales; family Combretaceae; genus Combretum; species Combretum micranthum. Next base: position 92,286 of record JAMXBD010000539.1, on the reverse strand, counting down.
CCAGTCATTGTGATCCTTGAGTTCTTTGTGAGCATAGATAAATAATGATTCGATTTCCCTCCAAGTTTTAAAGTCTAGAAAAGTGGGCTCTCCTTTTGTTCGGAATACAAACGTAGCTTCTTGCAACATGGCTTCGTTGTACGCATATCCCACAATACTTTTTATGGCATAAATCACTTCCATTTTAGACTAATACTTCTTCCTCAAGGGGAATATCTAATGTTTTTCACAATCTTTTCCCACTTCGTACTTCTTAGTTCTTTCTTCCACAAGAAAAACATTTCTTTTAATCACTTTGGCCTTCCAGCTAAGGCAAACTCCTTGCACAAAACTCTAAGACTCAAATGGTAATCAGCAAAGGTCTCATCATGTCTCTTAGGAATCACTGGGCCTCCAGGTGGGCTTCTCCTAAGGTCATCTATTCACAAAAAGAAAGGGAGTCAACAAACTTATTCTACCCATGCTTACCCTATCTAGGTCTTTTCTTATTTCCATTCTACTTATTTATTTTCACTTAAGTCCAATTTTATTGTTATGATCTTAAATTCTTAACCATGCTTTGATACCAACTTAAACTGTCATGCCCCAAAGGGGTACCCTAAATGTGATAATCCCTCACACCTAATGTTAAAGCTTATGTATGACAATCTTAGTCATTCAAAAGCTTTGATACCGGGTGTAAGGCATATCTTCACGATCATAAAGGACTAAACTTTGAAACACGTTGTTCAAGAAGATATTCATAAGAGAATTAAGAATGGAAATCATAACAAAGGCATCTTAAATATTAAAATTATAGGGAGTCCTACAAATATCAAAGGGGCATTCCCCTATCAAAATATTATAGTTCTATAATAGTCTAATAAAAAAAATTACATTGGAGTTTTACTTAGAAGTTCAAGTCTGCTTCTAGTCCTTCACTTGATCCAAAAGCTCCTAAATCCAAAAGGGTAGTATCCGAAAGAAATAACTTTAGGGCTTCAACCATAAGTATGGGTGATACAAAAGGTATCTAAGAAGAGGTAAGCTTACTTGCTTAGTGGGAATTATTTCCACGATAAAGTACTTCAATATCCAATAATCAAACAAGTTGTTTAGTCAAGCATACGAAATGTAACAAATACGTGCGCATACAATACATATGATTTTCCAAGAATCATATGTTGAATGGATTTATGCCATCTATTCGAGGTTAGGTGATCGAAGCAATATAGACCACTCTTTGCAAAAAAGGTTTTTACATTTTTATGCAAGCCAATACTAGTTGCTAAAATTGTAGTTGATTCAAGTGTCTACTCACTGTTAATTTAATTCGAGTGACCATTCACTGTTATGTAGAGTTTCGAGCTTTACGAACCTTGCGATTATGCCCTTGTCCACCAAGTGGATAGTAATAAATGCAATGTGACTCACTATGTGATATGCATGAATCAATTTAATTAAGTACTCATGGCATAATATTAAATATTTTAAGGGTGATCATAGAATTTTTGATATATCATTTCTACACTAAATCAAACATTGATTATAGACAATTTTTGCCTCGATATGCTTAACATAAATTCAACCATATATGTAAAGCATATACACTTTCCTATTTTATCTTTTCTTAATTCTAATATCACTATTCTACAAGCAAATACATAAGTATGGAACGTAAGAAATAAACTTACTCGTCTATTGCGGTACTCCACTAGTCAAAGTAATCTTCTAAGTACGAAATATAAAGCCCCTAAGTTTTATGTTATCTCTAACCCGAAAGCAGAAGTCAATTGGAAACCTTACGATTAAAAAAACCCGTGTAGAACCTAGCAATTTAAGTTCGCAATCCCGCGCTCCTAACTTGTGTAGAGGAGATGTAAGCTAAGTGTGTAGAATAGTTCGTAATTATATAAGGATGTTTAAAAATATCAGATTGATTAAATTTTGATACGTCTCGAACCCCAACGGATATTGGTTTTGAAAAATGTGTCTTGGGGTCCGGAATATTAAAACTATTCCATTGACACTATTAGACTTGTAAAAATATAAGGTTTCCAAAAATATCAATTTTATAATTTTTCGGTAACTAAAAATATCAGATATCGCACTTTTACAAGTATTTTCCTTACTACCGGTATATTTATATCTTGTATACTATTCATTGTACAACTCTACACTATTCTACACTATTCATACTATCCCTGCTTTTTCACTATCCACTCTTACATACCACCATACTTATACCACTACTTTTTTTTTTTTTTTTCATTTTCAATACACTTTTATTACATCTATCTTACATATTATTACTTTTAATATACAAAATTATAAAAAATAAAATATCTCCATCCTCTTGGCCGGCACCTCTACCTTCCTCTCTTTCTCTATCGTGTCTCAATTTTTTTAATTAAATCACTCAAATCATCTTCTTATATTCCTATAAATACCCCCTCCTCTTTCACTTCATTCACACATCCACTACCCACAAATTTACTACCAAAAACTCTCTCAAATTCTCCTCCCCAATACTCTTCCCATTACTCTTCCAAAACATTCCCAAGCTCTCTTTTTCTTCGTACGCAAAACCCATCTATATATACTACTCTTATCTTATCTTTAGGTAAAATTCTTTTCATATTTTTACTACCATGTCACGTAACTTAACATGACCATAAAGTGTGTTTCCTAAACTATATGTGTCACGCTCCAAAGGATACCCTAAACGTGACAGTCCGCCATACACAATATTAAAGCCTAAGAATGACCACCCAAGTCACGCGGAGGCTTCCATACTATGTACAAGGCGTCTAACACATAGAGGAGACACATCAGAATGATACATCTTACATTAATATAACTTGAGCAATAATGTAAAGGAATTTCAATTCACTATACTCCAGAAACAAATCATTATACTTCATATACAAATCGCTATACTTCAAATACAAATCATTCAACTTCAATTACATTCATGGAAGAACAAGAGGAAATGAAGAAAGAAAGAGAGGAAAGAGAGAGAGAGAAACTAACGAATGAAAAAGGAAAGAATGAGTAAATGAAGGAGAGAGAGAAAATGAGTGTTTTAATTGAATAAAAGAGAGAAAAAAATAAAACAAGGGCAGCAAGGGAGAGGGGCTGCTGCACGTGAAAATGGGGAAGGAGAGAGAGAGGAAATTGTTGAAATTTGACTTAAATTTGAATTGTGTAATAAATGTGTAATGTAGCTTTCTTAAGAAGGAGTAAAATATAATTAATTTAGTCAAAATGAAGTAAATAAAGGATAATGGCAGCCATAAAGAAGGGAAAAAATCTGCCATGAAGTGTGGGATAGAGTGTAGAAAGATTGAGGTGAAAAAGAAGTGATATGTGTAAGGTGTACTTGAAGGTATGGGTTGTAAAGATACTTTTTTAATAAAATAAAATTAGAAAATTTATTCCAAATATTTGTAGCAGATTTTTCATAATTAAAATTAAATAATTATTTGAATTATTTTAGTATTTTGATAAATATGTTACTGGTATGATCAAAATACGCGATTACCCGAAAAATTATAAAAAATTATTTTATGAAAATATAAATATTCTCAAATAATTTTTAATTATTAAATTAATTTATTTTATTTTTAGTATCCGGTCTTAAACAGAATCTGATCCCGTAAAAGCCCGAACTAACTAAATTTTAGAAAAACAAAATTTTCTATAATATATAAAATATTTATCTAAAAATATAAGATTTTATAAGAATAATAAAATTGTGTAATGAAATAAAAATGAATAATGCAAAAGACTAATCAATTACCGGTAGTAATGAAAATACGATAAAAAAGTTATAACTGCAACTTTTATAACCCGAAAAATTATATAACTGATATATTTGGAAATCTTATGAAATTACGAGTCTAATAGTACTATTGGTATATTTTTGATATCTCGAGCTCCGAGACACACTTTTCGAAGTCTATATCCAAATGGGTTTGAAATAGGTGAAAAATTTACCAATATGATGTTTTCAGACAAACTTATATTACTATGAGCTATTCTACATATTTAAACTACATCTCGGCCTCTAGGGTTAGGGGCGTTAGATTGCCGGACTTAGACTATTGTATTCCACATAGGGTTTCCGAGTGATTTTTCGATTTAGGTCTTTGCCAATTTGGAAACTGATATTTTATGTTTATGTAACGTATTTACTTTGAGAAATTTGTTTTACATTTCATTTTTGTAAGTATTTAATATCTTTTAACGTTTTCGGAATTTTTGAATTGGGTTTCATTTCCGAAGGTCAATCGTTATTTACATTTTAAGAATTTGTTTATGGGCTTTATATTACCCGATTTTATAAGCTGGAGCTAAATATGGAAATTTTTCGTACGTCGTGATTTTGAATTTGAAGACCACTAAGTTCTTATTTTATTTTTAAGGATTTTCATTTTCTCATGATTAAGAAATTTTTGGATTCGTTCGTGATTTATGACTCGTCGAAATTCGGTTTTAAATTTGGAGTGATTTTTAAGGTTTATTTTCGAAGTTCATTTTGGAATTATTTATTGAAATTTTCCGGGGCTTACAATATGTTATGGAAGCAACTCTATATTATGTATTGTTCATGAATCCATATTCTTTTATGTTGTTATTTTGTTCATATTGTTGTTTTATTATGCTTCCATATTTATATCTAACTAAATATATCTATATAGCTATATATATCTTTTAGAGCATATAAGCTCACTTTTTATTGCAATTTATTTACTTTCGTGTTTTAAGACTAGTCTTTCTAGTCTTAGACTTGTCCCATCAAGTCAAAACAACTTTTTCTTTCTTTTCTTTTCTTTTCTTTTATATTGGGATGGAATTTATTATTTTTCTCGGGAGCCTTGATGAAGTTAAGACTCCCAATACTTGAACTTACATCATGTTGTTATTATTTTGTTTAATTTCTATTTTTCTTGTAGATATCATCATACTCATGCTCATACTCATGCTCATTGTCTAAAACGCAAAGATAGAAAATTAAACTTTTCCAAAATAAATTCATGTTATAAGAATTTCCAAATGAAGCTTAGGATTTTGTTTCAACAAACTTTACTTTCCCAAAAATTCAAAGAGAACTTACCATGATTTAGCAAAACTATTCTATATTGAAAAAGCCTTTTCAAAAACCATAAGAAGGCTTGTTTTTGCTAAATTTATTTTAAATGTTGATAATTCTTTGTTATACAAATTTTTCTTAAAAACTAAATTTAAAAGATACTCCTTAACAAAGAAATAAACAAGCATTGAGTCAAGTTAGAAGATCAAAATAATTATCAAAACAATACTTTAAAAATTATAGTACAAACAATACTAGTGAGAGGTTTTTCTAAAGAAAAATTTAAAAGATTATTTTTTAAGAAAACTGCCCAAGAAACTAATAAATAGAACATAAAGATACTCATTTTAAATAAATAAAAAAGTTATGGTTTTATCTCAAGGATCTACAAAAGGAAAATTTTTAACTTTTGATTTTTCACACTTTCAAAAGACATTGTTTTTCATAAAGTCATAGTTTGGAGAACAAAACTTGAAACATGCATGAGATATGAGTTTATTTATGTATACAAAGGTTTTTTCAATCTATATTGATAACTAAATAATTATCAAAGGACTTTTGAATATTTGGAATGATTGTTTTTTGCTAGGATTTTCGTGGTGGATCTGATCACCAATGTTTTTCGACTTAAAAGACCTTGGTTAATAGAAATGGCCTTAGAAATGGATGGATATTTTCAAATAGGTAGAAAAAGGTATATAATATGCGCAATTTCTAGTTAAAATAAGCAAGTTATGGCCATTTTAAGTTGAAATTGTCTTCCATACGAATTTTGATGAACTTAATGATATAGTTTTGTCAGATTTCAATAGAACTATCAAGAAATACTCACTGTGGGTATTTTCTTGTTTAGGTGATTGTGAGGAGGATCTCCCGTACCCAGAAGACTACTTTGACTAAAGACTGGTGAACCCATGGCTAAGTGGATTTTATTTCCATAACTTATCTTATTTGATTGTGCTTGTAGTCTAGAAGCACTAAATTTAAGGAAACGATTGAATGGAATGCTTGTAATATCGTTGAATGAATGATTAGAATATCGAGATGAGGATTGATTATAATCAATGCTTGATTTAGTTTAGAACTTGATTTGTCTGAAATTCTATGGTCACCTTGAATTGTTAATAATCATGCTATGAGCCTTTAATTAAACTAAAATCATGCATATCACTTGTGAGTCACATTGCATGGGATCATTACCCTTGTGGAGGAAAGGGGTAGTGGTACGATTGTTGGAAATTAATTAAAACTTCAAGACTTTTGGTTGGAAGCACATTAATTAAAGCTTCAAGACGTTTCGTTAGAAGCACATAAATATGTATTGTATGCTCATGTGGTTGTTGCATTTCACTTGGTTGATTAAATAACTTGTTTGATTATTGCTATTCAAGTATACTTATCTGTGGAAATAATTCTCACTAAGCTAGTAATTTATACCCTATAGCTATTTGCTGCAATATACCTACCTTTGCTGAAGCATGTGGGCCATGTACCCAGGTACCTACCTTTTGGTTAAGAAGTTTTGGATTAAGTCCAACATTAGTGTAGATGTAGACTTCTGGGGAAAACTTCTTGTATACGATATAGCTTTGCTAATTGTACTTTTGGGGGGAGTGCCCCAAGATCCTTGTAAGGCTTTATATTTATGATTTAATATTATGATTTACATTTCTTAATTGTTACGTATCTCTTAAGCTACATATTTCAAAGTATGGTCCGCTAAAATTGTAAGAGCACACCTTATATTTAATATATAAGCTTTTTGGATGACTAAAATTGTCATACTTAAGCTTTAATATTAAATGTGGACTGTTACGTTTAGGGTATCCTTTGGCGTGACACGAAAATTCTCCATTCACATCAACTAAACAGAGAAATACCCAAAATGAGTATTTCTTGAAAGTTATACTTAAACTTGCCTATCATATTTTACTAAGTTCGACAAAATTCGTAAGGAGTGAAATTCCAAATTAAATGGTCATAACTTGCTCATTTTAAACTGAATTTCGCATATTATATGTTGTTTTTACCTACTAAAAAGATTTGTTTATCTATAAGGTTATTTTTATATAAAAAGTCATTTAAGTTTCAAAATGGTACGGTACAAAATATTCACGAAATTTCCCAACCCTTAAAAATCAATTTTCTAAACTTTGTATCAACAAAAAATCTTATAGTAATCATATAGATATTTAAATAGTTGAAAAATCCTTTTAATACATATGTAAACTCATATTATACACATGATTCTAATGATGTTTGAAAAAGTAAAATTTAACAAATTCATTCTAGGATGTTGGGAATAAAACTAAAAACTTTTGAGTTGTTAAGTGGGTAATTTCTAATTATAATTATTTTTCCTTAACTCTTAAAAGAAAATTAAAGTTCCAAAATTTTAGTCCTTTCAAGTTATCTAACAATTTTATTCTTCAAATAGACTTTTACCTGGTGAGTTGGTTTTAACTTGGTTTGAAAAGTTTGTCTTGATCTTTGTATTATTAAAATGTAATGTGAATCTCAGAAATAAGTTTTTAAGAAAATTTATATAACAAAGAATTATCAACCTTAGGTTTTAAATGATAATTCTATTTTGATAGTTTGAAAAAGAGACTAAAGAATTACTTAGTTAAATTTTGAAAAAGTCTTTGCATAACAACAATATTAAAATCTATGATGAACTTATCTAAAATTTTTGAAAAGCATTTTATTGAAATAAGATTCTAAATTTTAATAGATACCTTCCTAAGTGATAAAATTACATTTTTATAGTGAGTTTACTTATTTTCTTTATTAAAGAAAAACTTTGTATTTTTATTAGGACAACAACAACATGACCATGCATGAACATGAGTTTATAATTAAGTAACATGATAAATATAATTAATATAAAAAATGAAGATATGAAAATGAAATAAGCACATAATATATATCAACTATTAAAAGTTTTAGCTTGTATCAAGGCTTCCTGGATTTAGACATGGGCAAGTCCAAAAAGAAAAATAAGAAAATTGTTTTGACTTGATGAAGACAAGTCTAAGACTAGAAAGATTGGTCTTAATATAATAAGATGAAATAAACAAATAAATTGCAAGAGCATAAATAAAAGTTATGTTAATGAGCTTATATGCTCTAAGAAATATATATATATATATACACATAAATATATTTACTAACATATATGAGTTAGATTAAAAGCATGAATAATAAAACATAACATAATAACAAAATAAAAATGAAATTTTTGCATTAAAAAGGATAAAACATGAACATATTGTTGCTTTCTTAACTCCCATGAGTCTAGAAAAAATACACTATGGTCATGTTAAGTTATAAGAACAAAAGAATAGTTGGAGGAAATTTTACCTAATGTAAAGAAATGGGTGGTAGAGTATGATGCCGGTTTCGTCACAGAGCGTATAATGGTGAATAGAAGTGAGGCCTATGTGTTGTCCTATACTAGAGCAACACACTTGTTCCTCACCGTTAGTCTAGCTAGACAACGAGATTTATCAATAGTCCACCACCTCTAGTCTACGAATTAAGACACCCACAAGAAGTATCATGTCGACATGAGAGACATCGAAAGATTGTCCACTGGAAATACAAGGATACCCCTTTAAAAGTGATCTAATAGTGCTAGAGATGAGTAAGTATGAAGTCATTCTTGGTATGAGTTGGTTAACCATGGTTAGAGCTATTGTGGATTGCCGAAAGAAGATAGTAAGCTTTAATGATCAATATGAGAAAGAAGTAGAGTTTGTTGGAGAGACCCCAAGCCCAGAGGAAATGGGTTAAATTCCTTTGAGTTAATGATGGAGGATGAAGACATAATGCCCATTGAGGATACCTCTGATAAGGAAGAATCATAGGAAATAAAAGATATAGAGGTTGCAAATAAGTACTCAAATTTATTTCCTGATGTATTGCCTGGGTTACCCCGAAGATAGAGAATGATTTTGAAATTGATTTAGCTCTGAATATAGAATTGATATCAAAGGCACCTTACCAGATGGCATTTGTGGAGCTGAAGGATTTGAAAATTTAGTTGCAAGAACTGTTGGATCAGATGTTCATAAGGCTTAGTGTGTCACCATGGGGCGCACCCATTCTGTTTGTGAAGAAGAAAGATGGATCTTTAGGCTGTGTATCGATTATAGTGAGCTCAATAAGTTATAATTAAGAATAGATACCCTTTGCCTAGGACTGATGATCTATTTCGATCAATTATAGGGAGCGTGCGTTTTCACACATTGACTTACGCTTTGGGTATCACCAATTAAGGATAAAACTTGACAACATGCCAAAGACATCTTTTTATACCAGATATGGGCACTATGAATTTTTGGTGATGTTTTTGGTTTGATGAATGCACCAGCTGCATTCATGGATCTTATGAATAAAGTTTATAAACCATTCTTGGATAAGTCTGTAATAGTCCTCATCGATGACATTTTGATCTATTCAAAGAGTGAGAAGCAACATGAGGAGCATCTTAGGATGGCGTTGCAAGCTTTAAGAGAAAATAAGTTGTACGCCAAATTGTCTAAGTGTGACTTTTGGCTAAATCGGATATCTTTTCTAAGGCATGTTATGTCGGGAAAAGGTATCCCGGTCGACCCTAAGAAGATCAAGGCTGTAGTGGATTGGAAACAATCACAAATAGTAACCGAAGTAACAAGCTTTTTGGGATTATCTAGCTATTGTTGCAAGTTTGTAGAGGATTTTTTGAAAATAGCTAAGCCCTTGAATCAATTAACGCAGAAGAATGAGAAATTTGTATGGATAGATAAGTGGGAGAAAAGTTCCCAAGAATTAAAATAATGATGGGTATCAACACCAATCTTGGTTTTACCAAACCTGAAGAAATCTTATACGGTGCATAGTGACGCTTCAAGGAATGGCCTTGGATGTGTACTGGTGTAGGAAGGAAAAGCAATTGCTTATGATTTCTGACAATTGAGACCACTTGAGTAGAACTACCCAACGCATGATTTAGAGTTAGCTGTAGTTGTTTTTGCTTTGAAACTTTAAAGGCATTATCTATATGGACAAAGATGTGAGATATTTATACAGATAAAAAAAGTCTTAAGAATCTGTTTACATAAAAGGAACTGAATATGAGACAAAGAAGAGGGTTGGAGTTGATCAAAGATTATGATCTGGGAATTAACTATTGTCGGAAAAGGTAAATGTGGTTTGCGGATGCTCTGAGCCGGAAGAATTATGGGAAATAGCTGCATTAATCACAACTCAAAAGGAACTAATAAAGAATTTGAAAATTGAAGATTGAATTCATTGGATAAAGTGTGGAATTGGAGATAGCCAATTTGGTGTTAGAACCGACCTTGGTTAAGAGAATGAAGGAGCTAAAAAAATGACGAAGTAATGCAGAAGCTTAAGAAGGAAGTTTAGGAAGGAAAATAATCTGACTTCATAATAGATGAGGATGACGTAGTCAGAATAAAGGATGGCTATGTGCACCGAGGATGAGGAGTTGAAGAAGGAAATTATGAGTGAAGCCCACAACTCCGGCTGTACTATACCCTTCGATGGTACCAAAATGTACCAAGACTTGAAAAGCCATTGCTGGTGGAATGGGATGAAGAAGGATATAGCCAATTATGTCATGAAATGTACGATTTGCCAACAAGTGAAGGTAGAGCACCAAAGTCCAGGAGGATTGTTAAAGCCCTAGCTTATCCTTGAATGGAAATGAGATCAGATATCCATGGATTCATGTGTGGTTTCCCAAAGACTTCAAAGGGTTGTGATGCAGTGTGGATAATTGTGGATCGATTAACCAAGTCAGCACTCTTTTTGCCAATCAACATCACATACTCTATGGATAAGCTAGCCAAGTTCTACATTCGAAAAATAGTGCGGCTACATGGTGTAACCGCGAGAATTATATCAGATCGAGACCCAAGGTTTGTATTAAGTTCTGGACAAGTCTACAAAAGAGTTTGGGTATAAAGCTACATTTTAGTACCGCTTATCACCCTCAGACCGATGGATAGTCTGAGCAAACAATCCAAACCCTAGAAGACACATTGGGAGTATGTGTTTTGGAATTCAAGTTAGCTGGGATAATCACGTACCGTTAATTGAGTTTTCTTATAACAACAACTATCACTCGACTATTCAGATGCCACCCTACGAAGCCTTATATGGATGATATTGGTGCTCACCTCTGTTTTGGGATGACATAGAGAAGCTTGCTATTAGGCCAGACTTAGTACAAAAGGCAGCTAATAAAGTGAGAACCGTATAGCAAAAGAAGAAAGAAACTCAAGACAAGCAAAAGAGTTAGGCAGATTTGAAGAGACGAGTTCTCGAATTTCAAGTGGGTGATCATGTGTACTTGAAGGTGAATCCTATTAAGAGCATACGAAGAGTACATACACAAGGGAAATTGAGCCTGAGATACAATGGACCATTCGAGATACTAGAAAGAGTTAGAGATTTGGCATATCGATTGGCCCTACCCCCGAATCTATAGGGAATGCATAATGTATTCCATGTCTCGGTACTAAGGAAATATGTGCTAGACCCGGAAAGAATCATGGAATTGGAACCCATCCAGTTAAAGGAAAACCTCACCTACGAGGAAGATCTAATGTAAACCTTGGATAAGAAAATGCAAAAGTTACGAAACAAGGAAATCCGGTATGTGAAAGTGTTGCAGAGAAACCACCCATTTGAGGAGGCAACCTGGGAGGCTGAAGAGGAAATTCAGAGAAAGTACTCCGAGTTGTTTCACCAAAGGGGTACATAAGTTTTAGTTTTGAGGACGAAACTCTGTTTAAGGTGGGTAGGTTGTAAGCCATCGTTTTCTTAGCAACCCGAAGTCGGTTTTAGAGATTGGAACTAGAAACCAAAACCAAAAAGGATACCTTAAGGCTGGTTTGACCTAGGAACCCTAAGTCCAATAATCCTAAGAACGAAACCCCAGAACAATAAAAATGAATTAGCTCTAGAATATAGCCCTAAATAATTTATCAAAACATAAAAGATCAGATTTTAGAGAAACTCATTCGTTTCAAACCTGATTGGGATATGTTCTCGAAAACTGGTCCCCAAGACTTAGAAATAGAAAAACATTCTATAGGACTGTTTAGAACCTGAATTTAATAAGGAATGAATTCAAAAATAAATTATAAGAATTTTTTGGGTTATAAAAATTACAGTTAGAGCATTTTTATCGTATTGTCATTACTACCTGTAATTTAATTATCTAATCTACTTTTTTATTTCTATCACACCATTCACTAAGTACAACCACCAATACTCTATTCTTACATCCTTATAACCTATTCTTACAATCTTACATCATTTCCTTATAAATTTACTTTTCCAATACATTTTATTACTTAAAATTTTTTATTAAATTTGAATCTTATTACACAAAATAAACTCACATCTCTCTCTCTTCCTAAGCTAGAACGTGGCCCCCCGGTCCCCTCTTTCATTTTGTGTAATTTTTCTTCCTTATTTAATCATACAAAACCCTAATTCTTTTCATAGATAATCTCTCTTTTACCTTTCACTTTTTCACTTTCTCTCTTTCTTCACAAAAATCAAACTTTTGAAAAAGAGTTTTCTCTCCCTCTCCTTTGCTGTGAGCCTCTCTCCTCGCGCACACACAAAAAATTTTTCTTTAAGTTTTTCTTACTCCAAACATTAAATAGGTATAAATATTGACCCTACCACAATAAAAAATGTAATGATAAGATTACATATGTATGGTTCTACTAAAATCCCCATGAGCTTTATACTAGGGATGTGGAAACACTAAAGCATGATATTCTTGCCATCACAATGTTGTGGATCTCTATATTTAAGTTGTTCTACTATTATTTTGCTACAATATTACTTTATGTTGTTCTTATGGATATTTTGTACAGATACTCTTTCATTAAACTCATCTACATAGTATTTATGTTGCATTTGCATCCATGCCATGAATAATATAGTAGATCTATTTTTTTTTTAGCACATAAATGCCATAGATTTTTGTCTTATATACATAAAAGACTTGTAGTAGCATGATAGTAATGAGAATATGTTAAAAAGTTCAAGATTTAATTTAGTTTCAACAAAAAATAATTTTTTAAGTTCGGATCTTGAGAAATGACCATCTAGAAAACCTATTTTGCAGCTTCAAATGAAGTTTTTACATTAAATATAAAGAGCTTAGGGAATAGGTATTATAAAGGAATGATTTTGATGAGTTAAGCTTAGTTTTATTAAGAGAAATTTTCAAAATAAGAAAAAGGTTATAAAAGATAAGTTAGAACTTGTTTCAACCCCAATAAAAACTTGAAATTCATAACTAGGGTGAAATGCTAAGTAAACACCTATTTTCAATCCTAGAACAAGAGTTTTATTGAAGAAATGGAAGCTTTAGGGAGTAGGTTTAGTTAGGACTTTTTTAGAAATATTAAATGAGTTTTACATAAGAAAAATCCCAAACACAAATTTCAAAATTCGGATCTGTAAATGACCTCCATTTAAACACCTATTTCTAAATGCCGAAAGGAGGATTTTAATCAAAAATAGAAGTCGTAGGAAATAGATGTAATAAAGACTTAATTTTGAAAAGAATAAATGGATTTTATCAAGGTATAATCCTAAAACAAAGGAAAGGTTTCAAAACATGGATTAAACAATATTATCATTTCTTAAAATTTTGTACAATTCGTAACTATGCAAAGCCCTTATTTAAATGTCTATTTTCCAACTCTAAATGAAGAATTTTATTGAGATAATGACGATATTAGGCATATAGGTTATCAAGACCTTATCTTAGTAAAAATGGATGATTTTCAAAGAAATAAAGCTATTTTTTCTCAACCAAGTGTTCTTGAAGTTGTTATAAAGTAAAAGTTTTCCAAAAATTCTTTTTAACCAAAAATCATTAAGGATATACATATAGATAGCTCGTATCATGTCATTCATGATAATAACTTGTGGATATTGCATGCACATATAATATATTTGGTAGAAAAAATGCAAATTTCACAAAACAATTTCAGATATGCAATTTTTAGCCACTGATCAGATCTTATCCGAGCTTTCCAAGACCTGAAAGTTTTCAAAACTTAGGAATAACATCATAAATAGGTAGATCTTTCAAAGTAGATATAAATCGATAGCTTATTTGCGAAATTCCTAGTTAAAGTGACCAAGTTATGGCCGTTTTAAGTTGGGATTTCCATTTACCATGAAAATTACGAACTTAAGAGTTTTTATTTAATAGGTTGGAATTAGTTATGGCTTGAAATACTCATTTGGGTATTTCTTTCGTTTAGGTGACCTTAAATCGAAAGAATTCTTGTCTTCGAATTGCTACTACTAGAGACCGGTGTCCATGGCCGAGTGAGTTCACTTTCTTTAAATTACATACTTATGATTGAACTTGTAATAATAGTGACGTTAGAATTAGGACAAGATAAAATTGGAATGTGCATGTGAATTCTACTTGGTTGAATTGATGATAAGAATATCAAAATGGAATTGCTATAAATATTTGTATAATTTAGTATAGAATTGAAGTATATGAAATCTCTACAATCGCCTATAATTCACTTAAATGATATGCCATGACCATATAACTAAATTGTCCATGCATAACATATATTGAGTTACATTACATTTATTGTTATGCTTTTGTGGGAAAAAAGGCATAATAGCTAGGCAACGAGCTTGAAAACTCGGATTATTGGTGTGGGGTCGCCTACATTAAAATGGAAGTGGAGTAGGCACTTGAAGCAACTACATAATTAATGAGTGGGTGGGCACCTGAAACAACCACTTAATAATGAGAGAAAAGTTGAAATCTATGGTCGTATGGGCCTGAAACACCTAAACCCGAATGGAGAGTGTAAATCCATTCAACATAGGACTCTCGGAAAGTCTTATGTATTTTATGCTCACGTGCTAGTGCGTTTCATGTGATTGTTTAGTATAACGTGCTTGCCTTATTGTTAGATTAAGTATTTAATTTTGGAAATGAAACTCACTAAGCTAGCATAGGTTATACCCCCTTAGCTTCTTTTTGATGCAGTTCTCGTACCTATGGTTACGTCCCCAGACTTGGCCAAATCAGGTAATGCGAAGTTAAGAGTTTCCCTTAGAAGTTTATGATCAGCTTTGTATAGACTTCCATAGGAAACCATAAATACTCAGGTCGTTATTAAAAACTAATACCTGGTTTGATTATTATTTGCGGGGGAATACCTCTTAGTATTTTGTAAATGATCCTAAGATATCTGTGGTTTATATTTTTATGCTTATTCTATTAAGTTAAACTAACTATCTCTAACTGCATATGTATTCTATTGTCGTAAGAGAATACCTTGCATCTAATACAAGACTTTTGAATGACTGTGGTAGTGATTCCTAAGTCTCGTTTAGTATTTGACGACTGTTATGTTTAGGGTACTCTATAGGGTGTGACATCTATACCATCCCAAAACAAGGGTGATCTACACTTTATCCATATAAGGCTTCATAGGGTGACATCTTGATGGTTGAATGGTAGCTATTGTTATAAGCGAATTCAACTAATGACAAGTGCCCTTCTCAACTTCCTTTGAATTCCATAACAAAACCTGAAGCATATCTTCCAAAGTTTAAATCACCCATTCTGATGGTCCATCAGTCTAAGGGTGGTGTGCAATGCTGAAATGCAACTTAGTCCCCAAACACTTCTGCAAACTCGTCCAAAACTTTGATAAAAATCTCGGATCTCTATCGAATATCTTCCTCGCTGGAACTCCATGTAGTCTCACAATCTCCTTTATATGCAGCTTTGCTAACTTATCCATTGAATAGGTCATATTAATTTGAATGAAGTGTGCCGACTTGGTAAGTTGATCTACTATGAACCATATGGCATCACATCTGGCTAACATTCGGGCTAAACCACATATGAAATTCATCGTAATTTGATCCCATTTCCACTTTAGTATGGCTAATGGTTTCAATAATCCTCTCAGCCTTTGATGTTCCACTTTCACTTGTTGGCATATAGGACATTTCATCACAAAATCTACCATATCTCTTTTCATACCATCCCACCAATAGTGGCTTTTGAGATCTTGATAAATTTTAGTTTTACCGGGATGCATGGTGTATCCCGAATTGTGAACTTCTCCAATAATTTCCTTTCTCATTTCTTTATCGTCCTGAGCACATAGCCTTCCCTTCATCCTTACTACATCTTCATCATCAACCTCAAAATCGGTATACTTTCCCTGCTGAGCTTCATGTTTTATCCTTTGGGTTGCATCATCATATTGTTGGGCTTCCTTGATCCTTTCTATCAAAGTTGGTTCCATAACCAAGTTAGAAATCTCCACTTCCACATCTTGCTCGATGAATTCAATGCTTAACCTTTCAAACTCTTTTATCAACTCCTTCTTGTCAGTGAGCAACGTAGCGATTTCTCCATGGTTCTTTCAACTCAATGCATCGACTATGGCATTTACTCTCCTGAGCAATAATTTATGCCAAGATCATAATCTTTTATAAGTTCCAACCATCTCCTTTGTCGCATGTTCAATTCCTTCTACTTGAACAAGTACTTAAGACTCCTGTGGTCAATGTAGCTCTCACATCTTTCTCCATAAAGATAGTGTCTCCACAACTTGAGTGCTGCAAACACTATAGTAGCAAGCTTGAGATAATGGGTTGAATAATTCCACTCATGAGGTTGCAACTAGTGCAAAGCATAGGCAATTACCTTCCTGTCTATCCAAGACCATTTCTTAAAGCATCACTATGTACCATATAAGGCTTTTCCGGGTTCAGTAATATGAAGATCGGTGCAGAAACTAGCTATTGCTTAAGCTCTTGAAGCTTTGCTCTCTTTATCCATCTATATAAACTTTTCATTCTTTTGAGTTAGTTGAGTCAACGGTCTGGCTATTTTGGAAAAGTCTTTCATAAACTTCCGATAATAACCGGCTAGATCTAAGAAACTCCTTACTTCTGTTACGATCCTTAGCGGCTTCTAATCCACTACCGCTCTTATCTTTTTCGAATCTATGGATATTCCTTCCTTTGACACAACATGACTAAAGAAAGAAATCTGATCCAACCAAAAATCACACTTTGTCAATTTGCCATACAACTTATGCTCTCTCGATACTTGCAGTGCCATCTGTAGATGTTCCTCATGTTGCTCATGCATCTTTGAGTAGACAAGGATATCACCGATGAACACTATAACACACTTGTCCAACAAAGGCTTGTATACCCTATTCATCAGATCTATAAAAGCAGCTAGTGTTTTTGTTAGTCCAAAGGGCATCACCAAAAACTTATAATGTCTGTATCTTATCTAAAATGTCATTTTTGGGACATCTTCAGGCTTAATCCTTAGCTAGTGATATTTCGAACATAAGTCAATGTGTGAGAATACACTTGCTCCTTGCAACTGATCAAAGAGATCGTCAATCCATGACAATGGGTACTTGCTCTTGATGGTGACTTTGTTAAGTTCTCAGTAGTTAATGCAAAGTCTCATTGATCTATCCTTCTTCTTCATAAACAACACCAAGGTTTCCCAAGATGAGACTTTGTTATAATAAATCCTTGGTCTAGCAACTCTTGTAGGTGCTTCTTAAGTTTCTTGAGCTCAATAGGTACCATACGGTACGGTGCCTTTAATATTCGTTCCGTGTTTGCCATCAATTCGATCTCAAAATCGATTTCTCTTTGGGGGTAACCTAAGCAACTCATTTGAAAAGACATCTGGGAATTCATTGACAATGGGTATATTTTCCCAGATACGCTCCTCCTTTTCTTCTGCTTTATTACCAACGTAAGTTCCCGTTCCTTCCTCAACACCCTCCAATAACTCAAACGAGCATGACTCCTTTGCTCTTGAAATCATAGACTCTCCAACAAACGTTGCTCTTTTTCCTCTTTGCTCCAAAAGTTCTTCTTTTTTAATTTCGACAATCTATCTTAGCCTTAGTAAGAGATAACCAACTTATACCTAGGACCACTTCATACTTATTCATTTCCATCACTATGAAGTCACAGGTGGAAAGATGTCCTTGTATCATCTACGGACAATTCTTTAACACCTCCTTCATCAAAACAACACTTCTCGTAGGAGTTTTTATCTTAAAGCAAGAGGCTGTTGCTATTATGGGTAATCCGATTTCTTTAGCCAAACTAGACATGATAAAAGAATAAGTCACTCCAGAATAAAAAAGGGCTAAGCATTTTGATGAGCTACTCGTATGTTTCCTAGATTTTCAACATGAGGAATTACTAATTTCCTATTCCAAGATCCTATTTATTCACTAATCTACAACTTATACATACCATTTCTTATATCACAAGAAATAAAGGAACAAATAACTTGAGGCTTTTAAGGTTAATCTATAACCAGATCATAACTATAATCTTCTTCTTCTTCTTCAAGAGCTGCTAACTCCACTCCTTCCTCTTTCATTTCCTCGCACATCCATTGTCCCTATTATAAATTCAGAATCTGGCAATTGATGATCTAGCTTGATTCCTATTCCCATTTCCATTTCCAAATTTTGCGGGGGTAGATCCTTCATATGATCTAGTCGGGGCACTCTTCCTTTGTGGGCACTTATTGACAAAATGCCTACTTGCTTGCAAATATAGTAAGTATTACTTGTTTTCTTTGGGTACTTCGACATCTTGTGGTTTAAGTCTCCATAGAAATAGCATTTTCCTTGCAACTAGGGGCACCTCTTAGAGTAGTGTATCCCCTTGCAGTTCCAACAAATGATAGGCTTAGATGTAAACTTCCCGCTATTTGCATTACCTTTGAAGTTGCTAAAAGGTTTGAACCTTTTCTGTAGGTGTACGGAACTCATTCCTTCTTGAAACCTTTTTCCAAAAACCAAGGTTTCTTCTCCATCATCCTTGCTTTCCTCTTCTTTGCTCCTTCAACAATTCAAGCCCTCTTCACTAACTCTCGAAAAGATCTTATATCGAACTCTTTTAGCTTAAGTCACAATTCCTCATCTTGACCACTCAAAAAAACGTGTCTTTTTAATTCCTCATTGTACTTATAGGAATCTAATGCATACTGCAACAATTGGCTAAACTCAGTTTCATATTATTCCATAGTTTGACCTTTTTAAGCAATATGTAGGAAATCGGTGCTATACTGTACATGAAGACTTCCAAAAAAGTAGTTCTTGAAGAACTCTTATCGAAACATTTCCTAAGTGATTGGGCGCAGCAAGTCTCATCTCTTGGAATCTTACTAAACTCGAGCATTGAGCGGAGCATGTAAGTGCGAAAGGAGATTCTTAAGTGATGTGGCACCTCAAAGGCGTTGAAAGACCTCTCGACCTTTGCTAGCTAGTCTTCGGTCTTGTCTGGCTTTCCAAAAGCTCCGTTAAAATACCGATTGCTTTTAATGAATTTGAGCAAAGAGTTCCTATATGACTCGAGTGGCGGTGGCGGTGGTAGAGGCAAGGTATGAGATTGCGCACTTCCTAGTGTAGGCACTTCTACTGATGCTTATGGTGTAGGTTGCAGTGGAGTTGGTATGGGTGCTGGAATATTCTGTCTCAAAGCTTCTAGTACTTGAGCTAATTGCCCAAGTGTGACTTGTAGATTCATTTGTGGGTCGGCGGCTTGAGGATTCTATGGAGCTGTAGCAGGTTGATTAGCTTCCTCCATAGGTTGATTATATGCACTTTTTTCTTGTCATCTTTTCCTTCTACCTTGGCTGTTTAGATTATTATTTATGTAAGCTTGTAATATTTTTAATGAATTAAGTCTTTAAGTGGAAATTTGCACAAATCACGGAAATTTTATCTCATATAAACGACATAATCTTCAAATAAGAAATCATGAAATAGAGAAGGAAATTTTGCAAAAATTGAAATTCATATAACCATAAAATCTTGATTAAAATAGGAAATCGATAATGGGTGCAAGACCTTTACAAATACAAATCAAAAGACAACATAAACACATACAACAACATTATATAAAGAAAACACAAAACAATACCTTTTCGCAAAACATAAACTCTAAACTACCCAGCCTAACATTCTGGGTCTTCTATTTCAAAATTTCTAATTGGACTAGGTAGGATGTGCTCAAGTCTAGCTTCCTTCT
Source organism: Combretum micranthum (assembly GCA_024138025.1). NCBI lineage: Eukaryota > Viridiplantae > Streptophyta > Magnoliopsida > Myrtales > Combretaceae > Combretum > Combretum micranthum. The sequence continues at coordinate 72,083 of JAMXBD010000539.1, read as the reverse complement.
TGCTTGCTTCCTTCCTTCCTTCCTTTCACATCTTTCTTTCTTCTTTTCCAAATCTATAGGGATGATGCATTACCTAGATTTCTGCTTGACAACCCTTTCTGCCTCTTACTCAAAAACTATTTCAAATACTTGGACACGGTCATCCTCCTTTTCCTTACAAGGTCTTTTGCTGATTCTAGCAAATATGCAATTGCATCTTCTCCATAGACTTCATCATCATTTGGAATGATCAATAGTTCATTGATTGGTGATCTTATAGAAGTGGTGTGCTAGGGTGAAGATACTTGCAACATACTTCGGCAACTGGCAGAGTACTTACTTTGTTCATAGACATTCCTCCATAGATGAGGATCTAAGGCTTCGTTGTTGGAATCCACATTTACCACTGGCGGATTTAGGATTGTTGCATCCACATCCATTATTGGAGTAGTTACATGATTCCTTAGTGACAATTGAGTTTCTGTTCTTCATATCGTCAAATGTTCCCATGAGGGTCATTTTCTTCCCCCGTCCATAATTGGCGTTCTTAGGGCACGGTAAGGTTAATTCCAGCTGTTTCTTCTTCTTTCGAGTCTTCCTTCGGATCTTCCTCCTCTTCTTCTTCCTCTTCTTCCTCTTTGGGTTCCACTCCTCCTATTGGATTCGCTCCAACATCTACGAGCATTTCATCATCATCAAGTTAAATTCTAGTCAAAGTTAATGGTTGGGTTAGCACATCTCCAAGTGCTTTGAGGATATTCTGATAAACACCTTGCTAATAGAACGATCCTTCATAGTCGGCCTTTAACTAGCCGTTGTGATCCTTGAGTTTGTTGTGAGCATAGTTGAACAATGGTTCGATTTCCCTCCAAGTTTGAGCCTAGAAAAGTAGGGTCTCCTTCTATTCCGAACACAAACATAGCTTCTTGCAACATAGCTTCATTGTATGCATATCCTTCAATACTTTCTGTGGCATAAATCACTTCCATTTTAGACCAATAATTCTTCCTTAAAAGGCAATATCTGATGTTTTTCACAATCTTTTCCCACTCCATATTTCTTAGTCATTTCTTCCACAAGACAAACACTTCTTTCAATGACTTTAGCTTTCCAACTAAGATAAACTCCTCACACAAAACTCTAAGTCTACATGGTAATCAACAAAGGTCTCATCATGTCTCTTACAGAATCATTGGGCCTCCAGACGAGCTTATTCTAAGGTCATCTATTCACAAAAAGAAAGGGAGATAGCAAACTTATTCTACCTATGCTAACCCTATCTAAGTCTTTTCTTATTTCCATTCTACTTATTTTCATTTAAGTCCATTTCTATTGCTAGGATCTTAAATTCTTAACCATGCTCTGATACCAACTTAAACTGTTATGCCCCAAAGAAGTACCTTAAATGCAATAGTCCACTACACCTGATATTAAAGCTTAAGTATGATAACCTTAGTCATTCCAAAAGCTTTGATACCTGGTTTAAGGCGTACCTTCATGATCATAAAGGATCAAACTTTGAAATACGTTGTTCAAAAAGATAATCATTATAGCAATTAAGAATGGAAATCATAATAAAGGCATCTTAAATATTAAAATTGTAGGGAGTCTTATAAATATCAAAGGCGCATTCCCCTATCAAAATATCATAATTCCATCATAGTCTAATGAAAATAATTACACCGAAGTTTTACTTAGAAGTCTAAGTCTACTTCTAGCCTTGACTTCATCTAAAAGATCCTGATCCAAAAGGGTAGTACCTAGGAGAAATAACCTCAGGGCTTCAACCATAAGTACATGTGCTGCAAAAGGTACCTAAGAGGAGGTAAGCTTACTTGTTCAGTGAGAATTATTTCCAAAATAAAGTACTTGAACAACTAATAATCAACCAAGTTATTTAGTTAAGCATATGAAATGTAACGAACACATGAGCATACAATACATATAGTTTTCAGGGAATCATATGTTGAATGGATTTATGCCTTCCATTCAGGGTTAGGTGTTCCAGGCTATATAGTTTTATGCAACCCACTACTAGCCACTAAAATTGCAGTTGATTCAAGTTTCTACTCATTGTTAATTTAATTCGGTCGACCATTCATTGTTATGTAGAGTTTCGGGCTCTACAAACCTCACTACTATGCCCTTGTTCCACCAAGTGTATAGTAATGAATGCAATATGACTCACTACGTGATATGCATGGATCAATTTAATTAAGTATTCATTGCATAATATTAGATATTTTAAGGGTGATCATAGAATATGCAGATATATCATTTCTATGCCAAATCAAACATTGATTATAGACAATTCCTACCTCGATATACTTAATATAAATTCAACCATATAAGTAAAGCACTTGCACTTTCCCATTTTATCTTTTCCTAATTATAATGCCACTATTCTATAAGCAAATACATAAGTACGAAACGTAAGAAATAAACTTACTTGGCTATTGCAGTACTCCATTAGTCAAAGCAATCTTCTGGGTAGGAAAAGTCTCTAGCCATGTCACCTAAATAAGAAAAATACTGAAAATGAGTATTTCTTGGAAGTTATACTTAAACTTGCTAATTGTATTTTACTAAGTTCGTCAAAATTGATATGGAGTAAAATTCCAAATTAAAATAGCCATAACTTACTCATTTTAAATTGGAATTTCACATATTATATGTCGTTTTCTACCTACTCAAAAAATCTATCTATTTCTAAGGTTATTTTTATCATAAAAGGTAATTTATGTTTCAAAATGGTATGGCACAGAATAGTCACATATTTCCCATCCCTTGAAAATGAATTTTCTAAATTTTTTATCAACCAAAAATCCCAAAGTAATCATATAAATATTTATTATCACACCCCAAAGAATACCCTAAACGTGACAGTTCGCCACATATAATATTAAGACTTAAGAATGACTATCTTAGTCACACAAAAGTTTTGATATTATATATAAGGCGTCTAACACAACAATAAAAGATACCAGTGAGATATGTGGTTTAAGCAGTAATATGAAGCATACAAGAACTAATAAACATATATCCACCAAACTAATCATAATAATTTCTTTACATAAACTTAGGGGCATTCTATAAACCCCTAAATTTTTGGAATCGGTTTAGCACAAAACCCTAACCGGAAGTCAAATGAAACCCTAAAGGTCAACAAAACCCTAGTTTACCGTATCAACCTAAATTCGGCATTGCCGTTTTCTTTGGCTCGGAAAAACGAAGTTGGGATAATTAGCTCGAATAGTCCGTAATAACCATAGGTTTTATAAAAGTTTCAGTTTCACGAAATTCGGGTGTCCTTCGAACCCGATCGGACACAGTTCTCGAAAAACGTGTCCGGAAGCCCGGAATAGTAAAAATATTCCGAATATACCGTCAGACTCGTAAAAACATAAGTTTTTCAAAAATATCAATTTCATAATTTTTCGGTAAGTAAAAATAACAGATATAGCTATTATACGCGTATTTTCTTACTACCGGTACTTTAATTGTCATATCTACTTTACATTATACTATTCATTACTATTCTACACTATTCTTTATCTCTACTTTTTCTTACACCTACTCTTACACTCTACATAACCTATAATCTTAACTTTTTACCTTTCCCATAACTTTATATCACATCTATCTTACTTATTACATCTTTTATTTAACAAAATACAAAAATTAAATCACTCCCTCTCTCCTCTCAAAAGTGGCCGGCACCCCCCTCTCTCTCTTCCCTCTCCATTTGTTTTAATTTTGCATTTATTTTAATCACACAAAAATCACTCCCCATTTTCCTATAAATACCCCCCTCCTCTTTCACTTCTTTCACACATTCACTACTCACAAATTCATACCAAAACTCTCTCAAATTTTCCTCTCAAAGCTCTCTCAAATTTCTATCTCAAAACTCTCTCAAAATAATTCCACAACAACTTCCACCAACAACAAAACCCATAACCACATAACCATATCAAAATCTTCTTTAGGTAACCCCTCTATAATTCTTTCCTCTTCTTCATGTCATGTAACTTCACATGACCATAGTGTGAGTTTCCAAATACTACAAGTTGTGGAAACTACATTATGTTCATGTATTGTTCTTGTTCATGCCAATCCATTTATGTTTATGTTGATTTATTATTGTTTATATATCTATACATATTCTTTAGGGCATATAAGCTCACTTGCAATTTATTTATTTCATGCAAAGCAATTTATTTACTTTTCCATTACAATTTATTTATTTATTCCTTGTTGAAATAAGACTAGTCTCTAGTCTTAGACTTATCCTCATCAAGTCAAAACAAGCTTTTCTTCTTTCATTTTATTTCTTTATGGGACTAGTTTATTTCTTAGTCCCGGGAGTCTTGAAAAAGCTAAGACTCCAATACTTGATTTTATTATTTATGCTTTATGTTATTTTGTTTATTATTATAATCATGTTCATTTAGATTGTTGTCCAAAAAGTTTTATTTTCTAAAGATAATTAAATAAAAGAGGGCTTTTTGTCACTTAGGAATAAGTTTATGTGAAACATAAAAATATAAGATAACAAAAATAAACTCATTCCTTTTCAAGTTACAAAAGAATTCGCTATGAATTTAGAAACTATTTTTACTTAAAAAGCTATTTAAATCTTTGTTACTCTACCTTGTTTTCAAAAGAAAATATTTTGTTAACAAAAATAGTTCTTTTCATAAAGAAGGAACATAAGATGGATGACTAAGGAAATTTTTAAAACAAATAGGCAAAGAAAAATTTGTGGTTTGGAAATAATAAAGTTATTTCTTTTCAAGTTACAAGAGGAAAATAATAGAATTATAGAAATTAGTTTTTCTACAAAAAAGTCATTAATTGTTCCATATTGTTTTTATGAAGAAAACAAGTTTTCATGCATGGAGAATTATTTTTGAAAAAATTATGAGACATGAGAAAAAGAATGGGAAATATCAAAGTAAAGATTTTTGCAAACAAGTAAACAAAGGAAATTACAAAAACAATTTCCGAAAAAGCTTCAACCGACATTGTTTTACCTAAGAAAAATAATTGGACAACAAGACACTTGAGCATGCTTAAATATGAGTTATATAGTTATAAAAAGAGAATTTTTCAACTATATAGATAACTAAGTATTTATCAAACAAATTTTGATTTCTTGAAACAAAGTTGTTTTTACTTGGAAAATCCGTGGTGAATTTTGTCGCCACTTTTTCGGAACCTATATGGCTTCGTTTGTGGGAAATAATTTTAGAAATGGGTAGATCTTTTCGAGTAGATAGAAATCGGTATATTATATACGCAATTCCGAGTTAAAATGACCAAGTTATGGCCATTTTAAGTTGGAACATTCTTCTATACGAACTTTGACTTTCTTTGACATTGTTTTGTCAAAATTCAAGAAAATCTTCAAGAAAAACTCATTATGGGTATTTTCTTTGGTTAGGTAACCCCGAGGAAGGATTTCTTCACCCCGAGAACTATTACGATTAAGTGGAGCGTGTGAACGACTCATCCACTTAGAGGAATAGACGACGATGGCATCGTGAGTTTATTTCCATTAAATGCTACACTTGTTGTGCTTGTAAATTAGTTGCACTAGAGTTAGGAAAAGATAAACCGATATGCATGTAAAATAATTCCTTGAAAGAATTCTAAGAATATCGAAGCCCAAATTGTTCTAAGTGATTGTTTTAGTATAATATTGATTTGTGTGAAATTCCTTAATCACCATAAAGTTGTAAATAATTATGTTATGACTTTATAAATTAATGAACTCATGCATACCACGAAGTGAGTCACATTACATGGTTGGGTTATTATCCTTGGGTGAGAAGGATAGTAGGCTCATGTCGAAAGCAACACTTGGCGGAAGATCCGAAAGCGATTGCTTGGCGGCTTAATGGAATATGCTTGGCGGTTGATCCGAAAGCAAGGTCAAATCAAGTAGGTTCGGAATACTTGGCGATGAGTGCTCGCAAGTATAAAAGTTTTTATTGAATGCTTGGCGATGTGTGCTCGCAAGCTTAAATTTTCTATTATTAAAACTACTTGTTTTGAGTATCACCAAACCCCGAATGGAGGGCGTAAATCCATTCAACATATAGTTCCCGGAAAGCTATATGATTGTTTGCCCACGTGTTTAATGCATTACATATGTGTGATTAACCAACTTGTTTGAATCTCGTTACAAGAAGTTATTTATAGAAATAGTTCTCACTAAGCCTATTAGCTTATACCCCGATAGCTACCTTTTGCAGTTTCCGTACTTATGGCTAAGGCCACGTGGACCATGTGGGTAGGTAATCCCTTTTGAATATTAGAACTCTGGATAAAGTACATCATAGTATTAGCATGCAAATATTTATATAATAGCTTAGTAATTTAGGGAATTGTTCCTAAGTATGCATAGTCTTTGCTATGAACAAATATTCATTGTGAATCTTCTTTTCTTAATATGTTTTTATATCTCCTTAAGCTTCATTATTCCATATATGGTCCTCTAAAATTGTGAAAGTAAGCCTTACACTTAATATAAAAGCTTTTGGAAATGACTAAGGTTGTCATACTTAAGCTTTAATATTGAGTGTGGCGGACTGTTACGTTTAGGGTACCCGTTGGGGCGTGACACATTCCTTCGATCAAATCCAAGGATATTTAATATAACTTAAGTGTTACATATATAAAACTTTATAGCCAAAAGATTTTAAGAAAACTTGTATCTAAAACCTTTGATCGAATTTCCCTAAAAGTTTTCCAAAAGCATGGTCTAAACCGGATAAAAGGAGACTTCAGGTAGATGAAAGGATGTTCCTGTAACAACAAAATCTATGGGAGTGTAAGCTCATCTAGCTTAGTGAGATTATTCCCGAGTTATCATACCCGAATCAAGATATCAAACAAGTTATAATTAGACAATCATATGTGAAGCATCAAACACGTGAGCAAGCAAGACATATGGTTTTCCAGGAGCCATATATTAAATGACTTACGCCCTTCCTTCGAGGTTAGGTATACTGGCTAATGATGACCAAAACTTTTTAAAATAAAACTTTTATAGATCGTACCGGCTATTATTCACCAACGCAAAAATATGTAGATTATACTAGCTATTACTCGCCAACACAAAATATGTAGATTATACTGGCTACTACTCGCCAACACGTAGATACTATCGGTTATACCAACCAACACTATTATACCCTTGTCCCACCAAGTGTCTAACAACGAATGCAATGTGACTCACTACATGATATGCATGAATCCATTTAGTAAATTCTTTCATGTAGTTAAAATAGCTTAGAGTCGATCATAAATACATAGACACATCCACATGGCAATATATATCCAACTTGTAATTAACTATAATTCATGGCTCAATATTCTTAACATAATTTCAACTAGCATTATAAGGCATATGCACTTTCCATTTCATCTTGTCCTATTTCTAGTGCTTCTAATACTACAAACACAAGTATGAGCACAAAAACTTAAGGAAGTAAACTCACTCGGCAATGATGCGGAAAAAACTCTTATTTAAAGTAATCTTCGGGATATGGAACTTCTCCTTCCTTGTCACCTAGACAAAAGAAATACTCGTAATGAGTATTTCGTGGAAGCTTTACTTAAACCTTTTAGTTATATTTTAAAAATTGTGGTAAAATTCAGATTGCGAAAATTCCAATATAAAACGACCATAAATTGCTTATTTTAACTCGAAATTTTGCATATTTTATATCGTTTTCTATCTACTGAAAAATATCTATCTATTTTTAAAGTTATTTTTGACATAAAAAAGTCATTTGGGTCTCAAAATGGTTTGGTATAGAATCACCATGAATTTCCAGCCCTCAAAAATACACTTTTTCAATTTTTCTTCATCCAGAAATCCTTAGACAAACATATAGATATTTATGTAGTTGAAAAATCTTTTTGATACATAAATGGACTTATGTTTTATGCATGATTTTATTGGTATTTTCTCAATAATTATTTTTTATAAAACAACTTGTCTTAGGAGTTTGAAAAATTAGACTTTAACAAATTTCTCTTTAAGTGGTTGTAAAGAAAGCTATAAATTCTTGGGTTATTATAAATAAGGGTTTTCCTTTTGTATTTTTATTTCCTAACTTTTCAAAGATGAATTAATTTCTCAAAAATTTGGTCTTTTAAGTTATCTACCACATTTATTTCTAGTGATTGAAAAATAAGGTTTTTAATTTTTTTTTTTAAGTTGCTGGTAATAGATAGCGTTTTTAGTTGTATTAAATGTATGTTCTCTCATTATATTTATGTTCTTCTAATTTTTAGAAAATAATTTTATCATTTTAAAATTTTCTTAGGTTGTTGGCAAATTTTATTCCTCTAAGTTGGTTTCAAAAATAGTGAGTTGATTTTACCTTGATTTTGAAAACTTATTTTATTCTTAATATTTATCAAGTGGTGGTATAACCCTTTTGGATAAGTTTATAAGAAAAGCTTTCACAGTAAAGAATTATCAACATTAAAACTTAGAAAAATTTTCATTTTAACCTTGAAAAGAGAATAATAATACTAAAAATTAAGTCTTGTAGAAGCTTTCCTAATAAGTGATTTTCAAAGTCTATAATGAATATATTTAAGTTTGTAAATGACATGGTTGAGTTATAATCTTGAGTTTAAATGGAAATTTTCTTTTAAGTGCTAAAATCATTTTTTATGGAGTATTTAGTTCCTATTTATAAAAGAAAAGAGTTCCTTTTATCATTTGAAGAAATCTTTATTGTGACAACATCATTATGATCATGCATGAATATAATTAAGTAGCTATATGAAGGATGAGAATAATATATGTAAAGAAAGATAGAAATATAAGGAGCAAATAAACATATATATAAGGTCAAGTATTGAGAGTCTTAGCTTCATCAAGGCTTCCCGGACTAAGAATAGACTAGTTCCAAAAAAAAAAAAGAAAAGAAAAAATCGTAATAATAAGAGTACGTTAGTGAGAAGTTAGTGAGCAATTTAGTCTCTAAGCAATATAGATATACATATACATAATATATATATATATATATAATATGGAGTTAGATTAGAGCAATAATAATAATAATATAAACAACAAAATAATAACAATAATATAATGGGAGTTTAGGCATGAACAAGAATAAAACATGAACATATTGTTGCTTCCATAACCTTATTGGTTTAGGAAACACACATTATGGTCATGTTAAGTTACATGACATGAAGATAAGTATATAAGAAATTTTACCTAAGGTTATATGTGAGTTGGAGAAGAAATGAAGAAATTGTAGTGGTAGGTAGAGGATGGTTTTATAAAGAGAAGGGAAAGCTAGGAAGAGAAATTTATAAAATGGATTTGAGGAGAGAGCTTGGTAATGTTTTGGTAGGAAAAATTAGATGTGTGGAAGAAATGGAGGAAATGGGGTATTTATAGATAAATGTGGCGTGAAATTAGATATAATAAAATAAATTGAAAAAGAAAACAAATTAATATAAAGAGAGAGGGATGGCGTCGATTTTAGTGTGTAGAGGGGGAGAAGTTGATTTGTTTTGTACTTTTGTAATGAAAAGTGATTAAGATGTGAGACGTGAGATAGAGTTATACAGGAAATAAAAAATGTAAGAAATAGGTGTATACATAGTAAGAAGTAAGTTGTAAGGAAAAGTAGAGATATGTGAATAGTAGAAATTGTATAATGAATAGTAGAGTGGATAATTAAATTACCGATAGTAAAAAAAATACTCGTAAATGTATTATATTTGATTTTTTAGTTACCAAAAAATTACGAAAATTGATATTTTTAGAATCTCATATTATTATGAGTCTCTTGATGCTATCAGAATATTTTTACTATTCCGAACATTGGGCATGTTTTTCGAAAATTAATCCTATTCGGATTCAAAACGAATTAAATTTTGACAAATCCGATCTTTTTAATATATCTCATATTATTCCGAACTATGATCTACCATAAACTTATTTCTATTGTTCTTAAGTTTCGAGCATAGAATTGTCGGAGTTAAGACTACTAGTATGCCTTGATTCTTGTTGGCTTTGAAATTCTGGTTTGATTAAGATTAGGGTTTACTTCAATTTTACCCTAAAATTGAGGGGTTCACATTTATATAGTTGAAAAATCCTTTTAATACATATAAAAACTCATATTATACACACGATTCTCATGATGTTTGAAAAAGTGAAATTTGACAAATTCATTCTAGGTTGTTAGGAATAAAACTAAAAACTTTTGAGTTATTAAGTGGGTGATTTCTAATTATAATGATTCTTCCTTAAGTCTTAAAAGATAATTAAGTTCCAAAATTTTAGTCCTTTCAAGTTATCTACCCATTTTATTCTTTAAGTAGACTTTTACATGGTGAGTTGGTTATAACTTGATTTGAAAAGCTTATCTTGATTTTTGTATTTATTAAAATGTTAGTGTGGATCTAAAAATAAGTTTTTAAGAAAATTTATATAACAAAGAATTATCAACCTTAAGATTTTAATGATAATTTTTATTTTGGTAGTTTGAAAAAAGACTAAAAATTACTTAGTTAAATTTTGAAAAAGTCTTCACATAACAATAACATTAAAATCTATGATGAACTTGTCTAAAATTCTTGAAAATCATTTTGTGGAAATAAGATTCTAAATTTTAATAGAACCTTTCCAAAGTGATAAAATTACATTTTTTAGTAAGTTTAGCTTATTTTCTTTATTAAAGAAACAACTTTTTATTTTTATTTGGACAACAACAACATGATCATACATGAACATGAGTTTATAATTAAGTAACATGACAAAAATAATTAATATAAAAAATGAAGATATGGAAATGAAATAAACATATAATATATATCAAGTATTGAAGTCTTAGCTTGTATCAAGGCTTCATGGACTTAGACATGCAAGTCCAAAAAGAAAAATAAGAAAAATAAGAAAATTGTTTTCTTAATGAGGACAAGTCTAAACTAAAAAGACTAGTCTTTATATAATAACATGGAATAAATAAATAACTTGCAAGAAGGAAATAAATAAATTGCATGAGCATAAATAAAAGTTATGTTAGTGAGCTTATGTGTTCTAAGAAATATATAGATACATAAATATATTTATTAATATATAGGAGTTAGATTAGAAGCAAGAATAATAAAAACATAACATCATAACAATGCAATAATGAAATTTTTGTATGAAAAAGAACAAAACATGAACATATTATTACTTTCTTGACTCCCACGAGTCCAGCAAACATATACTATGGTCATGTTAAGTTACATAAACAAAAGAATAGTTGGAGGAAATTTTTACCTAATGTAGAGAAATGTTGGTAGAAAAAGAGAGGTTGTTGTGATATGAAGATAGTGAGAATATGGAAAGATGGGAAAAAATTATAAAGAGAGTATTTGAGAAGTGATTTTTGGAGGGTTTTGTTATGTTTGAGAAGTATGTGATAGAAATGGAGGAAAATGAGGTATTTATAGATAAATGTGAAGGGAAATTAGTTTTAATTAAATAAAATAAAAAAGAAAAAAAATAGATGTGTGCATGTGTGTGTGTGGGGCACCGATTGTGAAGAGAGGGAGAGAGAGTGTTGATTTAATTGTTTTGTATCTTTTGTAATGAAATGCAATAATGTGTAATGTATGATGTGAATAAAATTTTACGATGATTGTAAATTGTAAGAATAGGTCTGGTAGAGTGTAAGAATAGGTAGTAAGAAAAAGTAGAGATAGATGAATAGTAGTAAATAGTGTAGAATATTGACAAGAATAATATATAAGACAAATTAATACCGATAGTAAAAAAAATATGTATGAATAAGCTATATATGATATTTTTTGAATCCTTATATTATTATGAGTTTAACAGTGTTATTGGAATATTTTTATCGTTCGGTGCATCTGGGCATGGTTTTCAAAATTTGATCTCGTTCGGATTTGAAACGAACTAATTTTCACGAATATGATCTTTTTAAGTTTCATTATATTATCACATTTATAATCTATGATTAAATCAATTTTATTATTCTGGGGTTAAGAGCGTGGATTACCGAATGTAAATTCATTAAGGTTGTTATAGATTTTTTGATTTTAGGGTTTCCTGTTGACTTCCGGTTCTAGGGTTTAAGAACAAAACGTAGCATAAAATCTAGGCTTAGAAGGACTATTGGCCTCCCCAAGCACTTCTAGAGCTCAAAAGGATTTCGCTCAAGGTATAGGTGCAAATCCTTGAATTTTATGCTAAATTTATGCTTAAATCTTATAATTAGAGGTCAACCAGAAACCCTAAAAAGTCAACAAAAACTACAACAAAACTTAGTGTTTAGATCCGGAAATCCCGCGCTCTTAAACCCTAACCAATGAAATTGAGATAATTGTGGATAATAGTTTATAATAATATAGGACAGCTTAAAAGTATCATATTCGTCAATTTTTTGTGTATTTTGAACACAAATGGGATCAATTCTCAAAAAGCGTGTCCCGAAGCACGGAATAGTAAAAATATTCTGATTGCATCATTAGATTCCTAATAATACAAGGATTTCAAAAATATAAGTTTTATAATTTTTTAGTAGCAAAGACATCATATATCATATTTATATGCGTATTTTCATTACTAACTTTAGATTATTAGTTTTATTTACTATTCATTATCCTATTCTACTTTTATTACTATTCATCCATCTTTGCTTTTTCTTATACCTATACGCCTATTTCTTACTTTTTTCCTTTTCCAATACAATTTGACATTTCGCATATCTCACATCTTAATCACTTTTTATTATAAAATACAAATTCAATAAATTTTTCTCCTCTCCCCTTCACATGGTCGGTGCCTTCCCCCTCTTTCTCTGTTTATTTTTCTTTTTAATTTATTTTATTATATCAAATTCTCTCACAAAATTCTATAAATATCCCATCTCCCTCCATTTCTTTCACACACTTCTTTTACGTACCAAAACTCTACCAAAATCACTTCACAAAAATTCTCTCCACAAATTTCACTCTACCACTTTTCCGTCTTCTTCTAACCAATAGGCAATTATCCGAAACCTTATTCATGTTTATGTAACTTAGTATGAGCTTAATGGGTGTTTTCTAAAAACCCATAAGAGGTTAAGAAAGCAACTATAGGTTCATACTTTGCTCTTATTTATACATACATTCTTATTTTTAGGTTGTTAATAGATTATTTCTTATGTTTATGTAACTTAGTGTCACGCTCCGAAGGGTATCCTAAACGTGGCAGTCCATCGTACACAATATTAAAGCTAGGAATGACCACCTCAGTCACACGAAGGCTTCTATACTATGTACAAGGTATCTAACACATGGAGGAGACACATCAACGTGATACATTTTATATTGATACAACTTGAGTAACAATGTAAAGGAAATACAATTCCCTATACTACAATTACAATTCATCCAAAGATTTCACTACACAAACTATTACGAGACAATTAACAAACCTAGCTAATATCTTCAAGTATTCTTACTTCCTACCGGAATCCCAAAGTCATATTCAGCCCAACCATCTCGGTCCCCAGGTAGTATTCTCTCGTCAACATGTTTATTCAATATCTATTGGGGTATAAGCTACCCTAGCTTAGTGAGAGTTCCCTTAATTTCGTACCATAACAAGCAAGTTATAAATCATCCATATGCTATGCATGAATAAACACATGAGTAGACAATTATGTATAGGTAACCGGAACCCATACATAGAACGGATTTACGCCCTCCGTATCTAGGGTTAGGGTGGTCCATAAGTCATGCAATCATAATTCCAATCTTGAGTGGGGTGGTCCATAAGTCATGCAACCATAATCTCGATCTCTTTCTCTTAGTTATACAACATCTGTTGTTTTATGTGGTAGTTTCAAGTGCCTACCCCACTTCCATTAACTTAAGCGATTTCGCATTCTTAATGTTAACACGAGCCTTTATGCCTCCGCTAATATACCTTTGTCCCATCAAAGGTATACTGGCTAATGCAATGCGACTCAATATGTGATATGCATGCACAATTTATTCATATAATCGTGGCATATTAATTATGTAGGTTAAGAGCGATCATAGAGAATTTAAGACAGTTCAAGTCTATGCTAGCTCATACAATGATTTTACAACAAGTCTCGCCTCGATATACATATCATTCATTCAACTAAGATTAGATCACAACTCATCACAATTTTATCTTTTCCTAATTCTAATGCAACTAGCTACAAGCACAAGTAAGGTAACAAAATAAGAGAAAACTCACATTGCCATAGCGCGGAAATCTACTTATCGTAATAGTCCTCGGGAAGGTCTAGTCTGTCTCTCAAGTCTCCTAATCAAAAGAAATAACCCTCATGAGGATTTCTATGAAGTTTGAATAAACTTTTAAATTCTATTCTATGAAGTTCGTCAAAATTCGTCTAAGAGGAAATTCTAACTTAAAACGGCCATAACATGGTCATTTTAACTCGGAATTTCGCATATTATATACCGATTTCTACCTATTCAATGAGAGCTATCTATTTATAGAGTTATTTTCAACAAATGAGGTCGGTTGGTCCATGAACAGTAGGGTACAGTATACTACACGAATTGCCATTCTACAATTCAACTTCTAACCTCAAAACAAATATCATATTAAAGCTTTGATAGATACTTAGCTATCATTATATCTTGTAAGACTCTATTATATACATATATAACTCAATAACTTGCATGATTCATGAGTGTTGGAAATTTCTAATTTCTTATGTACTTAGATAATGTCAACAAGAAGTATGTGGCATTATTTTTCTAACTTTGTTTCTATAATTGTATCATGTATATATGTAATACCTATAAGCTATTGTCATGAAGGTTATGAGATGATCTATCTATATGTATACATATAGTACTAAGAATTCTTTTTGAAAAACTTCTACTTTGCAAAACTTTGAAATTTACTAGACTTAAGAAAAATAGTTTTTCTTCTTGTAAAAACATACTTGCTTTTATCAAAACTCAACCTTGATGACCAATATAGCCATCACCTTCATTATTTTAATAAAAACCTTCATTTTGGGATTAGAAAATAGACGTTTTAATGGGTAGCTTTCCTAATTACAAATTTTACAAAGCTTTAGAGAATAAAAATATTGTTTAAATCTATTCTTGGAAGCCATTCCTTGTTTTAGGATTATATTTTGATAAACCTCTCTTATCTTTGTCAAAATTTGGTCTTTATTACATGTATCCCCAGGACTTCTATTTTTTTTTTTTTTTTTTTTTTTATAAAAGTCATCATTTTGGCTTTTAAAATAGGTGTTTAAATAATGGTTATTTTCAAATCCGAATTTTGAAAAATTCATTTGAGTTTGTTTTCTTTGTAAAACTAATTTAATCTTCAAAAACCATTTGTTAATCAAACCTACCCCTTAAGGCTTCCATTTCTTTAATAAAAGTCTTGTTTTAAAGTTGAAAAATTGGTGTTTACATTTCAAGCTTCTTTTATTACGAATTTAAAACTTATTTTTGAGATTGAAATATGACTTTCGTAAACTTGCCTTTTTTTTTTTTTTAATATTCCTTACTAGATCTAAAATTTACTCATCAAGATCACTCATTTAAGATATCTATTTCCTAAGCCCTTTATTTATTTTTTTTTTTATGTAAAATTCACATTTTGAAGTTGAAAAATAGGTTTTTCAAATATGGTTCCTTTTTTTATCCGAATTTTCAAAAGTTATTTTTGTTGAAACCAAAATAGATCTTGAGCTTTCTAATACTTTTCTACTATCATCAAGCTATTACAAGTTATTTAAGAAAATAAAACAAAAGTCTAATGCATTTATGAACTTAAAACAACTAGATCTGGTTTACTATACTAGCCATTAATGCATAAACACTATGATGGTTATGTGAATGATGAATATATGCACAAATCATTAGAAATAACAACATAACTTGAAAATAAAAGAAGATAATAGTAAAATAACTCAAATAACAAGATCTATAACATTGTGATAGCAAGGATCTCATGTTCAAGTATTTCCACATCTCTAGCTTGAATCTCATGGGGATTTTCTGTGAAATCACACATGAATGAACTTGCCATTACATGTTTTAAGATAATAAAGTATACATCTATTACCTATTGGAAGATTGGAATAAGAAACTTGAAGAAAAATATGTGAATGTGTGTGTGTGTGTTCGGTTTTGAGAGAGGGAGAGGAGAGAGTTTTGCAAGAAAAATTTTTCTAAAGAGAGAAGGAAGAAAGAAAGAAAGTGAAAATAAGTTGGTGTAAAGAGGTTTATATAGACTTGTGGATTAGGGTTTTCTTGAATTTAACAAAATAAAATAAAACAAATTAGAGAGAGGGAGAGATGGGGAGGGGGTGCCGGTTTCATGGAGAAAGAGAGGGAGTGGAGTTGTGTTGTGTAAGTTTTGGAATTAAATAAGTAATTTAAATGATAACAGTTATATTGGAAAAGTAAATTATAAGAAAAATGATGTAATGGTAAGAGTAAGATGTAAGGATGTAAGAAATAGGTTATGGGTAGTTGTACTAGTGAATAGTGTAGAAGATATCAAAAAGTAGATTAGATATTTAAAGTACCGGTAGTAATGAAAATACAATAAAAAGGTTATAATTGTAACTTTTATAACCAAAACAATTATATAACTGATATATTTGGAAATCTTATGAAATTACGAGTCTAACAGTACTAATATCATATATTTAATATTTCGAGCCTGAGACACGCTTTTCGAAGTCTGTACTTGATCGGATTCGAAATAGATTGAAAATTCGCTAATCTTATCTTTTAAAGCATCCTAGTATTATTACGAACCAAGCTACACCGTTTACTCATATTTTGACTCCTTGGTTTAGGAATACGGGATTGCCAGATCCAAACTATTAGGGTTTCCAGGGAATTTATTGACTTAGGTTTTCCGGTTGACTTTCTGGTTTAGGGTTTGAACTTGATATTTCCCCAAAAATTAAGGGTTTACACTTAGCATGAACATAGTGTGTGTTTTCTAAAGACCCATAAAGCTTAAGAAAGCAACATTATGTTCATGTTTTATTCTTGTTCACACATTATGTTTCTATTATTATGCTTTTACTATTATGCTTATATTATTATGCTCTTATTATGCCTTTTCTTTCTTTCTTTCTTTCTTTTTTTTTAGGACTAATCTATTCTTAGTCCCGGGTTGCCTTGATGAAGCTAAGGTTTGTAATACTTGACCATATTATTATGCTTATATTTCTTCTTATATATATCTTATCTTATTATGTGATATTAGTCTCTTTCTCATGAGTAAATATTCATAAATATTCATGAACATGTTGATATTGTCTCAGCAAAAATAAAAAGAAGTTTTCTTAAATGAAAAAAATAAAAATAAAAACTCTCTTAAAAGATAAATTTTTATCACGTAGTAAATGATTTTTCTATAAAAACTTAAAATTTTATCTTAACAAATCTTTTCCAAAATTTAGATAAGTGCATCACAAGTTTGTAGTAATAATGGTACATTGGATTTCATCAAAGAATAAACAAAGTAGATTTACCACACACTCTTTTCAAACCAATAAAATAAGAAGTTTATTTAAAACTCAATATTGCTAATTCTTATTTAACAAAGGTTCTTCATAAACTTATTTGTGAGGTTGTCACCAACACTCTGAAATACTAAGGACTGCATATGTTTTACAAAATCATCAAAAGTTAACCTTCTAGAGACAAATCTTACTTAGGAAATAACATTAGTAAATAACTTAAAAGATCATTATTATTTAAAGTGGACCTAACTTTGGAAAAATCAAGAAGATATAAACATGACAAGTAACTACTTCAACGAATTTTAGTCACTACCATGAAATACTAAGAGAAACTACATTTTTCAACCACTAGGAATTAAACTTTATAGGAATCTTAAAAAAACAAATTTTATTTTTGGAAAATTTATTTATTCCAAAAAGTTAGGAAATGAAGTTAAAAGAAGAAAGTATTCACTTATAACAATTGAAAATTTTTTTTCCAACAAACTAAAGTGAATTTTCAAGTTTTAACTTTTTTCAACTTTTAAGACACATTGCTTTACAAAAAAAAATAATATATAATTGTTAAGAAAACACCACTAAATTCGTACTTGCAATATGAGTCTATATATATATATATATGTATGTATTTAAAGGATTTTTCAACTATACAAATATCTATATTTTTGTACAAGAATTTTTGGATGGAGAAAAGTTTGAAACTTTATGTTTTGAAAGTTGGGATTTTCGTAGTGATTCTGTACCTGCTATTTTCGGGACCCAAATAAATTTTTATGACAAAAATAACCTTAGAAATGGATAGATCTTTTCAAGTAGGTAGAAAACGGTATATAATATGCAAAATTCTGAGTTAAAATGAGCAAGGTATGGCCTTTTTAAGTTAGAACCTCCACCAATCCGAACTTTACAGCAAATAAAAGATATAATTAGAAAATTAAAGTAGAATCTCTATGAAAAACTCATTTTAGGTATTTCCTTTCTTTAGGAAACAAAGAGGAGGACATTTGCTATCTCGAAGATTATTTAATTAAGGAAATACCATCAAGTCATGGCCGAGTGAGTTTACTTCCTTTATTTTCATACTTATGATTGTGTTGTAGTATAGTAGCACTAGAAATAGGAAAAAGATTAAATGGAAAGTGCATGTGACTTATAATGTTGGTGAAATAACCTTAAGCATATTAAATCATGAATTGCCTATAATGAATTGTATGTTCTATTAGCATGTTGAAGTGTTTGAAATTGATTGATCATTTGCAAGAAATTGAAATTAAATGGCTAGACTCTAAACAAATTTGATGCAATCACTTCACGAATTGAGTCTCATTGCATTTGCTATTATACAATGGTAGGATAAGGGTATGATAGTGGTGGTGTAAACCCCTAGATTTTTTGACATTTTTTTTAAGTTCAAACCCTAGAATTGGAAGTCAACTGGAAACCCTAAAGTCAATAAAAACCTATATCAAACCCTAGAGTTTAGATCTGGCAATCTCATGCTCTTAGACCCTAGATAACGATTGAGTTAATGATCTATAGTGGTCGTAATAATATAAGGAAGCTTAAAAATATTAGATTTGTCAATTTCTAGTGTCTTTCAGATCCAAACGGGATCAGTTTTTCGAAATCGTAGCCCCCTACACTAGACGTTAAAAATATTCCAATGACACTGTCACGCCCCAAAGGGTACCCTAAACGTGGTAGTCTGCTGCACACAATATTAAAGCCCAAGAATGACCACCTCAGTCACGCCAAGGCTTCCATACTATGTACAAAGCGTTAACATATAAAGGAGACACATCGAATGATACAATTTTATGTTGATACAATTGAGTAAACAATGTAAAGGAAATACAATCCACTATACTTCCGATGCAAACCACTATACTTCATAATACAAATCATTCAACTTCAATTACATTCATCCACAGACTCCCTATATAAACTATTACAAAGACAAATCATAAAACTAGCAGATAACTTCAAACATTTTTTATTCTTTGCCGAACTCCCGAAAGTTATTCCCGACTCCAACCAATTTGGTCCCCACTTTGCATTCTTGAGATAACCTGTTCATTTAAACAACTATCGGGGTATAAGCTACACTAGCTTAGTGAGAATTTCCTTAATTCCGTACCATAACAAGAAAGTTATAATCAACATATGCTATGCATGAACAAACACATGAGCAAACAATTATGCATGGGTATCCGGAACCCACACACAGAACGGATTTACGCCCTCCTATCTTGGTTAGGGATGGTATTGAAGTCTACACAACCGCTGCTAGTCCCCAAGCCCTCGGCTCATAGCACTCGCCTCGGCTAGGCTCACACATGGAATGCATCCCCGATGCGCCTTAGTTTCATATGAATGAGCTCTGATCCCGGGTCTCATTATCCAAACGAGTCCTTGGACCATACTATCGACCTGTAGGAGTAGCACGCTACCAAATGCAATATGTCCGATGCGATGCATGACCAATTTAATTTTTGCTTAGGTCAAATATTTATACATTCTTTAGAGTGACCAGCCAATATCATACACAAAACATAAATAATATGAACAGTGCAGTTATCTAATTAAATCGTGTTTCGATATGCTTTAGTATCCTTTGGCATACATTCATCACCCTCATCATATATCCCATCCCCATTCATATCGATTTTTATCTTGTTCCTATAATTCTAATGCAACTAACTACAAGCACAATCAAGGTAACAAAACAAGGAGAAAACTCACTCGGCCATTGGACGCCGGTCTTTCTAGTAGTAATAATCGGGCGGTAAGGTGTCGTCCTGCTCGGATCACCTACCAAGCAAGAATAATCCTAATGAGATTCCCATCATGTAACTAATTCAAGCTATGCATCTAAACTAGATGAATTCGGAATTCTCGCTATTTGCGGAAGCTCCGACTTAAAACGGCCATAACTTAGTCATTTTAACTCGGAATTTCGCAAATTTTATATCGATCTCTATCTACTTCGAAAGATCTATCTATTTCTAGTATTATTTTAAGTTTTGAAAGTATTAAGGCCACGGAAAGTGGGATCAGTTTGTTCTGCCCCTTTCTCAATTCCGAAAAATTGTTTTGCTTTTGATGAGAAATGTTCCTAGTGATGATTCATGGATGAATGGTATAGGAATGAATTCCTAACATGAATGCCATGTAATGAACTCAATATATGCATGGTCATGATGATTTTTGATGATAAACCCTTAGGAACTCCTAATTGTTACAAAATTCCATAAAGGTTATTTCTAAAAAGCTATTCTTCCCAACTTTACATTCCTCAGGGTTTCTTTGATTTTTATTCTTGAAATTACTTGTTATCTAAATAAAAATGTGTTCTTAAAGTCTATATTAATCATGGCCTTCATTCATGCATAAAAATTCCCATTTTTCATTTGGTAAACATGTTTTTAAACAAGCCTCTTGTAAAAATCCGAATTTTTGAAATTTCATTTTCTTGCATTTTCCTTATGGGAAATCTTGTTTAATGCATTAAAATTTGAAGCTCCAATGTATATATTATCTAAGGACTTCATTTAGCCTATAAAACATCCAATTTAGACTTAGATACTAAGTGTTTTTGTAGGCATAGACCTAAATTACGAATTTGACTATTGATCCACACATCAATATTTTTCATTCTAACTCCACCACTTGTTTTACATTCTTATCATGCCTAAACTCATCCAAGCTTATGAAAATCATTCTTTCAAGATATCTATTATACATACCCTTCATTTTTCATATGAAATATGAGTTCAAAAGTGGTTTTGGTAACTTTTAAAGTAGGGTCCTAATTTCATCCGAATTTTCAACTATTCATATTTGACAAAGCCTTTCATTTTTCAATGTTCTTGCCCCTATATATGAAGATCTACTAGCTAACATCACTATACATATACAAGACTACATTTTTATGATCATCAATGCATGGAAATCAAAATAACTCTATGATCATGCATGTTCATGAAGATGTGGATGTCTAAACTTTAGATCTACTAAATATAATGCATGAATCATAGATCTCATGGCATGAACATCAATATATATACAAGATCTCTACTTTACATGCATGAACTAGAAGATATCTTAACATAAACTCATTTAAACCATAGATCCATGTCTTGTGATGGCTTGATATTCTTGTTCATGTGTTTTCATGTCCCCAGCATGAGCTCATTGGGATTAAATGGGAAAACACACAAGATATAGCTTGCCATTACAAGATCTAGGAAGAACAAGGTCTAAAATCAACATACCAAAGGGTTTTGAAGTAGAAAAGAGAAGAAAATGAGTTGAACTTGTGAGAGTGGGGGAGGGGAGAAGCTCACGGCACACTAGAGGGAAAAGAGGGTTTTTGCTCTTGAAAGAAATTTTGAACAAGTGAAATGAAGAGAGAGAATGAATATTTAGTATATATATTAAGTGAATTAGGGTTTTAGTTGAATAAATGGGGTAAAATAAATTAAATTGAGAGGGAAACAAGAAGGGGGGGGGGGCGGGGGGCCACTCTTGGTGTGTGTGTGTGTTTTGAAATTTTGATATTTGTAATTTAGTTAATTAAAATGTAATAAATGTGATAATTGATTAAGAGACAAAATTCATTGGAAAAGAAAATTGAAATGAGTAGTTGTAAGGATGTAAGAATAGGGTATGGGTAGTGTGTAGTGTAGGTTGTACTTGTGAATAGTAGACAAGACATCTACTTTACCAATTGTAACGAAAACACGGGAAAAGCTATAACTGTAATTTTTATAGCTCGGAAAATTATAAAATTGATATTTTTGGAATCCTTATAAAATTACGGTTCTAATGAATTCCGGGACATTTTTCTAATCCATGGTCCGGGGCACGCTTTTTCGTAACTGAGCTCGGGAAGGCTCGGAATTGAAAAATTCTCGAATTTAAAACTTTCAAAGGTCTAAAATATATTTAGAACAATAATTCAACTTCATTTACTTTATAAAACTTCTTTTATTATGAAACCGAAGGAAAGCAGGATTTAGGGTTCCTAGGCTACTCTTACTAGACTAAACTGGACCGATTAGGGTTTCGTTTCCAATTTCCGGGGTTTCTTAACTACCGAGAATACCGGGGTTTACAGAAGGTATGGGTTGTAAAAGTACTTTATTAATAAAATAAAATAAAATTGGAAAAATTTATTCCAAATAATTGTAGCAGATTTTTCATAATTAAAATTAAATAATTATTTGAATTATTTTAGTATTTTAACAAATATGTTACTGGTATGATCAAAATACGCGAATATGGGCTATAAATAATATTTTTATAACCCGAAAAATTCTAAAAAAATTATTTTATGAAAATAAAAATATTTTTCAATTATTATATTATTTTATTTTATATTTAGTATCGGGTCTTAAACAGAATCTGATCCCGTAAAGACCCGAAACGAACTAATTTTAGAAAAACAAAATTTTCTATAACATATAAAATATTTATCTAAAAATATAAGACTTTATAAGAATAATAAATTTTGTAATAAAATAAAAATGAATAGTGCAAAAGACTAATCAATTATCGGTAATAATGAAAATACGATAAAAAGGTTATAACTGTAACTTTTATAACCCGAAAAATTTCATAACTATATATTTAGAAATCTTATGAAATTACGAGTCTAACGGTACTATTGGTATGTTTTTGATCTCGAGTCCTGGGACACGCTTTTCGAAGTCTGTATCTGAACGGGTTCGAAATAGGTCAAAAATTTACCAATATGATATTCTTAAACAAACTTATATTACTATGAGCTATTCTATATATTTAAACTACATCTCGGCCTCTAGGGTTAGGGGCACTAGATTGCCGGACTTACACTATTGTATTCCGGTTAGGGTTTCCGGTGATTTTCCGGTTTAGACCTTTGTCAATTTGGAAACTGATATTTATGTTCATACAACATATTTAATTTGAGAAGTTATTTTAAATTTTATTTTTATAAGTATTTATTATCTTTTAATGTTTTCGAATTTTTGAATTGGGTTTCATTTTCGAAAGTTAATCGTTATTTACTTTTTAATAATTCTTTTTTGGGATCTACATTACCCGATTTTATAAATCGGAGTCACGTATGGAATTTGTCGTACGTAGTGGTCTTGGAATTGTAGTATGTTAGTTCTTACTTTGTTTTTGAGAATTCTTATTTTCCCCAAGATTCGGAAATTTTTCGAATTCGTTCTTGATTTAAGACTAGTTGAAATTCGGTTTTAATTTGGAGTGATTTTTAGGGTTTATTTTCGAAGTTCATCTTAAAATTATTTATTGAAATTTTCCGGGGCATACAGACACCATTAGATTCGTACTAATATAAGAAATCCAAAAATATCAGTTTCACAATTTTTTGGTAATTAAAAATTACAAATATTGTATTTATAAGCATATTTTCCTTACTACCGGTATATTATTAGTCTTGTTATTCATTGTCTTATCTTACTATTTACCTATCTCTACTTTTTCTTACTACCTGTACACATATTTTCTTACTTTTTACCTTTTCAATACATCTTATATCAATTCATATCTTACATATTAATTATTTCTTACAAAACTACAAATTTAATCTCTCTCTCTCTCTCTCTCTCCCCTGTCCTTCAAGACTCGGTGCCCACACTCACTACCACCAACACCCCCTCCCCCATGTACTTTCTCTCTAATTTTTTCTTTTTAATTTATTTTATTACACACAAATTCCCTCCATCTTCAACTATAAATACCCCATTTCTCTCCACTTCTTTCACATCTTCATTTCACATAACAAAACTCTCTCAAATTCACTCCACAAATCCTCTCTATCAAAACTTTCCCAACATCCTTCTCTACATAAACCACTCACTACATATTACAACTCACATATTACCACACTTTATCTACCATCTTCTTCAACTCAAAAACCATTATAGGTAAAACTTTCTACCATTATTTATTTACCCATATTATATAACTTAGCATGACTATGGTTGTTTGTTAAAACTCATATGAGTTGTAGAAGCAACAATATGTTCATGTTTTATTCTTGCACATTGTCCACGCCCCAACGGGTACCCTAAACGTGGCAGTCCGCCACACTCAATATTAAAGCTTAAGTATGACAACCTTAGTCATTTCCAAAAGCTTTTATATTAAGTGTAAGGCTTACTTTCACAATTTTAGAGGACCATATATGGAATAATGAAGCTTAAGGAGATATAAAAACATATTAAGAAAAGAAGAATCACAATAATTATTTGTCCATGGCATAAACATGCATACTTAGGAACAATTTCTTAAATTACTAAGCTATTATAAAATTTGCATGCTAATACTATGATATACTTTATCCAGAGTTCTAATATTCAAAAGGGATTACCTGCCCACATGGTCCACGTGGCCTTAGCCATAAGTACGGGAACTGCAAAAGGTAGCTATCGGGGTATAAGCTAATAGGCTTAGTGAGAACTATTTCCATAAATAACTTCTTGTAACAAGATTCAAACAAGTTGGTTAATCACACATATGTAATGCATCAAACACGTGGGCAAACAATCATATAGCTTTCCGGGAACTATATGTTGAATGGATTTACGCCCTCCATTCGGGGTTTGGTGATACTCAAAACAAGTAGATTTGATGATAGAAAATTTAAGCTTGCGAGCACACATCGCCAAGCATTCAATAAAAACTTTTATACTTGCGAGCACTCATCGCCAAGTATTCCGAACCTACTTGATTTGACCTTGCTTTCGGATCAACCGCCAAGCATATTCCATTAAGCCGCCAAGCAATCGCTTTCGGATCTTCCGCCAAGTGTTGCTTTCGACATGAGCCTACTATCCTTCTCACCCAAGGATAATATCCCAACCATGTAATGTGACTCACTTCGTGGTATGCATGAGTTCATTAATTTATAAAGTCATAACATAATTATTTTCAACTTTATGGTGATCAAGGAATTTCACACAAATCAATATTAAACTAAAACAATCACTTAGAACAATTCGGGCTTCGATATTCTTAGAATCCTTTCAAGGAATTATTTTACATGCATATCGGTTTATCTTTTCTTAACTCTAGTGCAACTAATTTACAAGCACAACAAGTGTAGCATTTAATGGAAATAAACTCACGATGCCATTGTCGTCTATTCCTCTAAGCGGATGAGTCGTTCACACACTCCACTAAATCGTAATAGTTCTCGGGGTGAAGAAATCCTTCCTCGGGGTCACCTAACCAAAGAAAATACCCATAATGAGTTTTTCTTGAAGATCTTCTTGAATTTTGACAAAACAATGTCAAAGAACGTTAAAGTTCGTATGGAAGAATGTTCCAACTTAAAATGGCCATAACTTGGTCATTTTAACTCGGAATCGCGCATATAATATACCGATTTCTATCTACTCGAAAAGATCTACCCATTTCTAAAATTATTTCCACAAACAAAGCCACATAGGCTCCGAAAAACTGGTGACAAAATTTACCACGGATTTTCAAGTAAAAACAACTTTGGTTCAAGAAATCAAAATTTGTTTGATAAATACTTAGTTATCTATATAGTTGAAAAATTCTCTTTTTATAACTATATAACTCATATTTAAGCATGCTCAAGTGTCTTGTTGTCCAAATTATTTTTCTTAAGTAAAACAATGTCGGTTTGAAGCTCTTCGGAAATTGTTTTTGTGAATTTCTTTAAAATGAATACTTTGTTTATTTTGTTTTCTAAAAACGTTTTATGTTGATTTTATTTATTTCTTTCTAAGTAATTTTTGGAAATAAAATTACACTAATAATATTTTTGAAGTTTTCTAGAAAATATGCTTTTCTTCATTTTCTTGTGTAAATTCCTTTGTTTTCTTGTTTTGGCAAAAATCTTTACTCGACATTTCTCATTCTTTTTCTCATGTCTCTTATTTCAAAAACAATTACCCATGCATGAAATTTGGTTTCTTTGTAAAAAAAAGTGGAATAATGAAAGACTTTTTTGTAGAAAGCTAATTTCTATAATCTTATTAACTTTTTCTTGTAACTTTGAAAAGTGAAAATTTTATTCTTTTCAAACCATAAATTTTCTTTGCCTATTTAGTTTGCAAAGGTCTTTACTTAGAAATTTCCTAAGTCATCCATCTTATTTTCTTTCTTTATGAAAGAACCATTTTAACAAAAACATTTCCTTTTGAAAAACAAGGTGAATTAATAAGTATCTTTGTAAAGCAAAAGTAGTTTATAAAATTATTGTGAGTTCTCTTTTTGGTAACATGGAAAGAAATGAGTTTGTTTTTGTTGATTTTATACTTTACATAAACTTATTCCTAAGTGACAAAAAGCCTTCTTTTATTTAATTTTCTTTAGAAAAAAAACTTTTGGACAACAATCTAAATGAACATGATTATGAGGATAATAATAAACAAAGTAACATAAAGCATAAATAATAAAATCAAGTATTGGA
Organism: Combretum micranthum; assembly: GCA_024138025.1. Classification (NCBI taxonomy): domain Eukaryota; kingdom Viridiplantae; phylum Streptophyta; class Magnoliopsida; order Myrtales; family Combretaceae; genus Combretum; species Combretum micranthum. The sequence goes on along the minus strand of JAMXBD010000539.1, from coordinate 45,086 downwards.
GTCTTAGCTTTTTCAAGGCTCCCGGGACTAAGAAATAAACTAGTCCCATAAAGAAATAAAATGAAAGAAGAAAAGCTTGTTTTGACTTGATGAGGACAAGTCTAAGACTAGAGACTAGTCTTATTTTTAACAAGGAATAAATAAATAAATTGCAATGGAAAAGTAAATAAATTGCTTTGCATGAAATAAATAAATTGCAAGTGAGCTTATATGCTCTAAAGAATATGTATATATGTATAGATATATAAACAATAATAAATTAACATAAACATAAATGGATTGGCATGAACAAGAACAATACATGAACATAATGTAGTTTCCACAACTTGTAGTATTTGGAAACTCACACTATGGTCATGTAAAGTTACATGACATGAAGAAGAAGAAGGAATTATAAATGGGTTACCTAAAGAAGACTTTGATGTGGTTATGTGGTTATGGGTTTTTGTTGTTGGTGGAAGTTGTTGTGGAATTATTTTGAGAGAGTTTTGAGATAGTAACTTGAGAGAACTTTGAGAGGAAAAATTGAGAGAGTTTTGGTATGAATTTGTGGGTAGTGAAGGTGTGAAAGAAGTGAAAGAGGAGGGGGGTATTTATAGGAAAATGGGGAGTGATTTTTGGATGAATAAAATAAATGCAAAATTAAAACAAATGGAGAGGGAAGAGAGAGAGATGTGCCGGCCACTTTTGAGAGGAGAGAGGGAGTGATTTTATTTTTTGTATTTTGTTAAATAAAAGATGTAATAAGTAAGGTAGATGTGATATAAAGTTATGGGAAAGGTAAAAAGTTAAGATAATAGGTTATGTAGAGTGTAAGAGTAGGTGTAAGAAAAAGTAGAGATAGAAAATAGTGTAGAATAGTAATGAATAGTGTAATGTAAAGTAGATATGACAATTAAAGTACCGGTAGTAAGAAAATACGCGTATAATAGCTATATCTGTTATTTTTACTTACCGAAAAATTATGAAACTGATATTTTTGGAAAACTTATATTTTTACGAGTCTAACGGTATATTCGGAATATTTTTACTATTCCGGGCTTCCGGACACGTTTTTCGAGAACTGTGTCCGATCGGGTTCGAAGGACACTCGAATTTCGCGAAACTGAAACTTTTATGAAACCTATGGTTATTACGGACTATTTGAGCTAATTAACCCAAATTCGTTTTTCCGGGCCAAAGAAAACGGCAATGCCGGATTTAGATTGACACGGTAAACTAGGGTTTCGTTGACCTTTAGGGTTTCGTTTGACTTCCGGTTAGGGTTTTTATGCTAAACTGATTCCGAAAATTTAGGGGTTTACGCACATGCCAAGAAATTGCGATTTTATTATCTTATTATTATGATGATATTATGTTCTTATTATTGTTATTATGCTTAACATATATATTATTACCTATACGTATATCTCTATATAGAGCCTAAATGCTCACTGACCTTTACTAACTTACTTTTATATTCTTAATGCTCTTATTATTGCTTTTCTTTTTCTTTTTGGGACTAATCTATTCTTAGTCCCGGTTGCCTTGATGAAGTTAAGGCTTCCAATACTTGACCGATTACCTTGATAAAGCTAAGGTTCCCTGTCACGCCCCGAAGGGTACCCTAAACGTGGCAGTCCGTCACATATAATATCAAGGCTTAAAATGGCTACCTTAGTCATGCGAAAGCCTTAGTATTATATGTAAGGCATCTAACACGGTAATAGAGACGCTTTTGGGAAGCATAGTTTAAGCAAGTAAAGATAAACATACAAGAATCTAGAAATAAGTATATCATATCATTAATAACCAAGGTCTATTACATAATTTCTTAGGGGCATACCCCCGCTAATTCCAAGGATCGAGATAAACTTCATAACATCCAAAATTAAAGATTTTAAAGGAATTCTAATCTAAGTCTTCGAGTAGATTTCCTCCAAAAGCTTCAACATAAAACGTATACGGATACTGGAAGACCTCGGGCACAAAAATAGGTGTTCCCGAGAATACAAATACCTATAGGGGTGTAAGCTTATGGGCTTAGTGAGTAAATCCCAAAATTCATACTCGAAGTAAATTATCAATCAAGTTTATTATTCAAACGTATGAAATGCAACAACCACGTGAGCATACAAGACATATGACTTTCTGGGAATCATATGTTGAATAAATTTACGCCCTTCATTCGGTATTGGGTATTCAGGCCAATTACAGCACAACTTTTAAAACACTTTTATAGATCTTACCGGCTCCTATACGCCATCAAAAACTTGTAGTTATTACAGGCTCCTACTAGCCACCAATTTAAGTAGTTCTTACTGGCTCTACTCGCCACTCACATGATATACCGGTTATGTCTACCACCACTATTATACACTTGTCCCACCAATTGTATAGTAGTGAATGCAATGTGACTTAACATATGATGTGCATGAATAATTTCTTTAATTAAAGTCTAGTAGTTACATTTAACTCCTTTCAAGTGATCAACCAATTTCAAACAATTCAAGATATTAATGCACATACAACTTTATTACAAACAAATTGAGTTTAGATATACTTAGTATTCCTTCAACATATTATCATACACTTCTTTTTGACTTTTGCTTAGATTCTAGTGCAACTAATTTTACAAGCACAATCAAGAGTATGAAAAATATCGGGAATAAACTCACTCGGCCATGATGACATCTTTCTTGAAATGGATGAGTCGTTCGGAATTTCCACTTAATCGTAGTAATCCTCGGGATACGAACAATCCTCCTCGTGATTATCTAATCAAGAAGAATACCCAAAATGAGTATTTCATGAAATTCTATCCTTGAAGATTCTAATATTTTCTTAAAATCGTGGTAAAATCGTATAAGGGGAAATTCCAACTTAAAATGGCCATAACTTGCTCATTTTAACTCAATTTTGCGTATAATATATTGTTTTCTACCTACTCGAAAAGATCTATGCATTTCTAAGCTTATTTACATAAAACTAAGTCGTTTAGGTCCCGAAAAGGCAGTGACTAAAGTTGCCACGAATTTGCAAAAACTTGTTTTCCTTCTTGTAAACAAAGTTCATTTGAAAAGATGAATATTATTTTGTAAACTTTTGAAAGGTATATATTTATGTGTAATGACTCATAACAAATGTATGAAGTAAATGGAGTTGTCTCAACTTATAAAAATTAAGGTTTTAAAAGACTTTGAACTTGAGATTCTATTGAATATTTATTTTGTTTTGAAAGATCTTGAGTTATTGAGATGAATATTCTTTTTCTAAATTTAATCTCTTGTAATTTCCTTAAATTCCTAAGGTGTGGTTTTATTTTCAAAACTTATTCGAAAGGTAATAAAATGACATTTTTATTTTTAATGATTCCAAAAGAATATTTCTTGATGAAAGATAAGTTTTCATAAAACCTTTTGTTTATGTAAGAAAAATCATTCCCATGCATGTTCATGGGTTTTTGAGAAATCCATTTTCCATATTTATTTTAGAAAGAATCTTTAATTCAAGAAAACACTTTCTCATTTATTTTTGTTGAGACAAAAACATTATGTTCATGCATGAATATGAATCATAAGCTATAGAAATATAATAACTTGAAAGCTTAAGTAAATAATAAAGTAAATCAAGTATTGGGACCTTAGCTTCATCAAGGTACCCGGGACTAAGAAAGACTAGTCCCGAAAAGAAAAGAAAGAGAAATTGTTTTGACTTGATGAGGACAAGTCTAAGACTAGAATGACTAGTCTTAAAATTGCGATAAAGTAAATAAATTACATGAAAGATAAATAAATTGCAAGACAATGAGCTTATATGCTCTAAATAATATATATAGATATATAGATATGTTAGATAGTAATGAACATAAAAAAACATAAATGAACATAGAGGAATTATGATTATGAACAAAAACAAAGCATGAACCTAATGTTGCTTTCTCAACCTTCATGGTCTTAGAAAACACACACTAAGCTCATACTAAGTAGATGAACATGAGGAAATCTTGAGAAAATTCTCACCTAAAGGAAGCTAAACTAAGGAGACTTCTTGAAAGAACTCTTGAGAGAATTTGGAGAGAAATTTTTAGAGTAACTTTAGAGAAGAAGTGGTGTGAAAGAAGTGAAGGTATGAGGGGTATTTATAGGAAAATGTGGGAGATAAATTGTGTTAATTAAATAATTGGAAAATGAAACAATTTGAGCATAGAGAGAGAGGGGGCCGGCGCCATTTGCTTGAAGGGGGAAGAGAAAAATTAATTTTTTTGTCTTTTGATTAATTAAAAATAAGAAATGAAAGATGTGAAATTGTATTGGAAATGAAAATGTGTAAGAAGTAGGTGTATGGTTTGTAAGAATAGGTTGTAAGAAAAAGTAGAGATAGGTGAATGGTGTAGAATAGTAGAAAATTGTAATGTAAAAGTAGACATGACAATTAAATATCGGTAGTAAGAAAGTACGCGTATAAAAGCGATATTTGATATTTCTAGCTATCGAAAAATTACGAAATTGATATTTTTGGAAATCTCATATTTTACGAGTCTAACGGTATATTCGGACTATTTTTCCTATTCCGGGCTTCCGGACACGTTTTTCAAGAATCATATCCGATCGGGTTCAAAGGACACTTGAAATTCTTCAATCTGATATTTTTATAAAACCTATAGCTATTACGAACTATTACAACTAATTTTTCCAACTTCGTTTTCTAGGACTTGAGAAAACGGCAATGCCGGACTTAAGCGGTTACGGTAAACTAGGGTTTGGTTGACTCAGGAAATCCGGTTGACTTCCAATTAGGGTTTAAACTATAATTTGGATCCAAAAATTTCGGGGATTTACATTCCCAATACTTGATATTATTATCTTGCCTATTATTTTGCTCGTTATATCTTTCTTATATTTTCATTTTCTCATACTACATGCTCATATATATGCATCATCATAATGATATTGTTTAAAAAAATCTAGAGTAGAATTTTCTCTAATAAAGAAAAATGAAACCAAACTTTCTTATATATATATATATATATATATATATACTTGTCACCAAATCAACATTTTGTTATCACACATAGGAAAATTATTCTTTTCCCAACTTCTTTTCAAATTCATCAAGATTTTTCCGAAATGACAATAAAGATGATTTTCTCAAAGAAGTTAATTAACAAAATCAACTTTTTCTTTTAGTATGATGAGTCACATAAAGTTATTGAGACTTAGTATTAATAATTTGTGATATACAAGTTTTTCATAAAAAGCTTAAAATTGGAATCTTTCCAATTTCATAATAAAAACTAAGAAGTAAACTAGTTTTTGAAGTTAAGATAAAATCAACTCACTGATTTATAAACTCACTTACAAAAGTAAAGGTTGCCAAGTTTTTAAATGATACACTCATTTTCAAAGAAATAAAAAGAATATAAATATAGTAAGTTTCAAAAACAATAGATAGTATCAACAACTTAAGAAAATAATGAAACATGATTTTCCGACCAAGTAAAATTGGTAAAAGACTTAAAAGACCAAGTTTTAGAAATAAAATTTAAAGGAGTTAGGAAATGAAAATATAAGAGGAAAAGATTCATTTATCAAAACCATTATCTTTTAAAAAGGAGAAATATATACAACTCAAATTATTATAGGTTATCAACAACTTAATAACAGTTTTGGAAATTTCATTCCTTATCACTAGAAGTAAAATTTGTAGAAAATCAAAGTTAAGAAGAGTTAACTTATTTTAGAAAAGAAATTGGAAAACAAAATAAGAATATACTCATATATAATAACCCAGGAGTTTATGAAGTTCTTTAAAAACAATTAGAAAAGAAAATGTTAAAATTCAAGTTTTCAACACAGTAAGATAAATTGCTTTATGAAAAATAATCGTTGAGACAACACATTAAATTTTGCATACAATATGAGACTATATATATGCATTCAAAGGATTTTTCAATAATACAAATATCTATATTTTTACTAAAGGATTGTGGAATCATGAAATTTGAAAACGATGTTTTAAGGGCTGGGAATTTCATGGAGATTATGTACAGACCCTTTTGTAACCCAAAAGACTTTTATGACAAAAATAACCTTATAAATAGATAGAGCTTTTTGAGTAGATAGAAACGGTATATAATATGCGAAATTCCTAGTTAAAATGAACAAGTTATGACCATTTTAAGTTGGAATTTTCCTCTATATGTTTTTGACGAACTTAGTAAAATAGAATTATAAGTTTAAGTATAACTTCCAAGAAATATTCATTTTGGGCATTTTTTTATTCAGGTGACGTGGAGACCGAGTTCCCGTGTCTCGAGGATTTTTTTGACTAAAAGTATCCGCACAAATGGCTGAGTGAGTTTATTTCTTACATTTTTGCGCTTATGATTCTGCTTGTAAAATTAGTGGCATTAGAATTAGGAAAAGATGAAATGAAAAAAAATGCATATGCTTTACCTACTTGGTTGAAATTACTATTAAAATATCGATGCGAGAATTGTTTATAATAAATGTTTGATCTAGTGTAAGAATGATTGTCTATAAATTCTATGATCACCCGTAAGATATTTAATCAAGCCATAAGTACTTAATTAAATTGATTCATGCATATCATCGGGTGAGTTCATTACATTTATTACTATACCTTTAGTGGGACAAAGGCTTAGTAAGGAGATTCATAGAGTCTGTAAATTCTACAAATAAGTTGGATTATATTCTAGGAAAGCAAGGTAGTAGCTAAAATAAAAACTACCATGAAATTATGTTTGTAATAGCGGCCTATATGGTCTGGAACACCTAACCCTGAATGGAGGGGTAAATCCATTCAGCAAATGATTCTCGAAAAATCATATGTATTGTTTGCTTATGTGCTTGTGTATCTCATATGGTTTCCTAAATAAACTTGTTTTGATTAATGGATGTTGAGTGTTTAATTGTGAAGATAAATCTCACTAAGCATGTAGCCTATATCCTCTTTGATATCTTTTGCAGTTCTCATACCTTTGGTTGGAACCAAGAGGTTATTTTACCCAAGTAATGCTTTCAAGCCAAGGCCTTATGAATAGAAATACAAGATAGAATTAGATGTGGAATTCGAAGAGAAGTTTCAAAAGTGTAAATTACTTCAAGATAGACTTTATTAGACTTAGCTATCTTTGGTAGGGGAATGCCCCTTAATGCTGTAAGACTTTTTATAAGTTTGATGAAACCTTACTTATATTGTTATGATTTATTTTCTTAATTGCTATTATGCATAACTACTTAAATGGCATGATCCAAAGTTTGGTCTACTACGATTGTGAAAGTACTCCTTACACCCGATATTGAGACTTTTGGGATGACTAAGGTTGTCATAATTAAGTCTTAATATTGAGTGTGGTTGGTTATCACGTTTAGGGTACCCTTTGGGCCGTACAGATGGTTGGCATAACCGGTAGTATCTACATGTGGCGAGTAGGAGCTGGTAAGATCTATGTAGGGGAATACCCCTAAGACTTGTGTAATAGACTCTTAATTGTTATTGTAGGTTAACTTTATTCCTAGATTCTTGTTTGTTCATTATTATTTACTTAAACCACACTTCCTAATGGCGTCTCTTATTACCGTGTGTATGCCTTGCATATAATATCACGACTTTCGCGTGACTAAGGTAGTCATTCTTAAGTCTTAATATTATATGTGGTGAACTACCACGTTTAGGGTACCCTTTGGGATATGACAATTGATAGTGGAGATGATGAAGAAATTAATGATGCAATTGAGAGAGTTATTGAGGAGCTTCAAAAGGATATTAAGGGTGCTAATGGAGATGAGAATAGAGAAGAAGAAGGAAGAGAAGAAGATGTCTAGATTTATTTTTATTTTCATAAAAAGACTTATATTTTGTTATGTTTCCTATTTTTTAAGACTTCACATATGTACTTAATGTGACTCTTATGCTAATAATTGCTAACTTTTTGGTTTTTATTTTTGTTAACTTTTGTTTTCTTTGATTTTTTTTTTCTTATTTATAGTTTTTCTGAAAAGGTTTATTTTTATTGAGGTTGGTTGTTGATAGATCAATTAGGTACCTTGAGAACAGTCTTATGTCAAGAATCAATTCCATTATCTTGTTCAAATCCATATATGTCTTTTTCGAGGAAGTTATTGTCTTTTTCATTTCTTCAATTTTTGTTTTCTTCTTTTTTGTTCTTTTCTTTATGCATAGTTTAAGACATTGAGGACAATGTCATGATTAAATGTAGTTTAAGAATTTAAGTTGAGAAGTTGTTCAAATTTCCACATTGCTTAAAGCAATAGTATGTCCTTAGTCCTAAGCTAGAGTAATCCAGTTATTAAAAGATAAATTGACTATATCATTAGGAACTATTTGATTATTTCATTTTAAATGTTCTGAAAATGTGAGAAAATTTTTCAAAAATTTCTTTTTTTTGAAAATTTTATATATTTTATCTATATTTATATTTAAATCTAGAATAATAATATTAAGAAAAGAAAAGTAGAATGTAATTATTTATTATTCTTGTTTGTTCTTCAGGATTTTAACTTGTATAATCATATAATCTTTGAAAATTTTATTCATTTGTCTTTTGTATTAACTATACCATGCTAGAGTTAACTTATGGAATCTAAGTGCATCTGGAATTTTTCTTTATTTGAATTTTAATTTTAAGGTCAGAATTAGATCGTGATTATTGAATTAGAAAGTTAATTAACTGTGTTTTTAAGTATATTTTTTTGTATGTATTTTCTCTTATGAAGTTCTATGATTTCATGATTTTGATTGGAAGTTTAAATGAAATTTTCTTTTGGTAAGTTTTCTTTAAATTAATCTCTAAAAGCCAAACAAATGTAGGCAAAAACCCATCCTATTAAAGCAAAATAAAAATAAAGTAAAAGTAGAAGTTATTAGTACGAGTGGACCTTAGTCTCTAGGAAGAGTAAAGTTTGACTCCTCTGCCAATTGATTTGAGCTAAATTATAAGTGGTTGATATGAAGTGAGCATTGTCGATCAAATGAGTGATGAATCATTCTCCTCTATCAATTATACTTAAATGAAAAAAGAAAAAAAGAGATTGGGAATAAAGGAAAAAGAAAATCTAGGTGTTATATTGATGAATTTCAGTTTTGATTATGCTATCTTAAGAATTAATGAGGAAGATATATACATTTTAGTAGACGTACAAGATATGGTTAATCTCGTCTATTTAGTATATCTAGTATTTGATGTTTTCTTTGAGATTCTATTTTAAATAATGACTTAATTTGATTTACTATGATTAATTTGTAAACTTTAGTATATTGATATCTTTGAGGCAACACACATATAGGGTTAGTAAGAATTTCAAGAAATTTCAATTTTATGAGTTAATTGAATCATAAATTATTAAATAATATAAATTATATAAATTATTTTGTGTAAAGATAAATTATGATATAATCAGAAAGTAGTTTTGTTTATGATATTAGTTGATCGATTTTACTTTTGGGTTTATAAATTGCTTGAGGACAAGAAATTACTTAAGTGTGAGGAATTATGTAGTGTTTTATTCTATATTTAATAGGTTGAAATTATGTTACTTTTGCTAAGATTTGATGTTTAACTGATTAATTCTTTTGTTTTTGAAAGGAATGAAATATGGAGCTTTAGATGAAGTTGATCAATTTATATCAAATTTCGAAGGAAAAAGAAAAATGTTAAGATAGGAAAACATAGGGAGATATAATAGATTGTATTCACCTGTGCTCATATCGATTGAACTCAGTTCATAAATAAAAACCAAAGGAAAATACGATCAATTACATCCGATTGTGCTTCTCTGTCAAATTTAGTTATGAGCATTGAGAGTCAAAGAGAAGCATAAGGCATTATAATCCACTGTGTTTCAACCCATGCTATGTGAATGATAAAGAATAGATCTTCATAAACACGGCTCGATATATCACCCCATGCAAACTATGATGAATCAATAGTTATAACTGATTCGAGAGATACACAACGTAATAGAGCTACCTATGCTTATTCTGTGACTTTTGAAGAATCGATCAAACATTTTAAAATATCTTAGGAACCTAAGTTTATCCAAATTTAAGGATATATTAGACATTTGAAAAGTATAAATATATGTAGGGTTCAAAAACACTAACGCAATTCAGTAGATGATTAATTTCCTATATTAAAAACATAGTTATGGAGTCTTCAAACAAAGCTTCAAGAGAGAGAATTCAGTCAAGGAGATTATTCAAAATTGTTCTTCTAAGATTTCCTTCGATTATAGTGCTACTTTATAATAGAAGTTTAGTGTTTTTGATAGTTTTGTAATGGAGAAGTAGAAATATATCATCTAAACAACAAAAGCTAAGATATTACTATATGTTATGTACTTAATCATATTTTAATGAAAGTTCATGCCTTTTTAAATTTGATTATGTTTTTATATTATTTCATATATTGGTATGTCCCAGAATATGATTTTATGCCTATTTTGATATATTTTAATTGAGAAATTGCATATTTGAATAGATCTCATAATTAAAAAGGCTTGTTTGGATCTTGAAACAAATTATAAAATCCTTCCATTTTAAGTGATTTGTGGATGAAGATTCATTGATTAATAACTTAATCCTTTGATTGTTAGTACTTAGAAGACATTATAATAGGTAGATTTGAGTGATTAGTGATCAGTAGTCTCACTAGTCTTGAAAAAGATACTAAACTAATTTAGGAATCTTATGTTAAATGGGATGAATGACACTGATATTATCATTAGAAATTGACTATTGTAATATTCCTGTGGGAATGTGTTGTTTAGATGAGTTGAACAATATCAATTCTTTTATCTTGCTGTTGATCGGTATTGAATAAATAAAATAGTTATAATAATAACATTTAATCTTCAATATGTTTTTAAGGTAGATAATAGAAAGATAAGTAAATACTTATATATTTTTTATCCTTGTGGGACGACCCTCTCATCAACTATGCTATGAATATAGGTATACTTGCCTATAACTTGATTGAAAGAAAAGATTAGAAGAGTGTATTTTTATTAATCAATCAATTAATCAACCATCTGCAACTAGTTTCAGGAGATTAAAAGCTAGATGAAAAAGCTACCTGCATTTGATAAGAATTAATGCAGACATGAGCTTCAAGCATACCAGAAGACATTTTTGGACATGCTCACTCATGCTCCTCAGTAGCCATCAAAACAATACAAGCCATAACCTGAGGCTACTCTGGTTGGTTCTTATCATGATGATATGATGATGATGATGATGACAATGAGCCAGTCCCACCACCTCCTTTTAATTACATACCATCTACACCTTATATCACCCAAAGACATTCTCCACCCCAAACACGGACCTCTCCACCAATATCCCCTGTACATACTTATACTCCATCTTCACCCCAAACACAACTTTCCCCATCGCCCAAACCCAAACACAAATCATTCTAGAACCAATGGATGAGTCACCTCTTACTATTCAAGTGAGGACAATGATACCAGCCCAAATACAAACATCCTCCCATAAAACCATAAAAGCCACAACCTATCTTTACACCACAAACATATACCCTACCTCACCACACCATGACTCTTCAATGCTTGAGCCCACTCTTAGAACCATTTTGAATCCTGTCACACAAATTAAATCTCTTTTCAAAACCTTCATAAACAAACCAAGAACCAGTTGCTAAGAGGAAAGATAGTTGCTCATTCATGATGAATAGATGTGGAATACAATCCCATCTTAGTAAGTAACTTGGATAGGATTGCAATATATATATACTAAAGATGGAGCTATGGTTAAGGAATTTAATGGTATAAAGGTCATGAAAAATAAAAAGAAGGCAATGCTACCTCTCTGATAGCATCGACCTTAATAGAATACCTCTAAAACAAGAGTCGACTACACCAGCTGACTAACTATCAACAGACCATGAATTTTGCGAAATTGATGCTGAGATAGCTATTGGGGTAAGAAGAAATTTTGGAGAATAGAAATGAAGAAAATATGGCAATGGAGGAGGGCTCTAATGATATTGCCAAGATAGTTGAGGAAGCAAACACATCACCACTCCTACCTCTCATGAAGCTCTTGAAATCACAACAGTATGTATATATGCATAAACCTTAGTTTAGCTTCTTTTTCATTATGCTTTACTAAATTTCTTTAGCTAATAATAGATGATAAGGAGTAAGGTAGATGATAATGATCCCCAAGGAATACGATCCGATATTTTCTATGCTACTTTAGTAGATGCGATTGCCTGTTGGTGATAGCAACCAAAATTAAAGAGAACTTATTGGCTTTTTTTAAAGTTTTGAAATACTTCAACTTTTTTTTCTTTTAACATGATCCACAAGCTTAACAAAGACATTCATATATCCTTATATTATGATTACCCACGTGATGTCTTGACAATATAATTGGACAAGTGGAGGGGACATGAGTCAAGGGAAGAGGGTAAAGGAACTAAGAGGAAATCCCTATAATATTATGTTTGGAAAAGTGATTGGAAAGTAAGGCATTGGATCTTGAAATCAAATTATCCAAATAACCCTAAATCAATTATCTCGAAGTAAATGTGGGGGAAAAGTAGATGGAAATATCATTATAACTTTTTACTATATATATTTAACAAATTTAAAAGAATATATTAAAAACATTCAATCGAGTACAATCAATCTTGCCTTTTTCGTTCCCATCTAAATGAGTATTTTTCCTTATTACTCATTTCTATCATTTCTTTCTTATTATTTTCTTTTCTTTCCCACATTCAAACATAATAAAAATTCTTTACCATTGTGATAGCTTTTTCTATGTTTTAGGGGTTTTATTAATAATTTTAAGATGGTACACTCTAAATATTTATGGAAAATAAAGTCACACTTATAGTAGTTTAAAGAGTTATGCAATTAATGAATATGTAATAATATAAGTTGAATATTAAATTAGAGTAGCACTTTGGCAGTATACAAAGTTGATGGCTGTGTTCTATTGAAAAACTAGTTGTTGTTGAGAATTAGTTATTATTTCAAACTTTGATTATTTGTGCTTGTATATTCTAGAAACCCAAATTGATTTAATTAATATTGACTATTATTATAATTGGTGTGTTACTTGTGTTCTACCATAATTAAGGGATTGAAAGTAGCATTGATAGTAACACGATATTTGTTAATCTTTATGTGACATTATCTTGAATAGAGTTGCATGTTGAGAAGATTCAGGTAGATCTTGGTGGCTCATAAACTTATCAATGTTAAAATTCCCAACATTAAATATATGTATATGTATATGTATGTATCTATTATTATACATTTATCTGAGGTTTAGATAATGAGTTAATTTGTGGATTATTGTGGATAACACACACTTAAGACCTTTGATTTTATCCCATGTTCAAATTCGAATCAATTTATATAATTTCTTTTGAGACCACATTATGGTCTCAATTAATAGCTTCCCTTTGTCTATTTTATGATTTACCATAAGAAGAGTTTATCCAAAAAATGGCTCGAAAGTGATTGATTCGTACATGGAAGGTGCATGATTCCAAAGGTAGATCAAGCCTGAGGTAGGGAATGTGCTGACGTGGAATAAAAGATAGGTAAAGCCCTTAGCCTACTTATACTAAGCAATATCCTACATTAACATAGTATGCTATACCGCATATGAGACCACTGCAATTCCACTTGTGAGACCACTCGATAACCACAATCTTATTTGGCATAAGCTCAATATAGGTATCATTTTCTTTTTTTTTTTTTTTTTTTTTGCTGATAATATTATACTATGTTTGATATCATGTATCCTCTTAGCGACCTTCCCTATGCTTTTATATTATCTTTCTGTTAGGCCATGTAATTTACTTTAGACCAGGTATATAATGAAAACCATGTTTTATTATAATGTTTGTGCCTGTCATATCTTAAACTTCTTTAATTTAGGATTAATTTAATATTATAATTTTATATATTGAAATATATGTATGTATATATATATATTTTAATGCCTTAATGGCTGAAAATAGGATGTCTATAACTTCTCTCTTTATGGTGAAGTTTGCTAAAAATTTTACCATAGAAACTTAGAAGAAAGACTCTATTTTTCCCTTTAAAAGACTAGAGATGAACTTGAAGATTGGAAAGATGCTTCTATTGTGAGTGCACTAGGGATTATGATTATGCACCTCATGCTAATGATTCGATTATATAGTCTTAGAATTTGAATAGCCCTCTCTTGAGCTAGTAATCTCTAGTACTAAATATTTTATTCTCAATATTACTCCTCTAAACTAGCATTTATTAATACTAGTTGTTTGATGGCGCTCCTTCGAGCTAGCATTTACTAATACTTAATGATACTCTTATGAGCTAGGATTTCCTAATATTGATGGCACTCCTTCAAGCTAACATTTGGTTGTTGAACTTTCTAATGGTGTTCCTTTAAGCTAGCAATTTCTAAATTTGATGGCAGTCCTTTTAGTTAGCTTTTACTAATATTGATGGCGCTTCTTCAAGTATCAATGCCTGATCTTGATGATGCTCCTTTGAGTTAATAATTTATAATTTTGATGGCACTCCTCCAAGTTTGCATTTAGTTTTGAAGTTTTGATGATGCTCCTTTAAGCTAGAACTTTTTCATTTTGAAAGCACTCCTCTAAGCAAGGTTTATTGATACTAATGGTACTCCTCCAAGCTAGTGGACTTGATGCTCTTTTTAAAACTGATTACTTTAAAGACACAATTCTTGTACAGGCATTTATGATAAAAATGATTATAAAGGATTGTTTAAATTAAGAGTCCTATTAGGTTCTTTAAAAGCATCTAAACTATAAGCCAACATTAAAGTTCGATCATTGTTAATTCTTTATCTCTTTGGCACAAAAACTAGTAGAATCAACTTGACTGGAATGACACTTTTTTATAAGATCCATTTGACAAGCCCATTTTGTGCTTTTAAATAAATTTTTTTTTTTTGTGAGAATCATCCTCTATGAATATCTACCAAGTCATTCATTCCTCTAAAGACAGAATTTACTTTTCAAATCAACCTGCTCATTATCTAATCTCCTAAAAGAGGCATTCCTTCCAACAAATGTCAAACTATAAAAAAAGTATTGAAATGTCTATAAGCTTATCATGTGCTCAATCATCTATTCCTCACTTTTCATTACATGGTTGTGTTTAATGTGTATGGGAGGTATAGAGATAAAGGAAAACATACTGATGACATGATTGGTTAACAACCTACCTAAAGTTGATGATCAACTGGGATATCATTTTTGTTGGCAAATAAAGAAGAATAGATCACGCATAGAAAAACAACTAACATTTTCTAAACTTGGCATGATTTTCATTGATTTTATTAAATCATCTTAATCAAATGTCAATGATAAGGCACCGTTTATTCATCTTTAGTCTTTTACTCTCATTAAATTTAAAGATAATAAGGAAGAATCTCCATATAATTCCAAGTCTTCAATTCTCTTGTTAAGTGCCATCTTGAGGTATGATGCTAGTATTGTATTTTGCTACAATGTTGGTGTATGGTAATGTTGATCTCACAAAAGCTAGATTTAGGTTATCTTTTGGGGATGTTATGATTGCCCAATCCCACATCTATAGACATTAGAAACACCATCAAAGTATAACTTCTACTTGGGATAGATGATGATTCTAACTGTTCATTTGATTTTGCCACTAAGACGTTTTTGTTTGGAAACTAGACTTGCTCCCTAAGAGGGGTAACTTAGGCTTTTTAGAAAGATGATTTGTTAGTGCTTGCCTCATGTCTGGGCTTTCATTCACATATGTCATATTGAATTTTGATAATAGCATCTGCCACTTAGCGTTTCTTTCGATTAATGCTAGTTTATCTACTTAATTTGTTAAAGGGTCATGCTTCCTGAGGAGTTTGACGAAGTAATATAAAATATACTAAATAAGCTAATTCATAATCCAGGCTAAAGCATAATAGGTTCTCTCTACTTCCATGTGCCTTTGTTTACCTTTTGTAAACTTCTTTCTTAAATAATATATGGGTTTTTCTCTTCCACATTCATCGTTCTACCCCATCATGCATCCTGCTAATTTATGAAGTATTGTTAATTATAAGAATAAGGGGCAACCATTATTACTAGATAGGGGATGACACTTGTTGATCATTTGAGATAAGAATTGTGCAATACAATTCATACACCCCCCACTTTTTTTAGTGTCTTTGGAGGATGACTCAAGTATAGCCTTAACTTTATATAAACCAACTTTCACACTCCATTAATTAAATATAAAACGTATTAATTTCCATGAAGTTACTCCAAAAGTAACTCCTTACCCTAAACTTTTGTAATTTATTGAAAAGTTTCCTCAAAATTGCCACATGATTTTTCCTTCTTTTAAATTGGCAATCATGTCATCTATGAATGCCTCAACGTCTTTCATATCATGTTGTGCAATGAAGTGACCAATGACCTTTGATAAGTTACCCCAGTGTTTTTTAGACCAAAAAACATAACTTTGCAGCAAAAGTGCCCAAGGTTGTAATAAAAGTTGTATTGATTTTATCTTTGCCATCTTAATTTGATTATATCTCAAACAACATCCATGAAGGAGATAAGATTGTTTCCAACTGTATTATCTACTAAGACACCTATATAGGGAATAGGGAAGTTGTCTTTAAGTGTGACTAGATTTAGGTCATGAAAGTCCACACATATGCCAACCTTCCCATTTTTTCAGAGAAAAGGTATTATATTGGCTACCTACTTAAGATAGTTAGATACTTCAATGAAACCAACTTCCAAGAGTTTTTTTTCCCTTAATCTTCAATAAGATGACATGGGTTGAAGCATCTCAATTTTTGCTTCTTTGGTTTAATATCATCTTGAGTAGGCAATTTATGAACTACTATAAAAGTATCTAACCCCAACATGAAGACCATTTAAACATGTTTAAGTAGTTAACCAACAATGTGATTAACTCTTTATTTTGTTCACTAGATTTCTTTGTCCCTATTTTGAAATTTATAAGGCTCTCATTAGTCCCAAAGTCGACTAATTTTGGTGGTTCACCAAGTTCAATCCTATACCATTCATATTTCTGTATACTTTCTTGAGTCCTTGTGTAATTGATAAGATCACCTTCAATGATTGACTGGTAAAGTTGAGAGTGATATCATTATTTTCATTATCTATCGGCTTAAGATATCCCTTACTTTCATCACAATCATTAGATCTAAATAAAAGCAAATTAGGAAAGGAAAGAAACATAGGAACACAAGTTAAATGAGTAGAAAGTAGGATACTTTTATTATATTTCTCTATGATGACATCAACTAAATTATTTTTTATTGAGGAAGATGATAAATGAATTAAAACATAACAATACTCTCATAATTTAACCCTTATTCAAAAGTATCTCGAGATGTATTAAGGGGAATTGAGAATCAATTGAATATATTTTGATAGGATGGGAGCCATAGGATTACCGTACTAATTTATCATTGTTGTTTGATGCTATTGTTGTAGAGTGGATAACTATTGTTGATAAATTATTTATACTCTATTCAAATCATGGGAATTGATGTTTAATCTAACTCATTATTAGAAAAATTCCCATAAAATTATGTTATTATTGTTTAATTGTTGTTTTTCATCTCGTAAGATCATAAAAAGAAAAAAACAAAGTGATTTGAGTAAGATTTGGAGCAAAACAATAAAGACATTTGAAGACAGATTCAATCGCGCCTTGATGGATTTAAATTGGGGGCAAATTTCTAGAGAAGAACTCTAAACTATACCTCAAGCCATGCCTACAATCCTTGATTGTGATCAAAGCTGAGACAAATCATGCCTCATATCATTTGAACATAGGGCCTACTGCGGCTAACAATTGAGGCCATGATTCTACCCATGATACATCCCTTATCATATATGTGTGACAATTCATAGAAAGATCGTTTTAAAGAATTTTCAACGTCAATGAATAAAATCATCACGATTTCTATGCTTGATGCATATAAATAAATGTGCATGGACATTGTAACAGTAAATTGTACCATGGTGTGCCAAATTTTTGACGTAAAAAAGGTGTGAATAGTAGAGTAAGAATTTCTAATGAGAGAAAATGTTCTTTTGCTAGGAATTCAAGTTTTTTAGGTAAATCTAAATTAATTTGATGTTTGTTTCTATAAGATCTTATGCTTAATAGGTGATATTTATCTTCTTTTCATATTATTTCTCCTAAATTTGTGTTTAAGGTTTATATCCTTATAGAAATAATCGCTTTATCTTAGAGTTTGTGAATCCAAGACCTGATTCATGTTATTTCAACGTGTTTTTAATTGAATATTATTTGGGTACTTGTAATTAATAGCTTGAACTTTAATTGTGGGTTTATGTGTGTACACCATGTAGATTTATATTTGATTTCAACTGAATAGATTTAGAAATTATTCTTTTGAATAGATGTAGGCTGCTAATGAAGTTGCTCATAACCATCTAGAGATAGGAGTAGTAAGACTTTCTATTGCTTAATTTTTAAATTCATTAAAATGAGTTTTAGTCAAAAGATTCTTAATTTTTATGTGGAGCAACGTTACTGATAGCTCGTGAAGAGATTTTGTGGTTTAATCTAGATATAGAGTTCTTGATGCTCAAGAGAGGCATTAACTTGCTTTAGTGAATCCAATAGTATAAGTATACTCAATAAAACTCATTGAATTTGCTAAGAAATCACATGATAAGGGCTAACAAACTTATGTTATAAAATTTGCCCTGAAAAATTTGTATAAGTAGAATTAACCTTAGCCTTTTGTAATTTTCTATTTATCATGTTTGGCTGAAGTTTCTTTGGCTAGTTTAGGAGTGAGTACGATAATGCTAACGATCCCCAAGGAATAAGACCTACTATTTCCTATACTACTTTGGTAGATGCATTTGCATAAACAGTAGTCGTGACTGAAGTTGAATAGAACATATCGGCATTTTTATAATTTTTTTATACAATTTCGTTTTTTGAGCTGAACCGGAAACATGAATCACTAAACCAGTTGTTATTTGAGTTTTGGATGTACTATAAATAATAAAAAGTTTTTAAAAGAATTTATTTGGTTAAATATAATTTTATGATAAATTAATTTAATTTCATTAGTTATTATGAAAAAATACTAATAGTACAATCATGGGATTTGAACCCATGACTTGGTTAATGGAAAACAAAGCACATAACCACTAAACTACTTTTATATTTATATCATTATTTGCTCTTTATAATATACATATAATATATTAATTTTTTTCCTTCTTAAAAAATATTAAAAAAAAATTGATTTTTTTTAGAGTTTGGGGGGTCGGAACCTCTCGCCCTTTCCCCTTGGATCCATGATCATACGTTACACAAAAATATCCTATATCGCAGATGCGATAATTTTTTTAACCATTGATAGAATTCATAGATTTTTATGGTTCTAACATGTTGATAATCTTTATAAACCATGACTCGCTGAACCATGAACACAAGGTAGGGAGGTGCAAGGTTGTAATGACTCGGATTCTAAGACATTACAAAGTAATTGAGGGCCGTAGATGTGATGTAATTATCCTTTTACTATATTTGCAATAAATTTGCCTTTAAAGAAGGTAAGCTTCTAAAAAGACCATCTAGTTAATCATCTATCCGATTAAAAAATATAATAGTTAAAATATTAATTATTTAATAGTTCGATCATAATTAAATATAATGTGAGCCGTTGGATAGTTAATAAGATCAATCCCATTAAAATTAATTATGAGATAATAGAATTTTCATTAAAATAGATGAATATTTCTATAAATATCCCATATTCAGCTTACACGTATTTTTTTTTTAAGTTGCATTTATATCTATTATAACTTTTATGAAAAATTCCATATATAAATTGAACGAAAAATGGCCCAAAAAAATTTGAACGAAAAGTATTTATAGAAACATAAATGTGGTGTAAGCCAAATATCCTAACCCAAATGGCACGTTGGTGACGATGACCATTGTTGATTGGAAATTTTTTTTTTTATTGGTCAATTTCAAAAGGGAATATAATTGATAACGGAATATTATTATTGAAAGATTATGATCTGAAATTCCGAGAATATATTAAAATTTGCTGCGTCGTACTATAGCGACGTTTTCAACCTTATATATACACACACACACCCCAACAACCTCCGATATCCGAACCATTTATTTCAAGCATTCAATAACTTGGCTTGATACTGACGACCACCTACTTAAATCAGGAAATCAAGAAATAAATGCCTTTCCCTCAGACCTAACGTAACAACAATTTAACATGTCCGTATTGCTCGCAACCACGTTTCGCGATGGTGAAATATTTGTCATTTAGTTTCATCCATTTGCCTTCCATGCATTTGTTTGGATGCTACATCTGTGTCTCAATCTCAATCTCAATCTCAATCTCGATTTGCTAAACAATCATATTCAAACTTGTTAGCTTTATCTGGCTATATATGGAGGACTTATATATATTGTTTTATATAATTTAAGATACAAAACGCAGTGGAGTGGGGTTATTGAGGAGATGCGTTCTCTATTCCAAAATCCAAACATTGCTAACCATTTATAATCCTTATATCCATATTTCCATAACATAGAAAAAAAAATACAGTAAACTCTTATGAGTATTACATCAATTCAGTGGATAATTATCATTTTCTTCTAAGAGATGATATATTTTTTTTCTATAACTATTAAGCATTTAATTAATGGTAACTATTAACTAATAATTTCACTAATGTTTACACTCTAACTAAATTCATAATTTCCCTAAACTGAATAACAACAACTGTAATAATTTCTTACCCCCTTGATATAAATCTTGTTTTCAATGTTTAGGAAAATCAAGAAAAGAAAAACTAAGACAATTTTGAGTAATTCTATCTAATAAAAGCAAAAAACTCGTGAATTCATCTAAGGTCATATAAATTGTCTTCCAAAACTTGAATTCCATAAACAAGTTCTTCAATACAGATCATATTCATATCGAGATGGTGTTTGTGATTACTTGATGTTGGTAACTTGTATGTATTGCTCGTCAAAACTTCATAATGGCTGATTCTTTACAATTCTCTTGAAAATCTAAGGCGACATCATGCTTATTTTCTTTTCCCAACATTTGTTCTTTTTGTAATTCGATGTCAAAGTTAATTTCTTGAGCATTTTTCATTTCAAGACCAAACATAATGTCACGTCTTGAATGCTTAAGATGTATAAGTTTCATCATATATATTGCTTAGACAATATTTGTAAGGCTTTATTAATTTAGGTGGGTTTCTAATATTTTAAATTATGACATCCTTTCTTAACTTTTGGAAATTTCAACATATTGTAGTTTGCTTTCTCACGTTTTGGGCTAATTAGAACCTTGTAAGATTACCTGTCTAAGAGTCATAAAAACATTTATATATAAATACACACACAGTGTGTACCCTGGCCTCCATATGAGCATGACTCACTCCAGGAAATAGTGGAGATAAACGGCCATCTAAAAGTAAAACTAAATAAATATTTATTTAATTACAGTCATTTGCCTTAAAATAAAATTTAAAAAGGAGTTTTTTCTAAAATAAAAAAAAAAAAAGAAACTTTTAAGTGAAGGTCCAAGTCCCACGAAATGTGCCAATCTTCACTCTACATCGTTATTCCTAAACCCTAGGAAGTTATAGTGCAAGTCCACTCACTGGTCATCATGTATTACATGAAATAATTAAAAGTGATCATGAAACCTAGTGCATATTATTCTAGTACATCAATCACAGGTTAAGTATACTTAATTACAAGTCAGACAATCAAGTAATACTTGCATCCTAGAAATACCAAATACACACGAGTACTCATTACTCTCACTAAACAATAATGAAAAATGGAAAGGATTTTATCAAGTATTGGGGGTTTGATAAACCTTCAACACTTGCAAAAAAAAAGAAAAAGAAAAAAAGTAGTCTCATTTGATTTACTTCCAATGTCTATTTATCAATGAGCAAAGTCTGTTGCAATGATTTACGCCATACCCCATAATCTCACATAACTTGTTGCAACTTTGCCGAACTCCAATTGACCATCTAGTTCCAAAAGCTCCTCTATTGACTAGTCATTGAGCCATACCATGCATTTCATGGAGGCATAAGTGTTTAATCCACCACATCATCCTAAAGTTGTGATCAAGTTTACAACTCAGTTCGATGGTGCCACTTTCAGAGCAATTAGCCACGCAACAACCAGCAAATAATTAGGTTGGGTTTAAGTGTTATTTCGAAATCTATTTTAAATGAATTGAGTCCTAAATTAGCATCCATAACATATGGACCCTAAACCACGTAATGGGAAAAAAAACAATAGTGAATTGATCAAAGTAATTTTAGACATTATTGTAATACAAGCTTTTGAACTCATAAACAACTATTAACATTTGAGAGAGAAAGAGATATGCCCCAATAATTTAATTCGATTAATTAAATAACTTAAGGCGCTACCGCCATGTATAATACTCTAAAGCATTACACGCTAAGGCTTCTTTAAAAGATTTTGTTTATGTTGGACATTGCTACTCGATTTTTAAAATTGTGAAATTGTTTAATTAGATTTTCAAATATTGGATTTAGCAGCAGAGAAATAATTTGTTAAAATCATTTATAAAACTCTACTCCCTTAAGAGTAAACCAACTTTCTAAGAAACAAATCTTTATAAAAACATTTATTAATCTACTCTTAGGGGTAGATCTTCATTTACAAAACATATGGATATTAACAAACCCCATTAAAAGAATTACAAATTTATAAATAAATCCAGTTCTCACTAAATAAATTAAAATTAAAGAAAATAGAGACAATCA
Source organism: Combretum micranthum (assembly GCA_024138025.1). NCBI lineage: Eukaryota > Viridiplantae > Streptophyta > Magnoliopsida > Myrtales > Combretaceae > Combretum > Combretum micranthum. Next base: position 22,201 of record JAMXBD010000539.1, on the reverse strand, counting down.
ACGGCCTTATCACACTTCACTGCATCTCCCCGGGTCATTAGATTCGTGCATCACTTGAATTAAACATCAAATCATCATCATCTATCATCATCAACAACAAGCAACACCTATAAAAAGAACAACAACAACAATAATGAGCCGAAGCCTAGTATACAATAACGCACTCACAAGCAATGTGGCACACGAACTTAGCTAAATGCAATACAATAAACAACAAGTTATTATCTTTTCTTTAAAGTAAATAATCAGCATGGGAGTATTTAAATTACAAGCAATAGGGATCGCGAAGGAACATGAGTAACGATCACGATGCTCAAGGGGTTGATAGAAGTATCCAGGACACTTATATCTCCTAGATGATATATCCAAAAATGAGAAATAATGGTCTCATCTAAGGTTCTCAGCCATTACCCGACTCTACTTAAACTCAGTCCACAACATGAATATAGTTCATTGTTTTCATAAATATTGAACTAAATCATAGGATTTCTCTCAAAGTTTAAGCAAACGTTACGCCGATACCAATAACCCCATCGACTATCCGCCATACCGCTTATGAAAGTCATTGCCCCCCTCCTTCGGTAACCATCTCAATCTCGTCTAGGTTCACCTTCCAGCAACTGCATCATGACAGGGTAGCCTAAGCGTCTAAAACTACCGTGCCCCCAATCTAAGTAAGGTGCTGCTCCCCGGATCGGATACCGAACTGCCATCTCAAGTCACAAATAGATTTAAACGACATAATAGACAACTAATTCAAACAATTATTAGGTTGAGATTAAGTTCTTAATCCATATAAGATGTCCATTCTAACAATCACCACGCAAGTTACTGCGTACCTTTAGATGATGCCCACAACTCAAAAGAATTAGAAGATAACCCAGGAGAATCCACAAATCAGATTCAAACATCTATTTCAAGAAATCGAATTTTTATAAGAACTTAAGCTATAACTCATTTATCTACTTATATCAACTTTATTAAAATCCTATTTGAGCATACACTAAATAAGAATCGCGTTATGGCAGCGGATATCACCTCGCCAAAATACGGACAAGTTTCCTTTATCTATCAAAATATTTCCTTTTCTCTTTGTTTATAGTGTTTTATTACAAAAGCATCAACAAAGAATTCATAAACCAAAAACATTCATTTTTCCAAGTAAACACACATTTGAAACAATATATTCACCATGTAAATCTAAGGTTATCATATCTCATTAACTTAAACCAATTAGTAACCATTAACTCCTTTAAACTAAATCCTAGCCAAATTGATTTGAGTTATTTATATAAGTCATTTACTAAGTCAAGTTGATTAAATTTAGACAATTTAACTCATTTTAGCTTAGTGAAGTTTATTAAGCCAAGTTGGACTTAGATTAATTACTAATTCATTATATATCTAAGATTCATATTACTTAATCCTAAGTTAGCTTAAACCTAGCCAAATTCATCAAAGTTAAACAATCTAATCCATTTTAGTTCATTGAAGTTCATTTAGTCAAGTTGGACCTAGATTTGTTAACTAAGTTCATTTTATAACTAACTTCTAGATTTAATCTAATTATTTATTAAATCTATAAATCTACTTAACCCATGTTTAACTACATCAATTAACTCACATAATACGTCAAATATCACTTATCTATCTCATTGTAGCTCAAAAAGATCCATTTCCTAAGTGAAAATACATTTAACATGTAAAACATAAGTTTTTGACTTAGTTTGAAAAACACAACAACTGAAAAGAACTAAAATTTAAGCATTGATACTTTTCGAATTTGTGAAAATTTAAAACATTAAAGTTGTCATTTCCAACACAACTTAAATCACCTCAATTGGAGGTCGGATGAAAAAGTTATGGCCAAAATATAATCATGCTACGAAATAGGGGAAAGCACACAACCTAGTACATGGCCATGCTTGGGGCCATGTAGGGCATTAAAAAGTGACCTGAGAGGAGTTTTTCAAGGTTTTATGACCTACACAACCACATACATGCCCTTGCACAAGGTGGGGCAGAGGTTAAAAAAGTGATTCGATAGCTTATTTTGATCAGCATAAGCTCATGCACGCCCGTGCACTAGGTAGGGCTAATATAGGAAAAATTTTTTGAAAGCAATCCACGCATTTTCCATCTTTTCTTTACACAATATATCAACTTTTACATGTCTTAATATAACTTAAACATCATAAAAACTTCATATAACATATTATACACTTCAAACAACATCAAAAGCACAAATTCCCCTCATCATATACATCAAACATCAAATCATTCCAACAAACCCTAACTTCACTATTTATCATCTTCTTCATCATAATCGACCAACTCCAATCAACCATAAATCCAATAAATACATATATAAACAACACTTTTAACTTATTTCAACATAAATTTACTAATTACAAAAAAGTAAACAACAAAGATAATAAAGAGATAACACTTATCTCCTTTAGGAACACCTACACTCTTAAGTTCTCTTTACACTCCAAGCTTGTTTTCTTTCTCTACTCTTCTTTCCTAGCTTGATTCCTTATCAATTCTTGTTTCAATGGAGATTTGTGGGCTTGATTTTGAAGATAAAGTGAAAGAAAAAGAAGGAAAAACCGATGGAAAACAAAAGAGAAAAAGGGGCAGCACATAATTGTAAGGAGAGAGAGATAAGGATAAAATGATAAGATTAAAGGATATTTATAAAATAGGGTATTAAGTTTAAATCTTTCTAATTATTATTTTTAGTACCATAAATAATTAGAAAATAATTTGAGAACATATATATTAGAAATTTATGACTTGTTATGAAAACACATTTCAAAAGCTTAAAAATGAAAATTTGATATTTAATTTGGATTAGAGTTTAAAACTGATATTTTTAAACAAGTATTTGATTTCAAAAAATTATAAAGATTTAGTAATATGAAAGTTAACTAAAATTTGAAGGTTTAGAACTTTACTAAACATTTACAATTATTTGTTTGGGAATTTAAGAATTTAAATTAGATACGAGAGGAGTTTATTTAGAAAAAGAATTTTATAAAATAAATTAAATAAATTTATTTATCAAATCGATTTAAAGAAGGAATAAATATGAAAAAAAAAGAATATTTAAAATCACCAATCTCCATTTAACCTATTTACTAATTTAATTATCTCAATTTTCCTAAGTATGTGGTAAATGTGTGTGTTGCCATAAATTGAGCTCAAGAAATGGTTAAGTAATATTTTTTAGGTTTCTACGTCATCAATTTTATTTTGCTGAGTTGTCTAATTGATTATATAGGTTAAGATCAGTTTTAGGATTTTTGTTGACCAATCCTTAGTAGACTATGTTTTTGTGAGTTTTGGTTCTTGGCCTTCCAAGAATATGTTCCTATAGTCCACTAATCATTTATAGTCCTTAGTATTCTATTTCAATTATTAAGCTAATAGGTGTGAAAGACTCTTATTTGGATGAGGCATTATAGGCTTTATGTGGGTAAAGCTATGCAAGTGGGATAAGTAGGCCAACCCATCCCCATTTGGCTTTAGTTCGTAGGTTATGCGAGCTAACCTATATGATAAAATGGACCAGAAATTTTGGCTAGCATTGCCCTTGCGTGTTTGTGGGTTATGCTAGCCAACTCACAATCTTGCTTAGATTTTTTTTTTCCCAAAATTTTAATATTGCAATATAATCATACTAAATTGAAATTAAGAAGATTTACTTACATATGTGATAAAAAAATATATATATAAAAGATACAAATAAGATTTACTTGCATACATGTTTCACTTTCTTGTTCTTTTAATTTAGCTAATTTTCTTTCTTTTTTTTTTTTCAATGTTGTACTTATATATAATTAATTATTACTAGATTTTTATTTTTCCTTTTAAAACAATATTTGTGGGTTTTGCGAGTCAACTCAACCCACAATTAGTTAGCCCACTTTATCCTGCGGGTTATGCAGGACGGGATAAAAATGAATCGTACAATAAAAGGGGTTAAAGTTTTTAGCTTAACCCCCTTTTTTATGGGTTAAATGGATTGGCTCATATAACTCGTCGTGCTTGCAAAACTCTAAATGTGAGTGTACTAAGGTTGGGTTCGAATAGTTGTTCAACACAAGCCAAATAGATATGAGGGTCAATAGCCAAACATGAGTGAAACATGGGGTCATGCTTAGGTCGTGTTAACTTAGGTTCGAATAGTAATTCATCACAAGCTAAATAGATATGAGGGTCAATAGCCAAACATGAGCGAAACATGGGGTCATGCTTAGGTCGTGTTAACTTAGGTATTTGTTATGAATAGAATGTAGTCTCGTTTAAGAGTTCTCAAAGGTTCAGTGGCTCAACACAAGCTAAATACAAGTCCATGCTGAGGTCATCTTGGATCAATAGGGGCTTAACATGTCGTGTTGAGGTGGTTTGGACCTAGATTTTGAGAAGATTTTTAGAGGCTTAAATTTTTCAAATGGAAAGGGGTTTTAGGCAAACTCATGTGTTCTCAAGGGATTAAAAAGGTCAAGATTAAATCCTATTTTGAAAATCTAGTTATTAGCATCTCATGAGTAGTACTCTTGTATAATAAGAGTAAATTGAATGGCATATATAACCAAGTGAAATTTGGTAACCACGCAAGCCTTATTTACATACATATGATCCATTAATACATTTCTCTTAAATGTATATTTAATCTCAATAAACTCAATTTCCAATTTTAACACCGAACATCTATCTATGTTCTTAATTACCTCAATTTACTTATTCCATATTAAAGATTAAAATCCACATATCAAAATTGATATTATCTTCTTCTTAACATGAATTATAATTAGCACTTGCAATTCATGTTATCATATCATATCCTGTATTCATGTCTAAATGAATTCGTATTTGAAAAGCCTTTACTAGTAGCCCTAGACACCGGCACGGTTCGGGTTGGTTCCGAACTCAAACCAAAACTGCCGATTCATGGTTCCACATTTCGTAGAACCGGAATCGGAATCGCCAAAGCTGGGACAGTTCACGATTCTATGGAACCGCCAATTCTGACAGTTCTAGTTCCGATTCCACGTGAACTAGAAAATTTTTTTTTTTTTTGAGATCGTCCCCCCCTACCTTACCCCCCTCCCTTCCCTTCCCCCACGTGCCCAACAACCCCTACCCCAAATTCATTCCTTGTTTTGTGTGTGCGTGTTTTCTTTTTTTTTTTTTTATGGCGAGTCGGAACCGGTGGAACCACCGATTTCACATGGACGAACCGCTAAGACCCGTCGGTTTCGGCGAGTCCTTCGACGGTTCATAACCATCTTCGATGGGTGGTTCCTGCGTACGGAACTGCCGGGGATGGTTCAGGGCAATTCACGGTTCGAAACCGCCCCGTGCCGATGTCTAAGTGGCCCAATTCATTTATTAATCTTGTATGAAAACCTAAACCCATAACCTAACTAATTTATACTGTGTCTTGTGTTTTGTGTCAACTTATTTATTGATTGATAAAACATGTGTTGTGTAGTGTATGGTAGGGATTTAAATATGATGGCTCATTTTTTAAACATGGACATGGATTAGAAAAATTATGCTTTAGAAGTGGTATTGCCCATAATAAACTACGAATATTATATTGCAATGTTTATTTCATCTAAAATTTTTAACTTAGGATCCACTTTCCAACATTTACTTCAACTTAGAAATTGTAGCATTAAACTAAGAATATAACTAAAAGTATCATTATAACTTTTTTAGATATAATGGAACAAATAAAAAATTACTTAAACCTACTTTAAGTATATACATATATATTAAACATGTTATTAATATTTGTTAAACATGTAACATAATATATATGTTACATAAATATTCTATATTGTATGACATACACAACATATTGATTAGGTATAACAAATGAATTGCATATATACATATCTATAAGCATATAATTTATTTATATGTTATATAATCTATATAATACATAGATTATGTATTTATACTCTTTAGACATTTATTATATGTGTTATATGATTTATATAACACATAGATTATACTTATATACATATCAATATATTATATATTAACATAAACATGTACAATATGTTATATATGATCTATATATTATATTACGAACACACACATTAACAAATTCAACTTATGTAACAAATGAGTTTTAACATGTATATATTATATTTATAACTTGTAGATTTTATATATATGTATAGATGTGTTATATACATACATATTATGTTATACATGATGCGTATTTTATAACTCTCTTAGTATATTTATTTCATGTAATAAATGAGTTATGGTACACATATATACATATATAACATATAAATTATATATTTATAACCTATAGATCTTATATATATACACACATACATTATAAATGTTTGTTGTACATATATGTTATGCTGCATGTATATTATGTTATGTATATGTTATATGTAATTCATCTTTATATGTACTCTTAAGTTATAGTATTATATACAATCTACCCACTTCAAAGATGTTCAATATGCTATCTTATAACTAACATTTTTATAATATGTAAATGTTATATCTATACATATAATTGTTATAGATATTTGGTTTACATATTATATGTTATATATATTAAGTATATATATTTATATGCTATATATAGCAAATAAATCAATTATATATTGATGTTTAAATTATATATATTTTATTTGTCAAATAAGATTTATATTTTATATATGCTATATGTATGTTCTATGCGTAATTTATAATATGTTATACTTATATATATAATTTATTTCTTATATGAATATTTCTGTCATTTTCTATTTTAGTTAATAATGATATTATTATACTTTAACAAAATAAGCATACAAAACATACCAATATATTTTAACGAGTTCATGGGTTTCGGTACCAAGCCCAAACGTAGATACGTTTAAATTTGTATGGTTTCCAGGTTTGACCTGTTTATTGTTCATGTTGATTGTCACTTAGTCAAACCTTTTTATAATTGTGTCATGTTATTTTTGGGTTCTCAAGTCATGTCTTTAATTGCTAGCTCTATTTATAATCAATTCATCAATTAGCATTTTAGTTCAAATTGAATATCTCATGAACCAATTAGTTCAACAAAACATTTCATATCTGTAAACACTATGTCATCAATTTCAACCTAGCCCCACTCATTTTTGCCAACGTCTCTAGCCTATACATCACTTTCACTAGGGTGCCTAGTTCTAGAAATGCTCTCTCTATCAGGAATAGCCATTCTTTAAACAGGGTTGTTAATCCCTTCCTCCAAGTGCTATATATCTCATCAAGCTCTCTAGTAATGTCACTCGGTGCCAGATACTCTAGCAATAATCTTAATCCCCTTCTATACTCTGTTAAGCTTTCCAACTTTAGCATGCAAAGGTTTCCCATTTCACCAGGCATGTGTCCTGATCAATCTATAACAAAAAAAAGTGCATGATTAATCATAACCATACAAATTTATTTTATTCACTTAATTTTAGCCATTTTAACTATGCTATATAATTTTAATACTCTAAACTAATTCTATTATCATTCTATTCTATCCTTGGTGTTCTTACATATATCCATGTTTCTTATTCTTGCAACTGAGCTTTGATACTAACTTTTGTATCACGCCGAAAAGGGTATCCTAATTGTACTATACTATAAGTAAGATAGAATAACGTATAATACAACTAGTTACTTTAAGGAAGGTGACCTATAAAATAGGGTCTTTTGGTTACTTGATAAGAAATGATGTATATACATAAGTCACACATTAACAGAGAAATAAAACTACATTTATAAGTCTAGCTAGTAGATATTACAAACTAGTTCTGTAACTTAAAGTCTTAAGAACATAATTTAAAGATATAAAAATTACAACAACAACTACTCCAAGATCTTCTGCCCAAACCCATTTCCTTTTAGTTTTAGATCCTTATCGATGCAAATGAGGGAGTTCTTTTTCACTTTAAGCCTCCTTTAAAAGTGATGTTGATTGATTCTTTGGAATTTGATTTTCCTTTTATGCTTAAGAAAATGCTTACGGAAACACAAGGGGTTATTGTCTTTATTTGTTTGTTTGTCCATTATGAATATTAATTAGAAAGATTCATTTTGATTGGCTGTAGATTTGGATATTTATTGATGTTGACATATGGGGCATGGTTCATGGCATTTATAGTTCATTAGGGTTTGTTTGTTTTTTGGTTCGTTCATTAGAAATATTAAGTGATAAAATATTGAGGATATTTGTAGGATATTATAAATGTAATTGATGTAGGAGTAGGTAGGTGGGTGGGTAGGTATGTGTGTGTGGAGGGAAGGTGGGGATGGGGGTTATAAAGAAAAGTCTGATAAATAAGATTCATAGCAAGACTTAGAGTCTTCGGGGTAATTTTGTCTTATTCTGAAGGATTTGCATTAAATGCCTAGATATTGATGTGATGATGGGAAGATTATGGAAGATTCATGTAGATAGGGATGAGATATGAATATCACAAGTGGGCTTATGGTTTTCAGTTTTCATTCATGAGAAGAAGGGAATTTGTAGCCTATATGATGACACATGCTATCTTAGGTGGAGAGATCCCATTAGTGATAAGTAAGATATGCAATGATTACAAGTAATGACTAAGTTTTTTGTTCCTTACCTCCTAGTGGATTCATGGTTAAAACAAGAAAGAAAGAGGGTGAGTTCAAGTCTTATTTAGGTCATTATCAAACATTAATGAGGGGTTTTAGGTGTTTTCCTCTCATTAGCTAAAGAGTCATTTTCATTAATCATTACCTTTAGAGATTTTAGAATCTCATTGGACCGCACCCTTAGGCAAATGGCACCTCCTCTTTCCTCAAGAGATGAGGGATGGGTCAATGCTCCTTCTTAAAGAATTTATCACATTTTAATTTAATTTGATAAGCTTATTACTCCTAAAAGACCATTATATGAGCTAAATCGTAATCTATCTAATCATATGTGTAAATTTATACCAATTAGTTTAAGAAAATATCCTCAAGAACTCATCTAAGGCCGCTATATAAATCTTAGATTATCTTTGAGTTGAAATATAGAGTTTAAAGTTTATGCGATTGAGTATTTTTAGGATTTTACCTTATGCGGTTATGGTTTCCAGTCCTAAAAGATCATATTAGGTTTTGTCATCACTAGACTTGGAATTTTCTAATTCACATACTAGTGTAATTCAAATTTTTATTTGAAGTCTAGATTTATAAATTTGGATATGTTTTTAGTCCTATCGCGTATTTAGTCATCCTAGCGATTCATCTTTAAACTATCATTATATAACTAATAGGTCCTATAAATGAATCGCCTTCCATTGCACTTGGAATCTAAGACCAATTATGATAATTTGAGTTAGTCTCGACACAAAATCTTATCTTTGGTATCTTTTACTACTAGAAAATTTTCTATTCGTGTTTGTAAGGTATTATTGAGCTCATTACTATTCATAGTTCAATACAAGGTTTTTGATTACTTATAAATTCTTTTTCTATTGTGAATTTTGCTACTACTATTACTCCTATATTATGGTGAAATTCTCGGGGATTATAACTATAGATGGTCCTCTTAAGTACCTACACCCATACCAATGACTACATGATCAACTCTAGAATATCTTCAAATATCATGCTAGCATCAACATGACCACGTAGAGGGTGGCGTACTCAACTGTGTAATTGAACTTTAGCATCACGCGCCTACATTGTTGATGGTGTTGAATCCTTGAATGAATGTGATTTAAATGTGGATGCGTCTAGTCGCACACTATATCTTTGTTTTGTTATCATGCACCCATGCCTTTGAATGCATCATAAGTTATGATTAAAACTTTCTTTACTTGTCCTAAGGCATGACCGTGTCTTACCACTTGTCTCTATTGTAAACCCCTAAATTTTTGGAATCGATTTAGCCTAAAACCCTAATTTTGAAGTCAACCAAAACTCTAAAGTCAACAAAACCCTAGTTAGATGTAATAGCTTAAGTCCGGCAATCCCGAATGAGCAATTCAGTGAAAATAAGTAGGAGATTAGAATATAGAAAGTGCGTAATTATCCAAGGAAGCCTAAAAAGATTAGATTAATAAAACCGCAAATCGTCTTGAACCCGATCGGACACAGTTCTTGAAAAACATGTCTCGGGGCTCGGAATAGTAAAAATATTCCGAATATATCGTTAGACTCGTAAAAATATAAGGATTTCAAAAAATCAGTTTTATAATTTTTCGGCAAGTAAAAATAACAGATATCGCAATTATATGCGTATATTCTTACTATCAGTACTTAAATTGTCATGTCTACCTTACATTACACTATTCATTACTATTCTATACTATTCTTTTATCTCTACTTTTTCTTACACCTACTCTGACACACACCATAACCTATAACCTTTACTTTTTTTACCTTTCTCATAACTTTATTTCACATCTACCTTACTTATTACTTCTTTTAATCCACAAAAATACAAAATAAAATCTCTCTCTCTCTCTCTCTCGCCCCCGCCCTTCTCTCTATTCTACATGGCCGGCGCCCCCCTCTCATGCATCTCTCTCAATTTGTTTCAATTTTCTTTTATTTTAATCACTCAAAAATCACTCCACATTTTCCTATAAATACCCCCCTCCTCTTTCACTTCTTTCACACAATTACTACTCACAAAATTTCTATAAAAACTCTCTCAAATTCTCCTCTCAAAACTCTCTCTAAATATCCTCTGAAAACTCTCTTAAAATAATTCCAAAACCACTTTCTACCTACAACGAAACCCATAACCACAGAACATTACCAAAACCTTCTTTAAGTAAACTTTCTTATTATTTTTCTTCTCCTCATGTCATGTAACTTTACATGACCATGGTGTGAGTTTCCAAAGCCTAAGTGTTATGGAAGCTACACTATGTTCATGTATTGTTCTTGTTCATGAATGTCCATTTAGGTTTATATTGTTTTATTTTGTTCATGTTATTGTTATTATATCTAAGTATTATTATGTATCTATATATATATACATATTCTTTAGAGCATATAAGTTCACCTGCAATTTATTTAATTTCATGCAAAGCAATTTATTTATTTTCTTCATTGCAATTTTTATTTCTTACTATTTTAAGACTAATCTCTAGTCTTAGACTTGTCCTCATCAAGTCAAAACAAATTTTTTTTCTTTTATTTTATTTTCTTTTAGGACTAGTCTACTTCTTAGTCCCGGGAGCCTTGAAGAAGCTAAGACTCCCAATACTTGACTTTATTATTTATATTAATTTTTGTTTGCTATTATTTCTCATAAAGCATGTTCATTAAGATTGTTGTCCAAATTTTTCAAGTTCTAAAAATAATTGATAAAAGGAGTTTGATCACTTAGGAATAAGTTTATATGAAATATAAAATCTATGGTTTAACAAAAATAAAGTCATTCCTTTCCAAGTTATTAGAAGAACTTACTATAATTTTAGAAAACTATTTTTGTTATGAAAAGCTTTTTCATTTGTTATTCCACTTTGTTTTTCAAAAAGAAAATGATATTTGATATAAAAATGATTTCTATGAAAACATAACATAAAGGAAACCTTATGAGAAAGGAATGAGAATTTTCAAATTAAGATATTTTCAAACAAATAGTCAAAGAAACATGGTGTAGAAATAAATAGGAAAGGTGGCACTAATAAAAAAAAATTAGAAAAGAAGAAAATTACAATTCGAAAAGTCATCTAAGAAAAATAATAAGTCAAACATAAAGAAATTCTTTTGAAAATAAAAATCGAAGTATTAATTTTAAAAGATTTATAAAATGAATTTCTTGTAAACTATAGATTTCTAAACTCCTAATTGACATTATTTTACTCAAGAAGCATGATCGGACAACAAACACTTGAGCATGGATAAATATGAGCTATGTAACTATAAAAAAGAGAAATTTTCAACTATATAGATAACTAAGTATTTATCAAATAAATTTTGAATGATTTAAAGTTTGAAACAAAATTGTTTTTAAGTTAGAAAATTCGTGGTGAATCTGATTACCACTGTTTCGAGGCCTAAATGGTTTTGTTTGACAAAAATAGTTTTAGAAATGGATAGATCTTTACGAGTAGGTAGAAATCTGTATATTATATGCAATTCCGAGTTAAAATGACCAAGTTATGGCCATTTTAAATTGGAACTCTCCTTTATACGAACTTTGATGTTCTCATGACATTGTTTTATCAAATTTCAAGAATACGAACAAGAAATACTCATTTTGGATATTTTATTTGGCTAGGTGATTCCGAGGAAGAGTACCTTTACCTCGATGACTACTTTGATTAAGTGGAGTGTGTGAACGACTCATCCGCTAGAGAAATCATCGCCATGGCATCGTGAGTTTTTTTTCCTTAAATTGCTTTACTTATTTGTGCTTGTAATTTAGTTGCATTAGAATTAAGAAAAGACAAATGGATATGTTTGCAAAGATAATTCTTTGAAAGAATCCTAAGAATATCGAGGCCGAATTGATTTAATGTTTGTTTTAATACAACACTTGATTTGTATGAAATTCTTTGATCACCTTAAATCTGATAATAATAATGTTATGATATCATAAATAAATGGGTTTATGTATACCATGAAGTGAGTCATATTGCGTTAGGTTATTATCCTTGGGTGAGAAGGATTGTAGCTCAGGTCGAAAGCAACACTTGGCGGAGTAACCAGAAGCGATTGCTTGGCGACATTAAGGAAATACTTGGCGGAAGATCCGAAAGCAAGGCTCAATTCAAGTAGACTTCATATGCTTTGTGATATTAGTCGAAAGCATAAATCTTTTTAAACCAAAACTACTTGTATTGAGGTTACGTATCACTAAACCCCGAATCGAGGACGCAAATCCATTCAACATATAGTTCTCAGAAAACTATATGCTTTGTTTGCCCACGTGTATGTTGCATTCCATTTGTTTGATTAAACAACTTGTTTGAAATTTTGTTACAATAAGTTATTTATGGAAATGGTTCTCACTAAGCCTATTAGCTTATATTCTTATAGATATTTTTCGCAGTTTCCTTATTTGTGGTTAAGGCCACGAGGACCTTCCAGCCAGGTACTTTCCTTTTGGGTTAAGGAATTTCCTAAGATGAAGTTTAGTAGATAGGATGTAGAAATACTCTTGTAATAGATTTGTGAATAAAGGAAATGTCCCTAAGCTTTGTAAGATCACTATTATGAATCAATGAATGTTATGAATCCTCTTTTCTTAATCTGATATTATATCTTCTTAAGCTTCATAATTCTATGTATGGTCCTCTAAAATTGTGAGAGCATGCCTTATACTTAATATCAAAACTTTTGAGAATGGCTAAGGTTGTCATACTTAAGCTTTAATATTGAGTATCGCGGACTGTTACGTTTAGGATACCCCTTGAGGCATAACATCTGTGACATCAAATGCCCATTAGAGTTCCATAATACTTAACATAGCAATGATTAACTAAAATGTAAGCCTATGACAGTGATCAATGACACCTAATATAATTTCCACTTCCTGCTAAACAAGCTCCCATGATCTATCCAATAGCACTGTCTCATCATTTATGGCATTGCAATCAACTAACCAAACCAATAACACAAAAGCCCTCAATCATATACACAAGCACTATTCTACATATTACTCATCCAATTTTGCAGATCTAATTGACACCCAATCCACATCACCATAAACTCTTAGAACTCATACAAACATCTTATTTATTATTAAAATCAAAATTTCCAACATTTGACATAACCAAAACTCAAGTTTACACACCATTTTGCCCAATATCTAGCAAACCCACTTTAATAACACAACATTATAAACTATTTTAGTATTTTACCTCACTTGAATGCGCAACACTATTTACTTGTTTTAGTAGTTCTAGGCTTCTAGCAAAAGGAGACTTTTAAATCACTCAAATACTTGGATTTTAGCTACTGAAAACATATATACATGCACTCATGTCAATTTTTATGTTCAAAATATTATAAAACTCATAATATGATACTCTAAAATATCACCCATACATTGTTACGAATTTTAAAGTTCTTGAGCAATTTCTTCCTCTTCTAATGTTTCTTAATTCTCATAATTTTCTTGTAGTATACATGGTTTAGCAGCTAGTTAAGGCTAGTCTTAAGTAAGGTTGTCAAACTTGTGATTTTATATAGAATAGCCAAATGGTCTGTAGAATTAAAATGTAGTTGAAACGTAGAAACATAAGTTTCTACAACCTATACAAAATAACTTTGAAAAACTATAGATATAGTTACATAAATCATAAAAAACTTGAAATACTTAATGGAGGTTAAAAAAATAAAGAATTTAAGTTCTCTTTTTCATAATAAATCTTAATTCATAATAAGATACATAAAAAAAAAAAAAAAGAGCAAGTAGAGTCAAAATTAATTTCTTTTTATCATTCTATTTGAAAGAAGTTATGAGTTGATGGAAAATCAAACTTTTCAACTTATGCAACATTCTTCATTACATAAATGAAATAAATTAATTTTACAGTTATAACTTGATTTGAATGAATTCTATAAATATAAAATAGGAAAGTTGGGGAGGACAGGAAAGAGATCAAGAGAGTGTGGAAACAAAAATTAAAATATGGTAAGAAAGTTGCATCAACGTATTAGTTGGGTTGTATTTTTTATATTTTAGTCTATTTAACTAAAATATGTAAAATTGATTAAATTAGTTAAAAGTGTAAGATTCTACAGAGTTCACATGTAAACTCAATTGAAATCATAAGATTTTATAAAAGAAAAAAAAAAGATTCTACAAATGAGACAACTAGAAAGAACCTCCTAAAATCTTAAACTTGTGGATTTGTATTAGTAAAATTGTAATTTTAACAACTATGATCTTAAGTTTATTCCACATGATTAGCACCAAAAATTCTCAAAGTTTAGGTTTTTAGAGGCCCATACCTTAAGGCTGTAGAGTGGATTCTAAAGAAATGAGGGAAGAAAGAAAATGAAGAGAGAGAAAAGAGATAGGTGGCTATTAAGATTTTTGGAGGTAGGGTTATGCATTTTCATCTCATTATGGCACATGATATAATTCTAAGCGTCCAATCTTTGCATGCATAAAAACTTTGACTAGTTTTTAACTAGTGTAGGGTTTCTAATTAACCATACCAACTAATTATCATTTAAATAGTTCAAATAGGTTTACTTTATTTATTTTAACTAAATTTTGAATTTTAATTCGTCTAAGTTTCTGGTTAAGGGCAAAATTGTAATTGTTATGCTCTAAAGGGTACCCCAAATGCAACAGTTTGTCACACTCAATATTGAGGCTTAAGTATGACAACCTTAGTCATCCCGAAAGTCTCGATATCGAGTGTAAGGCATACATTCACGATCATAGTGGACGAAACTTTGGATCATACCATTTAAGTAGTTATATACAATAGCAATTAAGAAAATAAATCATAACAATATAATCAAGGATCATAAGACTATTAAGGAGTCTTTACAACATTAAGGGGCATTTCCCGATTAAAGATAACTAAGTCTAATAAAGAGTCTATCATAAAACAGTTTACATTTTTAAACTTTTCTTGGAATCCTTATCTATTTCTAGCTTGCATGTCTATTCATAAGATCTTAGCTTGAAGGCATTACTAGGGTAAAATAACCTCTTGGTTCCAACCAAAGGTACGAGAGCCGCAAAAGATATCTAAGAGGTATAAGCTACTAGCTTAGTGAGATTTATTTCCACGATTATACACTCAGCATTCCATAATCAAAACAAGTTTATTTAAGCAATCATATGAGATGCACAAGCACGTGGGCAAACAATACATATGATTTTTCGAGAATTATATGTTGAATAGATTTACTCCTTCATTGGGGGTTAAGTGTTCCAAATCGTATAGACCGCTATCATATAATGCAATTCCATGATAGTTCTTGTTTTAACAACTTTCTTGCAAAAAAAAAATAATATAATCCAACTTATTTGTAGTTTATTTCCGAGCCACTATATAGCTGCTAGGTATGTTTTATTTAGATGTTTTCTCATCGCTAGCTGATTCAGATGATGCCTCGTCGCTTTATAGAATTTACGGACTCTATGAATCTCCTTACTAAGACTTTCTCCACCAAAGGTATAGTAATAAATGCAATGAACTCACCCGATGACATGCATGAATAAATTTAATTAAGTACTCATGACATAATTAAATATTTTATGGGTGATCATAGAATTTGCAGACAATCATTTTGACACTAGATCAACATTCATTATAAACAATTCCTACCTCGATATACTTAATTGTAATTTCAACCAAATGTGTAAAGTACATGCATTTTCCATTTTATCTTTTCCTTAATTCTAATGCCACTATTTTACAAATAAAATTATAAGTGCAAAAATGTAAGAAATAAACTCACTCAGCTATTTATACTGATACTTCTAGTCAAGGAAATCCTCGAAACACGAGAACTTGGTCTCCTCTTCACCTAAACAAGAGAAATACCCAAAATGAGTATTTCTTGGAAGTTCTACTTAAATTTGTAATTCTATTTTATTAGATTCGTCAAAACTTGTATAGAGGGAAATCCCAACTTAAAATGATCATAACTTGCTCATTTTAACTCGAAATTTCGCATATTATATACCGATTTCTACCTACTAAAAAAGGTTTATTCATTTCGAAGGTTATTTTCTACATAAAAGGTCATTTGGCTTCCTAAAAGTTACGTCATAGAACCAAAACGAAAATCCTAGCTTTTGAAAAATAATTTTTCAAACTCATCATTAGTCAAAAATCCTTTGGCAAAATTATAGATATGTATATCGTTGAAAAATCATTTGAGTATTTATATAAACTCATATTATATGCAAGATTCTAATGGTGTTGTCTTAACGATTATTTTTCATAAAACAATTCATCTTAAATGTGTTGAAACTTAAATTTAGCGAATCCCTTTCTAAGTATTTTGGAGAAACTTTATAATTTCTTTGGTTGTTATAATCAAATATTTTTCCTATTTTGTTTTCTAATTTCTTTTTCAAAAAAAATTAAATTTTTCCCTTGACTTTGGTCTTTTGCAACCTTTGCTTTTTGTGGCAAAAATTAAGCTTCCAAATTTTTTTATTAGATTGTTGATAACCTATGGTGACTTTGACTTGTATATATTTCCTTTTAAAGAAAAATTATTTTGTTAAACAAGTCTTCTTGTCCTTATATTTTCATCTTCTAACTTCATCAAAAATAAATTTTATTCCCTAAACTTGGTTCTTTAAGTCTTTTATCAATTTTACTTGGAAAGAAATTATTCTTTTTGAGTTGTTAATAAAATTTATTTTTTTGAAATCATTATACTTATAATCTTTTTTTTCTTTTGAGAATGAGTTTATCATTCAGATACTTGGAAATCCCTTATTTTGCTATGTGGGTTCATAAATTAAAGGGTTGATTTTATCTTAACTTTGAAAACTAGCCTTGTTCTTAATTGTTATTATGGGTTAGTATAAATCCTACAAGTAAGCTTTTACGAAAAATTCGTTTGTCAAGGAAATATTTATGCTAAGTTTTGATAAATTTTATTTAGCTTACTATAAAAGAAAATGTTTATTTTGTTGGTCAAAATTTCTTTTATGAAATCATCTTTATTGTTACTTAAGAAAAAAATCTTGGTAAGTTTGAAAAGAAGTTGTTGAAAAAATTTTCCTATAGGTTTGCTAACAAAATCTTGATCTAGACATAGAGTTACATATTAAAATGTAGTTTCATTTTCCTTTATTAAGGAAAAGTTTACTTTAAATTTTGTGTTGAGACAAGATCATTATGATAATGCATGTATATGAGCATGTAATATGAAAAATGATGAAAATATATAGGAAGCAAAATCAAAATAAGTAAGATAATAATATCAAGTATTGGGAACCTTAGCTTCATCAAGGTAACCTGGTTAAGCATTGGGAGCCTTAACTTCATCAAGGCATCCTTGGACTAAGTCCCAAAAAGAAAAAGAAAAGGTAATAATAAGAGCAATAATAGTAATAGAAGCAAGTTAGTAAAAGTTAGTGAGCATTTAAGCTTTAAAAAATATATAGATACACACATAGATAATAATATATATATATATAGTTAGGTTAGAAGCATAAGAACAATAAGGTAATAACAATAATGACATTAATAACAACATATATAAAAGCATAATAACAATATAATAATATAGAATTTCATATGCAAGAATAAAACATGAATATGTTGTTGTTTTTACTACTCATATGAGTTTCAAAACAACACCATGGTCATGCTAAGTTACATGACATGGGTAAACTAAATGGTTAGAAGTTTACCTAAAGTGTTTTTGTAGTAGGAATAAGGTAATGAATGTAGGTTTATGTGGTTGATGATATGTGGTAGATGGTTTGTGCATAGAGAGGGATGTTGTGAGGAATTGGTTAAAAAGAGTTTTGGTAGTAAAGAATTTTGTGGAGAGATTTGAGAGAGTTTTGTTATATGAAATGAATATGTGAAAAAAGTAGAAGGAGATGGGTATTTATAGTTAAGAATGAAGGGACATTAGATCTAATAAAATAAATTGAAAAAGAAAAATAAATAGAGAGAGAGAGAGGGGTGCTTCACGCTTGCCATAGGAGAAAAAGAGAGAGAGAGTTGATTTTGTTTGTATTGTAAGAAAATAATCAATATGTAAGATATGATTTGATATAAGGTGTATTGGAAAAGTAAAAGAAATAAGAAAATAGATATATAGGTAGTAAGAATAGGTAGTAAGAAAAAGTAGAGATAGATGAATACTAATGAATAGTAAACAAGACTAATAAGTTATCGATAGTAAAGAAAATACACATATAATTATGATATATGTAATTTTTAATTACTGAAAAATTGCGAAACTGATATTTTTAGATTTTTTATATTATTGCAAGTCCAATGGTATAAATAGAATTTTTTTTTGTCTGGTGTTCCCAAGCACGGTTTTTGAAAACTGATCCCATTCGGATTCGAAAGATACTGGAAATTGGCAAATCTGATATTTTTACACTTTCATATATTATTACGAACTATTATAAAGCCATTAACTCAATTTCGTTTTAGAGTTTGAGAGCGCGGGATTACCGGATCTGAACTCTAGGGTTTTGGCATAGGTTTTTTTTACTAAGGTTTCCGGTTGATTTCTGGTTCTAGGGTTTGAACTTAAAAATCATCGAAAAATCTAGGGTTTATAGTAATTTCACAAAATAAGACCGTAGATTGCATTGTTGACTTTCTTTTGGTTCTTCTTTATGAATTTAATTCTTTATTAATGATTGGTGTTCTGGATCCTTTTTATATAAAGTCCTTCGTTGATATACATTATTCTCCACATTCATTTCTTGAAAATGTTCTTTTTCAATCGTTACATCTACCACCACTTTTAATAGGTACTTCAATTTTAATATGGTTTTTGTCTTGAGTTATATCCTTGATATCATCATGTACTTTATTTCAACCTTATCTAACAATGGATGATTTATTCTCTATTTCATTCATAACGACTTTATTATATATATATATATATATATATATATACTTTTGTTCCTAAATAAAACTCTAAAGATATCTTAAATGTTTGCGAAAAACTCACCATTTCATCACAACATAACCATTACAGCAATTTATATCTTGCCTCTTCATAGCACATAAAGACATTTTGAATTTTTTTATTGTCAGTCACCCTATGTAATACTTTTATTAGCTTTAAAATACAATGATTTTGGTCACATGCTTTACTTTAATCTAAAGTTCTTGAAATAATTTTGTATATATTCCATCTTCTTGATGGCTTGGTTATTGTTGTTGAGTAATGACAAAGCCAAATTTTGATTTTGATTTCTTAGAAGAAGATGTATGGATGCTATTATTTCTTTCAAGGTCTTATTCATACGTTCCCATGTCTTCTTGACATTATTGTTGACCATTGTTGGTCCTTAAAAAACAAGATGGAAAGAATGGAGAAAAATGAAATAAAACACGTTGTGGGTTGAATGTTGGACAACGAAAACACTAATAATAAGATCTTGCACAACTCAATCTAGAAACAAACGAAAATTTTGAAATCGTATTAGTTCAAGTCAAAGACAATTACCAAAAGAATATTCTAAAAGAAAACTCTTATATATTTCACTTCAATTGAATGGATGATTCTCCCTTTCTTTTACAATATATTATTTATATTATTTCCTATAACTACTAATCCCTTAACCAATCATAACCATTAACTGATGATATAAATAATTTTATAATATTTTTATAACTAAATAACAACAATCATAATATATTGATTTATGATGAATAAATAAATTAAATAATATGATAAAAAAAAGAAAAAATTAAAAAAAAAAGAAAAAAAGGCTCAAAAAGAAAAAAATGATTAAAATACTTGTTCAATTGTTATCAATCATATATCCTAATTTCAACTTCATAGTTTTTCTTCATTTTCTTTTTATTTCATTTATATTTTTTCCTTTTGGTTAGGTCAGCTTTACTGTTGCAACATTGTATCTAACAACACTAAACAATTCTGGCTAGGTACCCTAAATCTAAAAAGTGATTGTCCAGTGTTTATTTGAGGTCGCACCTAGGCTGTTAAAAGTGGTTGCCTAATTGTTTAGGCATTAAGGCAAGGTAAGGTGAGTTATTGCGCTTTGCATCTCTTAAGGTGAGGTGAATTCAATGAGGTTTACATCAATCTAGCTAAGACATAAGGCGCTAGGCAAGTGCCTCGATCCATTCCTTGTATTAAAAATGAATTATTTGGCTTAGGTATTAATGTTAGAGTTTTAAAGCATCCATTTAAAGATATGTATGCCAAAAAATAAGAACCTTAACTACCCTAATTGAGGAGGAAGAAGGAGGGGGCGGTTGCGAAGGGGGAGGAGAGGGAGAGTGGGAAAGAGAGAGAGAGTCCATTATCAACAAAGAGCAGAGAGAGGGCTCCATTTTTAATGGACGAGTTCGAAAAAATAAGTTAGTAAATATGCTTATTCACAATAAAAGCTTTGTAAAGTGTGAACATTAAAAAGAATTTTAATCAATTATATAGGTTATGCCTTTTTCTTTCTTTTATAGATTTCTTTTTATTGGACTTTTTCCCCCTTTAATTTTGATTTCAATAATAAAACAAAAACTAATAAAAATAAAATGAAAAAATATTACTGGTGAAGACAAATTATTTAGTACATATGTTATGCCTTTCTTTGTTTTTTTTTTTTTTTTTTGTTAAATTCCTTTCTCAATTGTAAAATAAAATACATAAAAATAACTTCTATAAATGTAAGGATTGGTAAAGAAAGACTACTATAATGTTTTATACCATAATAGTGATTTGCCTTATTTGAACAAAGATCGTTAGTTATTGTGAAGATGATTGTTGAAGATTTATTTTTTCATCAAAATATATTTAATAATTATTAGTGTTTTCGCTTTATTGCGCGTATGCATGCACTTTTTTTATGTTTCTTGCCTCATGCAATTTAGGGCATTGCAGCTTGAGTGTGCTTTTCGCGTTTGAGTACACTGGGCTACACAATCCTTTATAACTTATACAAAAGTTGGAACCTAGTTCAAGACTTTTGAAAAATTATTTCTATTAATTTACTCTAGCCTTCTCCATGTTAGTCACTTGGCGACTTGCATTGAGCAAAATTTTAGGTTTATCATTACTTATTTCATACCCTAAAACTTGGAGACCCTAATTGTTTGCTACCTCATTACATAGAGCATGAGCTTCCTTAGGCTTAAAACTTAATAAATATCACAAATTATGCATAAATATGTCATTTTCACATATGTGATAACCCAAAATTAATAAAAGGAGTAAATTATATCAAAATGTATCAATGTTTGTTGATAAGTTTATTTAAGGTTGTTAAGTTGTCTTAATTAAGTTTTGATGGTAACAAAAAAGTTTAGTGTTTACTAACCATTATGCAGATTTATAATGATTAGACTTAAAATGAAGTTCTAAGTAGTCAAAAGGAGTGTTAAAAGCTTTGTTAGAACCTGCGTTAGAACCTTTGTCAGAATCTATGATAATGTATAAACAGAAAAAAGAATGAGTTTCTAGAAATTGTTGCATCATTTTCTATATTAGTGTTATCATTCATCATTCTAAGTAAACTCAAGAGGAAATTCGAGTATAAAAATTTGATTCAAAAATT